>CM002522.2:6290000-6843210 GCA_000576495.2 Oryza glumipatula | reverse complement strand
AGAAAATTAGAAAATTTAAATAACTTAGAATTTAATTATAGATTTAATTATAGCCGTAGAATCGCAAAATTTAATATAGAACTATGGATTATTCTGGTAATTTCTGTAAAGAATCGCTTCGCGATGGTAATTTAATATAAAATTATGACTAAATACCATTAGATGAAATCTTATAGATTTTTTATAGGGATAATTTCTATAAATAATCGATTCACGGTGGAAGTTCGGATTTAATTAATAGGGATTTTAGACGCGTAATATATTTAGTCATTTAGTCATAGAGTGAATTAAATCGTTAAATATTTGGATTCCATCCGATGTTTAGCTCGCAATATAAATCTCTAATCTATTATTTGAATACGATGCACGGGATAGGTTAAATTAAGAACTTATAATAACAAAATATTTGCACCGTAAAAATAATTTAGGATATATATATAAATCAAAATTGGGTTGGCCCTAATTCGCGAATAGTAAATAAAAAGAATCGATTTTCGCATTCGACTTCTATTTGGATTTATTTGGAGTTTTATTTGAATTCTAACCGAATTCAAATCAATTTTCGCACGTAACTATAGAACCCGAGGGAGTTGCAGATCCAGGTGAAGGCCAAGACCCGCAAGACCTTGAGCAAGGCAAGTCATCACTATCCCTTGAACATGTTGATCCCAATTGCGAAATTATTTTGTTTACAAATAAAATTGCATGCAATAATATACATCCCATTTGTGTTTATGCCATGCCTTGATGATTGTTTGCCTATTATTTCCTTTGTAACCACGATTACGTAAGAGTCCCTAGTCAATTATGACAAGTGCTTAGCAATGCTATTCTAGAATTGTGCATACTCATATTTATCAAATGCTATATGCTTGGGCAATTACCTTTGGGAAGGTAATTGAGATACGGCATGTGGAGGCATGAGCGCCACAGTGCCATGATGTTGATGACATGATTTGTGAAAAGAGAAATAAAATTAAACAAATGTTTTCGACTGGGGCGGACGGAGGATTTGGGTGGTATCCGGAAAAGGCTAGTACCGTCCCCGGTCAATTAAGGACCGAGCCATGAAGTTAAGCATGAAACGACCCCCGTACAACCGCACTTCTCGTATGGGTATAGACCTAGCGGAATAGATAGCTGAGCAGAGGCAGTATCCATGCATAGTGGTTTCTTGATGTGTGAGGCAGGGGCTCTACGGTGGGGCAGCCATTGGTAGAACCGCGAGGCGGGTGTCTACAGTGGTGTCGCCATCGGTAGGACTGCCATGTGAGAATTTAAACTTAATTAACTTAATGCATGTGTGAGTTCTTCTTCCCCGGGTGCGCCAGAACTCCTCACACTGCTAGAAACTGCGTACGCCTAGAGTGTATGAGGATGTCAAGTTCATGGAGCGGGTACTGCCAATGCGAGGTTATCGAAAAGCTTTGCCGTGACGCGTCTCATGTGTTGGGACGAGGCTCATGTGTTGGGCAGTCGCGGAGTGCGGGTAAAGTGTACATCCACTGCAGTGTGAGTAAACCAAATCTATTCGAATAGCCGTGCTCGCGGTTATTGAGCACCGGGACGTGCATTACACTTGGCTAGACTCTGAATTCTTAACTTGTGTGGGTTGGGATATTGCATGATGATTTATATGCTGTTGGAGCCACTTCCTGAGAGTAGGGATTGTGGACGTCCTCAGAAAACCATGACGACTCAATGGCGGGAAGCCATCCTTGGGATCACAATGGATGGTGGACAGAACCGTCATTGTCTAATATGAATACTGGTATTAAAACTTGATCAGTCTGTGCTAGGTCTTAGGGTTGTGAAAAGAATTACAAAACTTGCTTTACGCAAAAGAACCATAACAATCCTTCAAATATCCCTGTCATTTGCATTGTTGTTGTGGTGACTTGTCGAGTACGGTTGGTACTCACCCTTGCTATATACAAACTCAATCAGAGACTGGAGATGAAGCGTCGGAAGATCCCTATGCCTATTATCAGGAGGGAGATGAAGACGATGGGGTCCAATAGGTCTTAGATACGGTCGTTGCCTGTGGCAATGGCGTGCCGCTGCCTCCATTTTCCGCTGCCTTACCTACTCTGTTTTTGAATGTATTCCGGACCTTTCGGTCCGATGATTTAAGACAATGCCTGCGGGCTTTGATGTAATAACTCGTCCTAAGACATTCGTGTATGAGTACTCGGTACTTCAGCTATGAATTCGTGTGTGCCAGACTACTTGATCCAGGGAAATGGTACTGATTACACGACTGATTCCTGTTATAAAAACGGGGGTCCACAGAGCTGGTATCAGAGCCATACGACTGTAGGAAAAGACCAAATGGTGCCCCACCCCTTTTCTAGGTTGGCCAAGGGAGAAATTCCCACTTAGTAATACTTTCAAAAATAAAAACGCTATGTTTACAAAAATCGGTACAATTTTCATCTTACTCTTAACTACCCTCTTTACAAAACAAGTTTTTACTCTTAGCTGACTTTGGGTTCTTCCTAAAATTTAGATGGCAGATCAGGATTCACCCGCCGCTTGGGAGATGAGCGTACCCCGCTCGGAGGGTTACGTCATCGAGCTACACCGGCTGATGAGGCGTCTGCGATACCCCAGCTCTCCGATTTACCGAGTGAGGCCGTATGGATCTGTTTGGGAGGCTCGGGTCGAGGTTCACACACGAGTTCCTCCGGAGTTAGACTACAGCTTCTCGACACGATACTGTCGCGACCTACCAGAGAACGCGATGCAGGATGCAGCACGGGAGGCCTTCCTCAGACTTAGCTCTATCCACCGAGCTGAGTTGACTAGTACTGAGTTTGCTCACCACCCATTTCGAGAGGAGAGCAACTCCCTCTGCACAGTTCAGGACACGCCTTGCTGCTACAACCCGATTGTGACCCGACTGTCACGATGGGCTGAGGCAGCAGACGACTTTTACAAGGAGGCTCTGTTGGAGATCGACGACCAGCAGAGGCGTGTGGGAGAGTTAGAGACTGAGGTGACGGACCTCACAGCGCAGCAGCTTCAGCTGGAGGAGGAGCACCAGACTTGGGGCAGTGAGATAGACTCACTGAAGGCACAGCTCCAGACCCACGGCGACCAGTTCCAGCAGTTGTCCGATCAGTACAACGAGCGCCGCGGAATGGTGGATACACTTGAGGAGCAGTTGAGAGAGAGTCAGGAGCACGTCAGTCAGCTGGAGGCGCAGCTTCGAGCAGCCACGACCAGCACCACCGGAGCTTCTACTTCCACAGCGGTAGGGCGTGACCGCTACTTCTTCCTCACTCCGCCATACCCACCAGCCTTCCACGCTCTGTTGGGAGAGGCTGGCATGCTGGCTACTGAGTCAGCACCTTACCTGGAGGACCCCACAGTGACCCCGCCACCTGCCCCGGAGATTGTGCACACACCACAGATCCCTGTACCTTCTCCGCAGCTGGGTTCCAGTTTGGAGACCCCGATCCAGGTCAGTTCCGAGTCAGAGGGGACCGACGTCGAGTCAGACACCACTGATTCTTCAGAGGATGAGATCCCTGTCCCCCGCATCACCTTCCTCGGAGGCCCTCGCACCCTCAGCACTGCTCGCAAGAGCACACGACCTCCGGGCAAGAAGCCCAAGCCTGACGCGGAGGCCACTACTTCCGAGCCGTGGGGACTCAGGTTCGCCCGTGCCAGCGACCACCCTCTACCTGCCCCAGGATCCTGCGGATGGTTGGACGACTAGACCGGAGGATGACTGCAGCTTCGATCTCGCTTCAGTTGGTTTCTTTTTGATTGTATGCGAGACACACCCCTACCCCTTACCTAGATTGACGAGTAGTTTGATAGCTAGTTTGATGTATTTGTTGAATGAACTTTATTTGGACTGCGTATGTATGCAGTCACTTGCATCATGAGTTATGTACTGTTTGTGGAAATCTATGATGTTATTTATGATATTGTTGTTGTTATATTGAAAATGAGTTTATTCCACCAAGCTTGCAAAACAAAGTTCACACCAAAACAACCCCCTTAATGGGATAAAACCATAAGAACTAGTTAGAAAATTAGGATACTTACTTAATCGGCCTACACAGATGGCAAGCCGACGTAGGACATCAACCAGCAATGAAGAACCTTCGACACCTGACCTAACCACCCTGGCCGGAGTCATGGCCACTCAAACCCAGCTGCTACAAGCCATCGCAAACAACCAAGGCAACCGCGGAGGATCCAGCTTTGGAGAATTCATGAGGACCAAGCCACCCACGTTCGCATCAGCAGACGAGCCTATGGAGGCGGAGGACTGGCTGCGTATCATCGAGAAGAAACTGACCCTTGTCCGGGTGCGCGAAGCCGACAAGGTGATCTTCGCAGTCAACCAACTGGAGGGACCCGCCGGAGACTGGTGGGATACCTATAAAGAAGCTCGGGAAGAGGATGCTGGAGAACCCACCTGGGAGGAGTTCACTGCAGCATTCCGCGAGAACTTCGTACCTGCTGCGGTGATGCGTATGAAGAAGAACGAGTTCAGAAGGCTGCGGCAAGGAAACACGACGGTGCAGGAATACCTGAACCGCTTCACTCAGTTGGCCCGCTATGCAGTCGGAGACCTTGTCGATGAAGAAGAAAAGATCGACAAGTTCATAGAAGGGCTGAATGATGAGCTGCGTGGACCCATGATTGGGCAAGACCATCAAAGCTTCCAGAGCCTGATCAACAAAGTTGTTAGGCTGGAAAATGATCAGAGGACTGTAGAAAACAATCGCAAGAGGAGACTTGCTATGAATCGCACACCTCAGGGAGTGCCTCAGCGATTCAAGGGAGCCACTTCATCTGGGTGGAAACCCCCTGTTGTGGCCACCAACCGCCCTGCTGCACCTAGCAACTTCAACAGGCCACTTGCGACTCCGAACCGCACCCCTGCACCAACTCTGGCTGCCCCTGGAGCCAGGAGGCATGTGAACTGCTTCAATTGCGGGGAGTATGGGCACTACGCCAACAACTGCCCTCATCCAAGCAAGACTCCTGTCCGCACTGGCGCCAATGCGATCACTGTTCGTGGGACCCCTGCCCCTGCTGTCGGACGAGGCCTGTTCAGGACTCCACAGACAAACAGGACCGCTACAGGATTCGGGCGCGGACAAGTGAACCATGTCCGAGCCGAAGAGGCCCAGGAAGACCAGGGCGTATTAATGGGTATGTTCTCTATCAATTCTACCCCAGTTAAAGTCCTTTTCGATTCTGGCGCATCGCATTCATTCATATCTTTGAAGGCTAGTCAAAAACACAACTTAACTCCAGTAAGACTTAGAAAACCTATGATAGTCCACTCACCTGGGGGCGAGATAACTGTGAGTCATGCTTGCATAGATGTACCTGTCCGACTTAGGGATGTGGTGTTTCCCTCCAACCTTATGGTTCTGATACCCCAGACCCTGGATGTCATATTGGGAATGGATTGGTTAACAAAGAACAGAGGAGTAATCGACTGCCGACGTAGGGAAATTACCCTGACCACCCCTTGGGGATCGGACATGCGAGCAACCATGGATCAAGATCCTAGACTAACCGAACGTGCCGGAGGCATATTTACCATGCTACCTCTGAAGGGAATGCCTATCGTGCAACGATTTGCCGATGTGTTTCCAGAAGATCTACCTGGGATGCCACCAGATCGTGATATAGAGTTCATTATCGATCTGATACCCGGAACTGCTCCCATATCCAAGAGACCGTATCGGATGCCAGTCAATGAGTTAGAGGAGCTTAAAAAGCAAATCAGAGAGTTACAAGAAAAGGGATTTGTACGCCCCAGTTCGTCACCTTGGGGAGCCCCAGTGCTGTTCGTCAAGAAGAAAGATGGTACCATGAGGATGTGTGTAGACTATCGTTCACTGAACGAAGTCACTATTAAGAACAAGTATCCACTACCACGGATCGATGATCTTTTCGATCAGCTCAAAGGAGCAAAGGTGTTCTCCAAGATTGATCTTCGATCAGGATACCATCAATTGAAAATTAGGACTGGGGATATACCCAAAACAGCGTTCTCAACACGCTATGGGTTGTATGAATTTACAGTGATGTCGTTTGGTTTAACCAACGCCCCAGCATACTTTATGAACCTCATGAACAAGGTGTTCATGGATTACCTGGACAAATTCGTGGTAGTATTCATCGACGATATATTGATCTACTCCAAAGACGAAGAAGAACATGCTGAGCACTTGCGTTTGGTACTCGAGAAACTTCGGAAGCATAAATTATATGCAAAGTTTAGCAAGTGTGAATTCTGGTTGAAGGAGGTCGCTTTTCTAGGCCACGTGATCTCAGCCGGCGGAGTAGCAGTGGACCCTGCTAAAGTGGAGGCCGTTACGGAATGGAAGGAACCCAAATCTGTGACGGAAATTCGGAGTTTTCTAGGCTTGGCCGGATACTACCGGAGGTTCATTGAAGGATTCTCTAAGATAGCCCGGCCAATGACACAATTACTCAAGAAAGAAAAGAAGTTTGCATGGTCAGATCAGTGTCAGAAAAGCTTTGAGCAGCTCAAGGAAAAGCTAACCTCGGCACCTATTTTAGTCCTTCCTGACATCAGAAAAGACTTTGTCATCTATTGTGATGCATCGAGGCAAGGACTAGGAGGAGTACTAATGCAGGACGGAAAGGTTGTGGCCTATGCGTCGCGACAATTGCGACCACATGAAGAAAACTACCCTACCCATGACCTAGAACTTGCAGCGGTGGTTCATGCGCTGAAGATTTGGAGACATTATCTGATAGGAAACCACTGCGACATCTACACCGACCACAAGAGTCTGAAGTATATCTTCACCCAGTCGGACCTCAACTTGAGGCAAAGACGGTGGTTGGAATTAATCAAGGATTATGACTTGGAGGTTCACTATCACCCTGGCAAGGCAAACGTTGTGGCTGACGCCTTGAGTCGGAAGAGCCATTGCAATCATCTTGAGGCAGAAGAAATGGCTCCTGAGCTTAAGGAGGAAATGGCCCAACTAAACTTACATATAGTACCTCGAGGACAGATAAACACCTTGGACATTCAACCTCTTCTGAGGACCCAAATTGAAGAGGCCCAGAAGGACAACCAGGAAATCCGAGAGGTGAAGGAACGTCTAGCTGCAGGCTTTGCAAAGGAATTTTCAACCGACGAGAAGGATGTCCTATGGTACAAAAAGAGGATTTACGTACCTGAACAGGGTGGACTGAGAGGATTAATCCTAAAAGAAGCTCACGAATCAGCATACTCATTGCACCCCGGAAGTACCAAGATGTACCAGGACCTGAAGGAAGGATACTGGTGGCCCAACATGAAGAGAGATGTGGCAGAGTATGTAGCGCTCTGTGACGTGTGTCAGAAGGTGAAGGCTGAGCATCAGAGACCGGCAGGTTTGCTGCAACCCCTTAGGATTCCCGAATGGAAATGGGATGAAATAGGTATGGATTTTATTGTTGGATTGCCCAAGACTGCAACTGGATATGATTCCATCTGGGTGATCGTGGATCGACTCACCAAGACGGCAAGATTCATCCCCGTTAAGACAAATTATAGTAGTGCCAAGCTAGCCGAGTTATATATGGCCCGTATAGTATGTCTTCACGGTGTACCTAAGAGAATCATATCTGATCGAGGCACCCAGTTTACCTCTCATTTCTGGGAGAAAGTACATGAAGCTCTAGGGAGTTACCTTGCGTTCAGCACAGCTTATCACCCACAGACAGATGGCCAGACAGAGAGAACCAACCAGGTCCTGGAGGACATGTTGAGAGCTTGTGCATTGGATTTTAGCAAAGACTGGGAGAGATGTTTGCCCTATGCCGAATTCTCCTACAACAACAGCTTTCAAGCAAGCCTGAAAATGTCACCCAACGAAGCATTGTTTGGTCGACGGTGTCGAACCCCGCTGATGTGGTCCGAGACAGGAGAACGTGCAGTATTTGGACCGGACATTATCAAAGAAGCCGAAGAAAAGGTTCGTTTAATTCGGGACCGTTTAAAAGTGGCACAGTCACGGCAAAAGAGCTACGCGGACACCCGAAGGAGAAACCTAGAATTTAGGGAAGGAGATTACGTTTATTTAAAGGTTTCACCAATGAGGGGAACGAAAAGGTTTAAGGTTAAAGGAAAACTAGCGCCAAGATATGTGGGACCTTTTCAAATCCTCGCTAGACGAGGAGAAGTTGCCTACCAGCTACAGCTACCCGACATTATCGCCGATGTACACCCAGTCTTCCATGTGTCACAATTGAAGAAATGCTTACGAGTGCCGGAAGAACAAGCTCCGCTGGAGGAGATTCACATTAGCAACGATCTCACGTATCCAGAACACCCGATCCAGATATTGGATGAAGCAGAGAAGGGAACTAGAACCAAAACGTGGCGTATGTACAAGGTACAATGGAGTAATCACACTGAGGATGAAGCCACTTGGGAAAGAGAAGAGTTCCTGAAGACGGAATACCCGTATCTGTTCGAGAACCGGTAAGAAATCTCGGGACGAGATTTATTTAAGGGGGGTAGGTTTGTAACACCCTGAAAATCTGACTAATAAAAACGAAACTCTAAAAATATGGATTTTCAAAAACTTTTCAAATAAATTGCATCATGCCGATTTTATTCGCTTACTTTATTTGATTCGATGTTATATTCACTAATTGAGTGTGGAGGATAATCAATCGCTTATAATCCTAGAAATAAATTGATGAAACAAACATAATTTAAAATAAAGATTAAGTGTGGATTGAGATCAATAAAATACTTTCGCAATTACATTTGTATCAATTTAATTTAAACGCAAATGGAATAAGGATTAACCCTAATTAATGATTCAAACAAATAATACAAGTGAAAAATGAGTAAAATTAATTTAGGGTGAATACAATAATTGGAACAACACACATAATGAATAAAAATCAATTTTACAACATTTATAAATTTCAAAATTAAATTTAAATGAAAATTTGGCTAAAATCGGGAAAATAATGAAAAGTCACTGTTCATTGGGCACAAGGTGCTCGACAGGGTCCCCGACCCAGCCCCCTCCTCTGCCTCACGCCGCCACAGCCCGCACCGCGCGCCGCGCGCCGAATCCCGCGCGCCATCGCCGCTGTCGCCATCACCGCACCGCGCGCCATCGTCGCCGCCGCGCCCGCATCGTCGTCACCCCGCGGCCGCCTCGCCTCGCGTGCCGTGCGCCGCTCCGCCTCCCCACCCCATCGCCGCGCCATCGTCGCCGCGCCGACCGAGCACCGTGCCGCTTCGCCTCCCCATCCCATCGCCGACGCCATCACGTCGCGCACCACCGTTGCCGTGCCGCACGGGCTGCTGTCGCCTCGAGCCGCCGCACACGCGTCGCCGAGTCCCGCGCCGCTCCGCTTTCCCATCGCCGTCGCCATCATCACATCGTCGCCGCCGCACACCGCCGCTGCCGCGCCGCACGGGCCGCTGCCGCCCCGAGCCGCATCGTCGTCGCCTCGAGCCCCGCATCGCCGCCCGTCCCACGCACCGCGCCGCTCGGTTTCCCCCCCTCACATGCCGCGCCGCCTCGTCCCGTCGTCTCGTCGTCTCGTCGTCACGTCGCTCTGCCCCCGACCCGCCGCCCGTCCCGCGCGCTGCGCTGCCTTGCCTCCCCTCGTGCCGCACCGCCTCCCCGTCCCGTCGTCGCCCCGCACGTCGCCCTGCCCATCTCGAACCCCGCGCGCCGCGCGCCCATCCCCCACGTCGTGCTGCCCCTCTCCTTTTGCCGCCGCATCGCCCGCGCCGCCCGCACGCCGCTTTGCTCTCCATACCGCCGCGCCGCACGCCCGTCCCCTCCTCTGCCTCGCGCCCCGCGCAGCTGTTTCGCCGTCGCATCGCCTTAAGCCACCGCCGCCCTCTCCTTTCTTCCCTTCCCCGTCCTCTATAAGACCCCGGTCTCCCCTCCTCTCCACCCCACACTCATCCCCATCCATTCCCCATTCTTCCCCGCCCTCTCCTCCTTCTCCACCGCACCGTCGTCGTGTCGTCGCCTTTGTGCCACCGCGCCGCTGCCTCCGTGCGCCGCGCCGTAGCTTCGGAGCCGCCGCGCCGTCGCCTCGAAGCCGCCGCGCCGTGCGTCACCGCCTTGAGCCACCGTCGCCGCCGCCGCTGTGGTAAGCCGCCGCCTTCCCCTCGTGTCCGCTGCCGCCGCATCGGGAGGGCGAGAAGCCGAGAGAGAGGAGAGCCGAGAGAGAAGAAGAGAAGAGAAGAAAGAAAGGGGGAGGAAAGAGCCGGGAGGGAGAGAGAGAGAGAGAGAGAGAGGAAAAAGGGAGAGAGAGAGAGAGAAGAATAAGAAGAGAGAGAGAGGAAAAAGAGAAAGAAAGAGAGAGAGAGAGAGAAAGAAACAGAGAGAGAGAGAGAAAAAGAAAAAGGGAAAAAGAAAAGAAAAGAAAAGAAAAATAAATGAATAAAAATTAGAGGGAAATTAGGAGGTTTAGAAAATTTAAAATAAATTAGAATTTAATTATAGATTTAATTATAGCCGTAGAATCGCAAAATTTAATATAGAATATGGATTATTCTTGGTAATTTCTGTAAAGAATCGATTCGCGATGGTAATTTAAATATAAAATTAATGACTAAATACAATTAGATGAAATCTTATAGATTTTTATAAGGGATAATTTCTATAAATAATCGATTCACGGTGGAAGTTCGGATTTAATTAATAGGGATTTTAGACGCGTAATATATTTAGTCATTTAGTCATAGAGTGAATTAAATCGTTAAATATTTGGATTCCATCCGATGTTTAGCTCGCAATATAAATCTCTAATCTATTATTTGAATACGATGCACGGGATAGGTTAAATTAAGAACTTATAATAACAAAATATTTGCACCGTAAAAATAATTTAGGATATATATATAAATCAAAATTGGGTTGGCCCTAATTCGCGAATAGTAAATAAAAAGAATCGATTTTCGCATTCGACTTCTATTTGGATTTATTTGGAGTTTTATTTGAATTCTAACCGAATTCAAATCAATTTTCGCACGTAACTATAGAACCCGAGGGAGTTGCAGATCCAGGTGAAGGCCAAGACCCGCAAGACCTTGAGCAAGGCAAGTCATCACTATCCCTTGAACATGTTGATCCCAATTGCGAAATTATTTTGTTTACAAATAAAATTGCATGCAATAATATACATCCCATTTGTGTTTATGCCATGCCTTGATGATTGTTTGCCTATTATTTCCTTTGTAACCACGATTACGTAAGAGTCCCTAGTCAATTATGACAAGTGCTTAGCAATGCTATTCTAGAATTGTGCATACTCATATTTATCAAATGCTATATGCTTGGGCAATTACCTTTGGGAAGGTAATTGAGATACGGCATGTGGAGGCATGAGCGCCACAGTGCCATGATGTTGATGACATGATTTGTGAAAAGAGAAATAAAATTAAACAAATGTTTTCGACTGGGGCGGACGGAGGATTTGGGTGGTATCCGGAAAAGGCTAGTACCGTCCCCGGTCAATTAAGGACCGAGCCATGAAGTTAAGCATGAAACGACCCCCGTACAACCGCACTTCTCGTATGGGTATAGACCTAGCGGAATAGATAGCTGAGCAGAGGCAGTATCCATGCATAGTGGTTTCTTGATGTGTGAGGCAGGGGCTCTACGGTGGGGCAGCCATTGGTAGAACCGCGAGGCGGGTGTCTACAGTGGTGTCGCCATCGGTAGGACTGCCATGTGAGAATTTAAACTTAATTAACTTAATGCATGTGTGAGTTCTTCTTCCCCGGGTGCGCCAGAACTCCTCACACTGCTAGAAACTGCGTACGCCTAGAGTGTATGAGGATGTCAAGTTCATGGAGCGGGTACTGCCAATGCGAGGTTATCGAAAAGCTTTGCCGTGACGCGTCTCATGTGTTGGGACGAGGCTCATGTGTTGGGCAGTCGCGGAGTGCGGGTAAAGTGTACATCCACTGCAGTGTGAGTAAACCAAATCTATTCGAATAGCCGTGCTCGCGGTTATTGAGCACCGGGACGTGCATTACACTTGGCTAGACTCTGAATTCTTAACTTGTGTGGGTTGGGATATTGCATGATGATTTATATGCTGTTGGAGCCACTTCCTGAGAGTAGGGATTGTGGACGTCCTCAGAAAACCATGACGACTCAATGGCGGGAAGCCATCCTTGGGATCACAATGGATGGTGGACAGAACCGTCATTGTCTAATATGAATACTGGTATTAAAACTTGATCAGTCTGTGCTAGGTCTTAGGGTTGTGAAAAGAATTACAAAACTTGCTTTACGCAAAAGAACCATAACAATCCTTCAAATATCCCTGTCATTTGCATTGTTGTTGTGGTGACTTGTCGAGTACGGTTGGTACTCACCCTTGCTATATACAAACTCAATCAGAGACTGGAGATGAAGCGTCGGAAGATCCCTATGCCTATTATCAGGAGGGAGATGAAGACGATGGGGTCCAATAGGTCTTAGATACGGTCGTTGCCTGTGGCAATGGCGTGCCGCTGCCTCCATTTTCCGCTGCCTTACCTACTCTGTTTTTGAATGTATTCCGGACCTTTCGGTCCGATGATTTAAGACAATGCCTGCGGGCTTTGATGTAATAACTCGTCCTAAGACATTCGTGTATGAGTACTCGGTACTTCAGCTATGAATTCGTGTGTGCCAGACTACTTGATCCAGGGAAATGGTACTGATTACACGACTGATTCCTGTTATAAAAACGGGGGTCCACAGATGGGTGACCTAGAGATGAATTCTAGACCAAAATCCTTGTTGGAATGGACTGGAGGCACGCTAGACGTGTCTTGCACTGCTACTGGCCTTATTAGCCTTGCTCGTATAGGCTCTTCTTCAACTGAATAAGTTACGGCTTTTCTATCCAGTGGATCGACATGGCTGTTGTCGTATGTGATACAGTACCAAGAGCTATGTATATATAGGTATCGCCTCTTCTTTGAGTGCGTTTATGAGCTACAGTACCCAAAGCAACAACCAAAACCGGTCAGCATGTAGATATCTACCTGCTACTGGCATAGTATTTTTGTTTAGATAATGGAATTTATTTTAGCCTTTGCTTCAGAAAAACTACAACCCTTTATTATAGAGCTTGCAATTCGAATGACTGCGTGTTACATATGTCAGTTGATGCATATATAGCAAGAAAACTAATTGGGTCACGATCCTAAAGACACGGTTGGCGAAAACCCTACAGGTTGCATATACACATTAGCGGATCTAGAAATATTTTAGAACCCGAGCAAACTTCACTATAGCTAGTATTTACTAAAGAAATTCTATTTTAATTTTTTTAATTGTAAGAAATTTTAATGGATTATCCGCTAACGAGCCTGGGCGGCTGCTCAAGATCGCTGGGTGATAGATCCGTCCCTACATATACATGTAGTCCTTGTTCTAATCAAACTAAAAACCAGACTATCCAAAATCAGTGCCCGACCGTTCTGTCAATCTAAAACTCACATCACCGCCGGCACCATCGAACCGAAGCGGAATGTATTCATTGAAGTATAACTGCATTACAAATCAACCGCTCATCCAAGCGTAGTCGCTAAACGTAGATGGTGACCATCAACTCGTTAGGTTCCTTGTTGTGAAACCAACCCACCTTCCAAACGCAGTCGCAAAACGTGAGGAACAACAGATGGCGACCATTAACCGGTCCTATTGGTTAGGTTCCTTGTAGTGGAACCAATTCACATTGGTTCAAGTCCTAGACGTGATACATGTACTCACATTTATGATTATTTATTTTTTCAGTGGTAGGCGATGTAGCGTGCTGCGTTTTTGGTCACCGATGGCTGCTACTCTCGCTATTGTGCGATGCGAACTTGCGAAGCTAAAGTGATAGGTGACCGATCAAACCGAGACAAACGAGGAAGGCGAGGCATCGGTGTTGGGTGTGTTGCCCTATATCTGATCTCTCTCGTTCTCTCGTTAATGAGCTGAGAAGGTAGACAATTTTTTACTAATGGGCTTACCAGTGAGAGAGAAAGGGGGGCGGTCGGCCCAAATCTAATAGGGCCCACCCCGGCCCCCCTAGCTTCGCCACTCGAAGGTGAAGGGGATGTGGTGACTCCATCCACGGCATGATCACCCCTTGCTGTTATTAATTTTTTGCTGAGCTCGAGCACTAACGACCTCAATCTCGGCGGCGCTGGGCAGATTACACTAGTGGAGAAACCATCTTTCATGGGTTGGCTAAAAACCACAATAGTTCTGGTTGCTCAAAAAACCGAGACTAAAAAACATTTTTAGTCCTGGTTCACAAGTCCAATGGCACTTTATGATATTTAATCCGGGTTGATAACACTAACTGGGACTAAATATAATTGTTAGTCCCAATTCAATAGCTATTAGGCCATGTCCGGCCCCCCAACGTCAACAACCGGGACTAAATATCTCTCTCCCACGTCATACCTCAAGATGCAAATCCCATGTCTTTATCTCTCTCTCCCACGACACGATTGACCCTAGAAAAATGAGAGAGACCAAGAGACCCGGCCACGTCCTTATCTCTCTTGCCTCTTTCTCTTCTATCGCTCGCTCTCTCTCCGTCGATCTCCTCCTATCTTGCCCCTCTCTCTCTCTCGCGCGCTCGCTCTCTCTCTCTCTCTCTTCTCACGTAGCAGCCGGCCAGGAGAAGCAGCTTCTGGGCGGAAGAAGCGGCGGAGCATGCAAGCTCCCGCACCATGCGATGCGTGATCTGGCGCACCGGTGTGGGCCGGCCATGCTGCGGGTGGTGGCCGAGGCCGTGGCAGCGGCCAGGCTAGGGAGGCGGCAGAGGCCGTGCGGCGGAAGCGGGGGTGGCGGCGACGGAAGTGGCGGTGGAGCGGTGGTGGCGGCGGCCGGGCGCCGGTGGTGGAAGATTTTTTTTAAGGATTTGTGATGTAGTATTTGATATGTGATGTGAATATGTGATGTATTTGTGATGCTTTTTTTAGAATTTGTGATGTAATTTTTTTGATAGTTTGTGATGTATTTGATCTGTGATTTGACGATGATTTGGGGATGATTTGGGGATGTAGTAAAATCAATATGCAAGGAGTTAAAAACAATAAAAAGAAAAAAATCTCTACTCCCGGTTGGTGATAGGAGTGTTGACAGTCATTACTGACAAATTTCGACCGTCACTATAACTATAATAATGAATAAATGGCTATGCTTACAATGCATGTATATTTAAGAATAATATATTTCCACTTGTACTGGGAGAATAATATGTTGCAGGAATTAAGCAAATAAAACAAAGAGAAAGTGAAGAAACCTCACTCCTAAGCAAGCTTATGGATAAGAGGGCCCACAAGTTAGGTGTAACTGTGATGAAAACCGCCTTAACTGTCAAAACCGCCATGAGGACCCACCTATCAGTGACCCTGCTGAAGCTGGAGGCCTGCTGGGCTGGCCTAGGTTCGGCCCCTGGTGGCACCCAATAAGCTCAGCCCTCCACGTGGATGCTCTAGATGCTTTCCCAATGACGGTTGCAGGGGTAAAATGGACATTTCGCATGGCTACAACTGTCATAACTACCTTATAAAAGGAGGAGCTCATTCACTCTCTCAGCACACTCAAGTAAGCTCAAGATTCCTCTTCATACTTTAGTATTTTAGTGCTAAGTGGAGTAGAATAGAATAGTATTCGAAGTCCTTGTTGTCTTCGGAAGAGTTTCGGTATGGCTCTAGTATCTTTTCTACTCTCTTCCGTAATACTTTCGGAATTAATGAAATATCCTTCTTTATATATTCTCGGTGCTCTACTCAATTTGAGTATTGTTTCTACTTTATGTTTGTGTCGGTATAATTGTGTGGGTAGCCTACCAAAGAGGTGCAATGGTGTGGGTTCAATGTCCAATTTATCGGTTGCTCTATATCATTTGCAGGGGTGTAGAGTAGTATTTATTAATGTAAGCATAGTTCTTAGGTTAGTAAATATCATTATCTGGGCGTATATGCTATGGGATAGTAGAGGTGGGCCGCTGATGGTGACAGCTCAGTACGGGTATTCTTCCACATTAGTATATACTCCTGAGACAAATTCTTGGGGAGGGTACTCCTCCGTATTTAGCCCCGGTTGGACGGCCATGACAGGTTGTCATACGAAACTCGACAACCCAGGGTGGTCTATCGAAGCACATGAGGGTACTGTTAGGGGTATTGGCCATACAATTGTATACTAGCAAATGTAAACTAGGAGTTGAGTGTATAATAGAAGTGAACTCCTTTTTTTATTAGTATAGATGGACAGGATCACAATTCTCAAGTTAACAACACTGGATAAATCACTTGCAACTCACCGGCTTGCTATATTGAATTTAAATATACTGGCCAAGAGGGCATGCGTTGCAACGGAAAACAAATTGAGTTTATAGGTTATTAACTCAATAAATCACATATTTAGTTCAAATAGTACTTTTATGATTTTTCTTATTAAATAAGTAGGTGATTTTAAAATTTTTTGGGAGAGCCAGCAATGAAACGGGAAAGAACTTATTGGAGGGTGGCGTAATAATATAAATTGTGGGACCCAAATATCAGTTCTAGGCGTAGTGTGGTAGAACAGATACCACTACCTCTAACATTACATTTAAGTACTATAGATATGTAACATATGTTGTTGTTGACTTTATTTAATAAGACTTTTAAAATTTTTACCATCAATAATTCTCAAATATTTAGCTTGCAAAAATAAAAATAAAAATGGTAGAATTTTTATAGTTACTTTTACAATATACCTCTTGAAAATTTTTTATTCAATTCCTACATTTTCCCTATGCTTTATACAACTGTATTTCTATGAAAATATTTTCTTTTACAATTGCGTGTTTCAAAGGAAACCTTTATCATTGTGTTAGATTTTGTTGTTATCATCACCTTTATCAATATCACAAATTCAATTGCAAACCAAAAAAAAAAATCACACCAGTAATACATAGCAAATCCCTTAAACGTATCACGTATGGCACTATTGAATATTATTCATGCAAAATTTTGAAACCTTGATCACTAATAATTCTCAAATATTTAGCTTGAAAAAAGAACATATTGATAGATTTTCATAAGAACGTTTGTTAGGATACCTTTGGTAGGTAGAAAAAACATATGATTCTTGGAGGATTTTAAATCCTTTATGGAAAATTTCTAGGAAAAGCTCTATGGCCCCATCGTTTGGCTTATTTAGGGAATAAGCCAAACGATATATTTACAAACTGAAAATAATTTGAGAATAAAACTTTTATATACGTGTTCTTAGCGATCCAAAAGTAAATGCCGACAAATAAACTTTGTTGAAAAAAATTCCCAAAATTAACTACAAATTTAAGGTTAAAAATTTAAATTTTCATTGATAAGCATAAGCATAATAAAAAAGATGAGGCTACTAATCTCTTGGATTATATTTTTCAAAGTTTACCTCAATCATCTGCTTCCTATATTTTTCCAACGGTCTATGATATTTTCTCTTTTTGCATTTTTATGTGTTATGCAGTTACATTTCTTTCAAAATCTTGTGTATTTTTTTTCATTTATGCTTTTTTTTTCATCCTTCGTTTCAAAGTAAGTGTTCATAGGTTGAGTGTGTACGTTTTGTAATGATTGAATCCGACGCCAGTCCCCGCGTAACCCCCAACTCCCGCGAGCGAGGCAAAGGAGGCATGCGGCGGTGCGCATTGGACTGGCAGAGAGATAAGAGAGAAGCGAGGGGCTTGGGTTGGATGTCACGCCTAGAAATTCACGAACCAGAAGTTCTAAGCTTAATGTGTATTAAACCCCTGTCCAGGACCAGCCAGGGTACACAAACGACAATTGTTGACATACAGATCCACGTCTTACAAAAATATAAATGATTACAAATGCACTGGAAAAGATAAAAGCGAGCTAAGCCTGAAGACTTGACTCCTGCAGCGGGCGATTCCATTCCACAGGCATCCTTGACGGCAACGACGAAACCAACTTCTTTGAGACATCTACAACTGAGAAGAACTTCAACTCTGGTGTAACATCCTGAAAATTCGACCAATAAAACAAAACCCTAAAAATACGGATTTTCGAAAACTCTTCAAAAGAATTGCATCATGCCGATTTTATTCGCTTGTTTTTTTTTTTTATTTGATTCGATGTCGAAATTCACTAATCGAGTGTGGAGATTAATTAATCGCTTGCAATCCTAAAACTAAATTGGTAAGACAAACATGATATAGAGATTAAGTGTGGATTGAGATAAATAAAATAATTTCGCGATCGTGTTCGAATCAATTTAATTTAAACGCGAACGGAATAAGAATTAACACTAATTAAAATTCAATAAATAAATGAAATATGAGTAAAATTAATTTTGGGTGAATACAATAATTGGGACAACACACATAATGAATAAAAATTAATTTTACAACACTTAGAAATTGCAAAATTAAAATTAAATGGAAAATGGGCTAAAATCGGGAAAATAAGGAAAGTGCACTGTTCATTGCTCGCGAGGTGTTCGACGAGGTCCTACAAACCCAGCCCCTCCTCTGCCTCGCACCCGCGCGCCCGCGCGCCGCGCGCCGAGCCTCGCGCGCCCCTGCCGCGCGCACGCCGTCCCGTCGCCATCAGCCAGCACCGCGCTCCGAGCCCCGCACCGCGCGCCATCGCCGCCGCCGCGCGCGCGTCGTGGTTCCCTAACCCTCCTCTGCCACCCCGCGCCGCTCCGCCTTCCCATCGTCGTCACCATCATCGCGCCGCATCGCCGCCACTGCCGCGCCGCACGGGCCGCTGCTGCCCTCGAGCCCCGTGCGCCGTGCCGCTCCGCATCCCCGACCCGTCGCCGTGCCGCGCGCACGTCTCGACACCGCGCCGCACGCGTCGTCGTCATCCCGAGCCCCGCATCGCCGCCGACCCGTTGTCACGTCGCCCTGCCTCCCCGCACGTCGCCGTGCCTCACGCCAGCCGTCGTCCCCACTTCGAATCCCGCGCCGCCGCCCGCACGTCGCGTGCCCCCGACCCAAACCCCGCAGCGCCGCGCGCTCGTCCCGCACGTCGCCCTCCCCTTTGCCGCCGCATCGCCCGCCTGCACGTCGCCCGCCTCCCCATGCCGCCGCGCCGCACGCTCGTCCCTTCCTCTGCCTCGCGCCCCGCGCGGCTGCGTCGCCGTCGCATCGTCTTTAAAACCGCCACCGCCCCGCTCCTCTCCTCCCTCCCCCGCGCCTATAAAGCCGGCCTCCCCTTCTCCTCCACTCCCCACACATCCCATCCATCTCCTTCCCCTCTCCTCCATCTCCACCGCGCTGTCGCCGTGCCGCCGCACCGCCACCATCGTAGCCGCCGCGCCGTCGCCTCAAGGCAGCCCGCCGTGCATCGCCGTCTTGCGCCGCCGCCGCCGTTGGTAAGCCGCCGCCTTCCCCCTTGCGCCGTCGCCATCGCCGTCGCCTCGGGTAGGGAGAGCGAGGGAGGGGGAAACCGAGAGAGAGGGAGAGGGAAACCGAGAGAGAAGAGAGGAAAGAAGAAAGAGAGAAGGAGCCGGGGGAAAAGAGAGAGAGAGAGAGAGAGAGGAAAAAGGGAGAGAGAGAGAGAGAAGAATAAGAAGAGAGAGAGAGGAAAAAGAGAAAGAAAGAGAGAGAGAGAGAGAGAAAGAAACAGAGAGAGAGAGAGAAAAAGAAAAAGGGAAAAAGAAAAGAAAGAAAAGAAAAAGAAAAGAAAAATAAGTAAATTAGAAAGAAATTAGAGGTTTAGAAAATTTAAAATAAATTAGAATTTAATTATAGATTAATCGTAGAATTGCAAAAGTAAATATAAAATATAGATTATTCTTGGTAATTTCTATAAGAAATCAATTCGCGGTGGTTAATTTAGACTAAAAACAATTAGACAAATTCTTATAGATTTTTATAGATTATTTAGGGGTAATTTCTATAAGTAATTAATTCACGATGGGAAGTTGAAGTTAATTACCAAGAATTCTAGACGCGTATTATAATTAATCATTTAGTCATAGAGTAGGTTAAATCGTTTAATTTTTGGATTCCATCCGATATTTAAGATTGAGATATAAATTTCTAATCTATTATTTGGAATACGATGCTCGGGGTAGATTAAATTAAAAACTTATAATCACAAAATAGTTGCACCGTAAAAATGATTTAAGATATATATAAATCAAAATTGGGTTGGCCCTAACTCGCGAATAGTAAATAAAAAGAATCGATTTTCGCATTCGACTTCTATTTGGATTTATTTGGAGTTTTATTTGAATTCTAACCGAATTCAAATCAATTTTCGCACGTAACTATAGAGCCCGAGGGAGTTGCAGATCCAGGTGAAGGCCAAGACCCGCAAGACCTTGAGCAAGGCAAGTCATCACTATCCCTTGAGCATATTGATCCCAATTGCGAAATTGTTTTGTTTACAAATAAAATTGCATGCAATAATATACATCCCACTTGTGATTATGCCATACCTTGATGATTGTTTGCCTATTATTTCCTTTGTAACCATGTTTACGTACGAGTCCCTAGTCAATTATGACAAGTGCTTAGCAATGCTATTCTAGAATTGTGCATACTCATATTTATCAAATGCTATATGCTTGGGCAATTACCTTTGGGAAGGTAATTGAGATACGGCATGTGGAGACATGAGCGCCACAGTGCCATGATGTTGATGACATGATTTGTGAAAAGAGAAATAAAATTAAACAAATGTTTTCGACTGGGGCGGACGGAGGATTTGGGTGGTATCCGGAAAAGGCTAGTACCGTCCCCGGTCAATTAAGGACCGAGCCATGAAGTTAAGCATGAAACGACTCCCGTACAACCGCACTTCTCGTATGGGTATAGACCTAGCGGAATAGATAGCTGAGCAGAGGCAGTATCCATGCATAGTGGTTTCTTGATGTGTGAGGCAGGGGCTCTACGGTGGGGCAGCCATTGGTAGGACCGCGAGGCGGGTGTCTACAGTGGTGTCGCCATCGGTAGGACTGCCACGTGAGAATTTAAACTTAATTAACTTAATGCATGTGTGAGTTCTTCTCCCCCGGGTGCGCCAGAACTCCTCACACTGCTAGAAACTGCGTACGCCTAGAGTGTATGAGGGTGTCAAGTTCATGGAGCGGGTACTGCCAATGCGAGGTTATCGAAAAGCTTTGCCGTGACGCGTCTCATGTGTTGGGACGAGGCTCATGTGTTGGGCAGTCGCGGAGTGCGGGTAAAGTGTACATCCACTGCAGTGTGAGTAAACCAAATCTATTCGAATAGCCGTGCTCGCGGTTATTGAGCACCGGGACGTGTATTACACTTGGCTAGACTCTGAATTCTTAAACTTGTGTGGGTTGGGATAATTGCATGATGATTTATATGCTGCTGGAGCCACTTCCTGAGAGTAGGGAATGTGGACGTCCTCAGAAAACCATGACGACATAATGGCGGGAAGCCATCCTTGGGATCACAATGGATGGTGGACAGAACCGTCATTGTTTAATGTGAACACTGGTATTAAAACTTGATCAGTCTGTGCTAGGTCTTAGGGTTGTGAAAAGAATTACAAAACTTGCTTTACGCAAAAGAACCATAACAATCCTTCAAATATCCCTGCCATTTGCATTGTTGTTGTGGTGACTTGTTGAGTACGGTTGGTACTCACCCTTGCTATATACAAACTCAATCAGAGACTGGAGATGAAGCGTCGGAAGATCCCTATGCCTATTATCAGGAGGGAGATGAAGACGATGGGGTCCAATAGGTCTTAGATACGGTCGTTGCCTGTGGCAATGGCGTGCCGCTGCCTCCATTTTCCGCTGCCTTACCTACTCTGTTTTTGAATGTATTCCGGACCTTTCGGTCCGATGATTTAAGACAATGCCTGCGGGCTTTGATGTAATAACTTGATTTAGATATTCGTGTATGTGTACTCGGTATTTCAGCTATGGATTCGTGTGTACCAGACTACTTGATCCAGGGAAATGGTACGGTTTACACGATTGATTCCTGTTATAAAAACGGGGGTCCACAGAGCTGGTATCAGAGCCATACGACTGTAGGAAAAGACCAAAAGGTGCCCCACCCCTTTTCTAAGTTGGCCAAGGGAGAAATTCTCACTTAGTAATATTTTCAAAAAAATAAAAACGCTATGTTTACAAAACTCGGTACAATTTTCATCCTACTCTTAACTAATTTCTTTACAAAACAAGTTTTACTCTTAACTGACTTTGGATTTCTCTCAAAAATTAGATGGCAGATCAGGATTCACCCGCCGCTTGGGAGATGAGCGTACCCCGCTCGGAGGGTTACGCCATCGAGCTACACCGGTTGATGAGGCGTCTACGATACCCCAGCTCTCCGATCTACCGAGTGAGGCCATGTGGATCTGTTTGGGAGGCTCGAGTCGAGGTTCACACACGAATTCCTCCGGAGTTAGACTACAGCTTCTCGACACGATACTATCGCGACCTACCAGAGAACGCGATGCAGGATGCAGCACGGGAGGCCTTCCTCAGACTTAGCTCTATCCACCGAGCTGAGTTGACTAGTACTGAGTTTGCTCACCACCCATTTCGAGAGGAGAGCAACTCCCTCTGCACAGTTCAGGACACGCCTTGCTGCTACAACCCGATTGTGACCCGGCTGTCACGATGGGCTGAGGCAGCAGACGACTTTTACGAGGAGGCTCTGTTGGAGATCGACGACCAGCAGAGGCGTGTGGGAGAGTTAGAGACTGAGGTGACGGACCTCACAGCACAGCAGCTTCAGCTGGAGGAGGAGCACCAGACTTGGGGCAGTGAGATAGACTCACTGAAGGCACAGCTCCAGACCCACGGCGACCAGTTCCAGCAGTTGTCCGATCAGTACAACGAGCGCCGCGGAATGGTGGATACACTTGAGGAGCAGTTGAGAGAGAGTCAGGAGCACGTCAGTCAGTTGGAGGCGCAGCTTCGAGCAGCCACGACCAGCACCACCGGAGCTTCTACGTCCACAGCGGTAGGGCGTGACCGCTACTTCTTCCTCACTCCGCCATACCCACCAGCCTTCCACGCTCTTTTGGGAGAGGCTGGCATGCTGGCTACTGAGTCAGCACCTTACCTGGAGGACCAGACAGTGACACCGCCACCTGCCCCGGAGATTGTGCACACACCACAGATCCCTGTACCTCCTCCGCCGCTGGGTTCCAGTTTGGAGACCCCGATCCAGGTCAGTTCCGAGTCAGAGGGGACCGACGTCGAGTCAGACACCACTGATTCTTCAGAGGATGAGATCCCTGTTCCCCGCATCACCTTCCTCGGAGGCCCTCGCACCCTCAGCACTGCTCGCAAGAGCACACGACCTCCGGGCAAGAAGCCCAAGCCTGACACGGAGGCCACTACTTCCGAGCCGTGGGGACTCAGATTCGCCCGTGCCAGCGACCACCCTCTACCTGCCCCAGGATCCTGCGGATGGTTGGGCGACTAGACTGGAGGATGACTGCAGCTTCGATCTCGCTTCAGTTGGTTTCTTTTTGAATTGTATGCGAGACACACCCCTACCCCTTACCTAGATCGACGAGTAGTTTGATAGTTAGTTTGATGTATTTGTTGAATGAACTTTATTTGGACTGCGTATATATGCAGTCGCTTGCATCATGATTTATGTACTGTTTGTGGAAATCTATGATGTTATTTATGATATTGTTGTTGTTGTATTGAAAATGAGTTTATTCCACCAAGCTTGCAAAACAAAGTTCACACCAAAACAACTCCCTTAATGGGGTAGAACCATAAGAACTAGTTAGAAAGTTAGGATACTTACTTAATCGGCCTACACAGATGGCAAGCCGACGTAGGGCATCATCCAGCAATGAAGAACCGTCGACGCCTGACCTAACCACCCTGGCCGGAGTCATGGCCACTCAAACCCAGCTCCTACAAGCCATCGCAAACAACCAAGGCAACCGCGGAGGATCAAGCTTTGGAGAATTCATGAGAACCAAGCCACCCACGTTCGCAACAGCAGACGAGCCCATGGAGGCGGAAGACTGGCTGCGAATCATCGAGAAGAAACTGACCCTTGTCCGAGTACGCGAAGCCGACAAGGTGATCTTCGCGGTAAACCAACTAGAGGGACCCGCCGGTGATTGGTGGGATACCTACAAGGAAGCTCGGGAAGAGGATGCTGGAGAACCCACCTGGGAGGAGTTCACTGCAGCATTCCGCGAGAACTTCGTACCTGCTGCGGTGATGCGTATGAAGAAGAACGAGTTCAGAAGGCTGCGGCAAGGAAACACGACGGTTCAGGAGTATCTGAACCGGTTCACTCAGTTGGCCCGCTATGCAGTCGGAGACCTTGTCGATGAGGAAGAAAAGATCGACAAGTTCATAGAAGGGCTGAATGATGAACTGCGTGGACCCATGATTGGGCAAGACCATCAAAGCTTCCAGAGCCTGATCAACAAAGTTGTTAGGCTGGAAAATGATCAGAGGACCGTAGAAAACAATCGCAAGAGGAGACTTGCTATGAATCGCACACCTCAGGGAGTGCCTCAGCGATTCAAGGGAGCCACTTCGTCTGGGTGGAAGCCCCCTGTTGTGGCCACCAACCGCCCAGCTGCACCTAGCAACTTCAACAGGCCACTTGCGACTCAGAACCGCACCCCTGCACCAACTCTGGCTGCCCCTGGAACCAGGAGGCATGTGAACTGCTTCAATTGTGGGGAGTATGGGCACTACGCCAACAACTGCCCTCATCCAAGCAAGACTCCTGTCCGTACTGGCGCCAATGCGATCACTGTTCGTGGGACCCCTGCCCCTGCTGTCGGACGAGGCCTGTTCAGGACTCCACAGACAAACAGGACCGCTACAGGATTCGGGCGCGGACAAGTGAACCATGTCCGAGCTGAGGAGGCCCAGGAAGATCAGGGCGTACTTATGGGTATGTTCTCTATCAATTCCACCCCCGTTAAAGTCCTTTTCGATTCTGGCGCATCGCATTCATTCATATCTTTGAAGGCTAGTCAAAAACACAACTTAACCCCAGTACGACTTAGAAAACCTATGATAGTCCATTCACCTGGGGGCGAGATAACGGTGAGTCATGCTTGCATAGATGTACCTGTCCGACTTAGGGATGTGGTGTTTCCCTCCAACCTTATGGTTCTGATACCCCAGACCCTGGATGTCATATTGGGAATGGATTGGTTAACAAAGAACAGAGGAGTAATCGACTGCCGACGTAGGGAAATTACCCTGACCACCCCTTGGGGATCGGACATGCGAGCAACCATGGATCAAGATCCTAGACTAACCGAACGTGCCGGAGGCATATTTACCATGCTACCTCTGAAGGGAATGCCTATCGTGCAACGATTTGCCGATGTGTTTCCAGAAGATCTACCTGGGATGCCACCAGATCGTGATATAGAGTTCATTATCGATCTGATACCCGGAACTGCTCCCATATCCAAGAGACCGTACCGGATGCCAGTCAATGAGTTAGAGGAGCTTAAAAAGCAAATCAGAGAATTGCAAGAAAAGGGATTCGTACGCCCCAGTTCGTCACCTTGGGGAGCCCCAGTGCTGTTCGTTAAAAAGAAAGATGGTACCATGAGGATGTGTGTAGACTATCGTTCACTGAACGAAGTCACTATTAAGAACAAGTATCCACTACCACGGATCGATGATCTTTTCGATCAGCTCAAAGGAGCAAAGGTGTTCTCCAAGATTGATCTTCGATCAGGATACCATCAATTGAAAATTAGGACTGGGGATATACCCAAAACAGCGTTCTCAACACGCTATGGGTTGTATGAATTTACAGTGATGTCGTTTGGCTTAACCAACGCCCCAGCATACTTTATGAACCTCATGAACAAGGTGTTCATGGATTACCTGGACAGATTCGTGGTAGTATTCATCGACGATATATTGATCTACTCCAAAGACGAAGAAGAACATGCTGAGCACTTGCGTTTGGTACTCGAGAAACTTCGGAAGCATAAATTATATGCAAAGTTTAGCAAGTGTGAATTCTGGTTGAAGGAGGTCGCTTTTCTAGGCCACGTGATCTCAGCCGGCGGAGTAGCAGTGGACCCTGCTAAAGTGGAGGCCGTTACTGAATGGAAGGAACCCAAATCGGTAACTGAAATTCGGAGTTTCCTAGGCTTGGCCGGATACTACAGGAGGTTCATTGAAGGATTCTCTAAGATAGCCCGGCCAATGACACAACTACTCAAGAAGGAAAAGAAGTTCGCGTGGTCAGAACAGTGTCAGAAAAGCTTTGAGCAGCTCAAGGAAAAGCTGACCTCGGCACCTATCTTAGTCCTTCCTGACATCAGAAAAGACTTTGTCATATATTGTGATGCATCAAGGCAAGGACTAGGAGGAGTACTAATGCAGGACGGAAAGGTTGTGGCCTATGCGTCGCGACAACTGCGACCACATGAAGAAAACTACCCTACCCATGACTTAGAACTTGCAGCTGTGGTTCATGCGCTGAAGATTTGGAGACATTATCTGATAGGAAACCACTGCGACATCTACACCGACCACAAAAGTCTGAAATATATCTTTACCCAGTCAGACCTCAACCTGAGGCAAAGACGGTGGTTGGAGTTAATCAAGGACTATGACTTGGAGGTTCACTATCACCCTGGCAAGGCAAACGTTGTGGCTGACGCGTTGAGTCGGAAGAGCCATTGCAATCATCTTGAGGCGGAAGAAATGGCCCCTGAGCTTAGGGAGGAAATTGCCCAGCTAAACCTATACATAGTACCTCGAGGACAGATAAACACCTTGGACATTCAACCTCTTTTGAGGACTCAAATTGAAGAGGCCCAGAAGGACAACCAGGAGATCCGAGAGGTGAAGGAACGTCTAGCTGCAGGCTTTGCAAAGGAATTTTCAACCGACAAGAAGGATGTCCTATGGTACAAAAAGAGGATATACGTATCTGAACAGGGTGGACTGAGAGGATTGATCCTAAAGGAAGCTCATGAATCGGCGTATTCATTGCACCCCGGAAGTACTAAGATGTACCAGGATCTGAAGGAAGGATACTGGTGGCCCAACATGAAGAGAGATGTGGCAGAGTACGTAGCGCTCTGTGACGTTTGTCAGAAGGTGAAGGCTGAGCACCAGAGACCAGCAGGTTTGCTGCAACCCCTTAGGATCCCCGAATGGAAATGGGATGAGATAGGTATGGATTTTATTGTGGGATTGCCCAAGACTGCAACAGGGTATGATTCCATCTGGGTGGTTGTGGATCGACTCACCAAGACGGCAAGATTCATTCCCGTTAAGACAAATTATAGTAGTGCCAAGCTAGCCGAATTATATATGGCCAGGATAGTATGTCTTCACGGTGTACCTAAGAGAATCATATCTGATCGAGGCACCCAGTTTACCTCTCATTTCTGGGAGAAAGTGCATGAGGCCCTAGGGAGTTACCTCGCGTTCAGCACAGCTTATCACCCACAGACAGATGGCCAGACAGAGAGAACCAACCAGGTCCTGGAGGACATGTTGAGAGCTTGTGCATTGGATTTTAGCAAGGACTGGGAGAGATGCTTGCCCTACGCCGAATTCTCCTACAACAACAGCTTTCAAGCAAGCCTGAAAATGTCGCCCAACGAGGCATTGTTTGGTCGACGGTGTCGAACCCCGCTGATGTGGTCCGAGACAGGAGAACGAGCAGTATTTGGACCGGACATTATCAAAGAAGCCGAAGAAAAGGTTCGTCTGATTCGGGACCGTTTAAAAGTGGCACAGTCACGGCAAAAGAGCTACGCGGACACCCGAAGAAGAAACCTAGAGTTTAAGGAGGGCGATTACGTTTATCTAAAGGTTTCACCAATGAGGGGAACGAAAAGGTTTAAGGTTAAAGGAAAACTAGCGCCAAGATATGTGGGACCTTTTCAAATCCTCGCTAGACGAGGAGAAGTTGCCTATCGGCTACAGCTACCCGAAATTATCGCCGATGTACACCCAGTCTTCCATGTGTCACAATTGAAGAAATGCTTACGAGTGCCGGAAGAACAAGCTCCGCTGGAGGAGATTCACATTAGCAACGATCTCACGTATCCAGAACACCCGACCCGGATATTGGATGAAGCAGAAAAAGGAACTAGAACCAAAACGTGGCGCATGTACAAGGTACAATGGAGTAATCACACTGAGGATGAAGCCACTTGGGAAAGCGAAGAGTTCCTGAAGACGGAATACCCGTATCTGTTCGAAAACCGGTAAGAAATCTCGGGACGAGATTTATTTAAGGGGGGTAGGTTTGTAACATCCTGAAAATTCGACCAATAAAACAAAACCCTAAAAATACGGATTTTCGAAAACTCTTCAAAAGAATTGCATCATGCCGATTTTATTCGCTTGTTTTTTTTTTTTTTTATTTGATTCGATGTCGAAATTCACTAATCGAGTGTGGAGATTAATTAATCGCTTGCAATCCTAAAACTAAATTGGTAAGACAAACATGATATAGAGATTAAGTGTGGATTGAGATAAATAAAATAATTTCGCGATCGTGTTCGAATCAATTTAATTTAAACGCGAACGGAATAAGAATTAACACTAATTAAAATTCAATAAATAAATGAAATATGAGTAAAATTAATTTTGGGTGAATACAATAATTGGGACAACACACATAATGAATAAAAATTAATTTTACAACACTTAGAAATTGCAAAATTAAAATTAAATGGAAAATGGGCTAAAATCGGGAAAATAAGGAAAGTGCACTGTTCATTGCTCGCGAGGTGTTCGACGAGGTCCTACAAACCCAGCCCCTCCTCTGCCTCGCACCCGCGCGCCCGCGCGCCGCGCGCCGAGCCTCGCGCGCCCCTGCCGCGCGCACGCCGTCCCGTCGCCATCAGCCAGCACCGCGCTCCGAGCCCCGCACCGCGCGCCATCGCCGCCGCCGCGCGCGCGTCGTGGTTCCCTAACCCTCCTCTGCCACCCCGCGCCGCTCCGCCTTCCCATCGTCGTCACCATCATCGCGCCGCATCGCCGCCACTGCCGCGCCGCACGGGCCGCTGCTGCCCTCGAGCCCCGTGCGCCGTGCCGCTCCGCATCCCCGACCCGTCGCCGTGCCGCGCGCACGTCTCGACACCGCGCCGCACGCGTCGTCGTCATCCCGAGCCCCGCATCGCCGCCGACCCATTGTCACGTCGCCCTGCCTCCCCGCACGTCGCCGTGCCTCACGCCAGCCGTCGTCCCCACTTCGAATCCCGCGCCGCCGCCCGCACGTCGCGTGCCCCCGACCCAAACCCCGCAGCGCCGCGCGCTCGTCCCGCACGTCGCCCTCCCCTTTGCCGCCGCATCGCCCGCCTGCACGTCGCCCGCCTCCCCATGCCGCCGCGCCGCACGCTCGTCCCTTCCTCTGCCTCGCGCCCCGCGCGGCTGCGTCGCCGTCGCATCGTCTTTAAAACCGCCACCGCCCCGCTCCTCTCCTCCCTCCCCCGCGCCTATAAAGCCGGCCTCCCCTTCTCCTCCACTCCCCACACATCCCCATCCATCTCCTTCCCCTCTCCTCCATCTCCACCGCGCTGTCGCCGTGCCGCCGCACCGCCACCATCGTAGCCGCCGCGCCGTCGCCTCAAGGCAGCCCGCCGTGCATCGCCGTCTTGCGCCGCCGCCGCCGTCGGTAAGCCGCCGCCTTCCCCCTTGCGCCGTCGCCATCGCCGTCGCCTCGGGTAGGGAGAGCGAGGGAGGGGGAAACCGAGAGAGAGGGAGAGGGAAACCGAGAGAGAAGAGAGGAAAGAAGAAAGAGAGAAGGAGCCGGGGGAAAAGAGAGAGAGAGAGAGAGAGAGGAAAAAGGGAGAGAGAGAGAGAGAAGAATAAGAAGAGAGAGAGAGGAAAAAGAGAAAGAAAGAGAGAGAGAGAGAGAAAGAAACAGAGAGAGAGAGAGAAAAAGAAAAAGGGAAAAAGAAAAGAAAGAAAAGAAAAAGAAAAGAAAAATAAGTAAATTAGAAAGAAATTAGAGGTTTAGAAAATTTAAAATAAATTAGAATTTAATTATAGATTAATCGTAGAATTGCAAAAGTAAATATAAAATATAGATTATTCTTGGTAATTTCTATAAGAAATCAATTCGCGGTGGTTAATTTAGACTAAAAACAATTAGACAAATTCTTATAGATTTTTATAGATTATTTAGGGGTAATTTCTATAAGTAATTAATTCACGATGGGAAGTTGAAGTTAATTACCAAGAATTCTAGACGCGTATTATAATTAATCATTTAGTCATAGAGTAGGTTAAATCGTTTAATTTTTGGATTCCATCCGATATTTAAGATTGAGATATAAATTTCTAATCTATTATTTGGAATACGATGCTCGGGGTAGATTAAATTAAAAACTTATAATCACAAAATAGTTGCACCGTAAAAATGATTTAAGATATATATAAATCAAAATTGGGTTGGCCCTAACTCGCGAATAGTAAATAAAAAGAATCGATTTTCGCATTCGACTTCTATTTGGATTTATTTGGAGTTTTATTTGAATTCTAACCGAATTCAAATCAATTTTCGCACGTAACTATAGAGCCCGAGGGAGTTGTAGATCCAGGTGAAGGCCAAGACCCGCAAGACCTTGAGCAAGGCAAGTCATCACTATCCCTTGAGCATATTGATCCCAATTGCGAAATTGTTTTGTTTACAAATAAAATTGCATGCAATAATATACATCCCACTTGTGATTATGCCATACCTTGATGATTGTTTGCCTATTATTTCCTTTGTAACCATGTTTACGTACGAGTCCCTAGTCAATTATGACAAGTGCTTAGCAATGCTATTCTAGAATTGTGCATACTCATATTTATCAAATGCTATATGCTTGGGCAATTACCTTTGGGAAGGTAATTGAGATACGGCATGTGGAGACATGAGCGCCACAGTGCCATGATGTTGATGACATGATTTGTGAAAAGAGAAATAAAATTAAACAAATGTTTTCGACTAGGGCGGACGGAGGATTTGGGTGGTATCCGGAAAAGGCTAGTACCGTCCCCGGTCAATTAAGGACCGAGCCATGAAGTTAAGCATGAAACGACTCCCGTACAACCGCACTTCTCGTATGGGTATAGACCTAGCGGAATAGATAGCTGAGCAGAGGCAGTATCCATGCATAGTGGTTTCTTGATGTGTGAGGCAGGGGCTCTACGGTGGGGCAGCCATTGGTAGGACCGCGAGGCGGGTGTCTACAGTGGTGTCGCCATCGGTAGGACTGCCACGTGAGAATTTAAACTTAATTAACTTAATGCATGTGTGAGTTCTTCTCCCCCGGGTGCGCCAGAACTCCTCACACTGCTAGAAACTGCGTACGCCTAGAGTGTATGAGGGTGTCAAGTTCATGGAGCGGGTACTGCCAATGCGAGGTTATCGAAAAGCTTTGCCGTGACGCGTCTCATGTGTTGGGACGAGGCTCATGTGTTGGGCAGTCGCGGAGTGCGGGTAAAGTGTACATCCACTGCAGTGTGAGTAAACCAAATCTATTCGAATAGCCGTGCTCGCGGTTATTGAGCACCGGGACGTGTATTACACTTGGCTAGACTCTGAATTCTTAAACTTGTGTGGGTTGGGATAATTGCATGATGATTTATATGCTGCTGGAGCCACTTCCTGAGAGTAGGGAATGTGGACGTCCTCAGAAAACCATGACGACATAATGGCGGGAAGCCATCCTTGGGATCACAATGGATGGTGGACAGAACCGTCATTGTTTAATGTGAACACTGGTATTAAAACTTGATCAGTCTGTGCTAGGTCTTAGGGTTGTGAAAAGAATTACAAAACTTGCTTTACGCAAAAGAACCATAACAATCCTTCAAATATCCCTGCCATTTGCATTGTTGTTGTGGTGACTTGTTGAGTACGGTTGGTACTCACCCTTGCTATATACAAACTCAATCAGAGACTGGAGATGAAGCGTCGGAAGATCCCTATGCCTATTATCAGGAGGGAGATGAAGACGATGGGGTCCAATAGGTCTTAGATACGGTCGTTGCCTGTGGCAATGGCGTGCCGCTGCCTCCATTTTCCGCTGCCTTACCTACTCTGTTTTTGAATGTATTCCGGACCTTTCGGTCCGATGATTTAAGACAATGCCTGCGGGCTTTGATGTAATAACTTGATTTAGATATTCGTGTATGTGTACTCGGTATTTCAGCTATGGATTCGTGTGTACCAGACTACTTGATCCAGGGAAATGGTACGGTTTACACGATTGATTCCTGTTATAAAAACGGGGGTCCACATCTGGTGTGGGGGGAAAAGAGAGCAAGACTGAGTACTACCCACTGTACTCAGCAAGTCATACCGGAAGAGGAGGTATGATGCAGGATATATCCAAGGGAGGCTAAAGGTCCTTTTACATAAAGCTAGCATTTAAAAGCAGTAGTTGAAAGCAGTAAAAACAGTTGTAGTAATTAATCAATATTAACCAATCACTGTCCAACGCTACACTACGTTGCAACAGGCCCAACCAACCACCTGAACTACACCAGTTCAATAGCTAACTAGGGTGAGACTAATCACGGTGAATCTGGTCGACCGCCCATAACCGTGGGCATGGTTATTCGAATAGTTTTACTCTGATCAGAGGTATACAACTGTACCCACAAGACACAGCCCCACAGCACGTTTCCGTGCGTCGACATGCCACCACAACATACCGGAAAGAGGCCGTGACAGGACCCTTCGCATAACCCCCTCTAACCGATCGCACCACACCTCAGGGTTCGCCCCCGTCCCCAGCAGGCAACGGGCAGCCCCCCTCTTGTGCCGTGGTGAATCCGGAAGCCGATCAACCGGACACCCCGACCGACCCAACTCCATCACGCCCACCCTTGCCTGGGTACGTCGGCTAGAGGAAAGCTACACTACAAGCCTAGCCGTTGCTCAGGCTGGCTTGTGGTAAGTACGATAAGTTCTTCCAGGGCATCCCGCGAACCGGTCCTTAATCGCCATGGGCACGACTAGCAAAACCATGCACCCACAGCCCACCATGTAGTGTATTTTAATTAACTAACACTATTGCGGTGGCACTAATCCAAAGCAATGCCAATAATCAAAGTCTAGGCATCAATGTGATCCCCCTTTGTGTACTAGTTGAACTAAGCATGGCTAAGCATTCTCTAAACCAACATCTAATCATTTTGATACCCAAGTTATCAATGACATAAGGTAAACAATATATGGCTGAGTAGTAGGACCCATCCCACATGATATTGTAAAACAATGCAACAATTAATAGAAATGCGGGACATTTGTAAATTGGGTACAATATGATCAATTGTAATGCATGATTTGCCTTGCTCTCGCACTGATGAGACCACAGCAACGTCTTCGAGAAACCGCGGATCGACAAAATGGCCGAAATCTACGCGACAAACAAAGCACACAAACAAAACATGCTATAAGTCTATTGAAATAGGAAACAAAACCATTTTTAATGGATTCTATACATTTTTATGAAATTACTGAGACTTGAATGGACTTAAACGGAGCTCGGATGACTTAGTTATGATTTTTAGAAGATTCTATGTGTTTTTACTAATAAAGAAAAGCCTTAATGAGTTTTATTGAGCAATAAAGGTCCCTGCTGTCATCATCAAGGAGAGGGGCGGCGCCGGTAGCGGGACCCATGGGTTAGTGACTCAAGGGGAGAGAGAGGGGGCGGCTGGCAGGCGGGCCCCACCGGCCGCGGCTCCAAAAAAAGGGGGGGGGGCTCGGCTCCAAGCCGGCCGGCCATGGAGGGGCGGCGGCGCGCGCGGAGCTGGTGGCGGCAGCCGGCGGCAACTGGCGGCAAGCGGCGGCATGCGGCGACGGCGAAGCGCCGGACGGCGACGGGAAAAATTCCACTAAAAATCCTGTTAGCATATTTTGACATGTAGAATCCAAGAAAAATTCCACATGCCAATTCCGATTATTATTTGCATTTATTAATTTAGGGATTCATCTCTAGGTTAAATTAAACAATTTCTTCGGGCAATTTATTTTATGAATTTAAAGCAAGGAGGGGAACTTCAGGGCGTGACAAACCTACCCCCCTTAAACGAAATCTCGATCCCGAGATTCAAAAGAGCTGGCGAAGAGGTGCGGATGGGCGGCCTTCAGTTCATCTTCTCTTTCTCAGGTGGCCTCTTCTTCTGAGTGGTGGCTCCACTGGACTTTGCAAAACCTGATCACCTTGTTTCTGGTCCTTCTCTCACTGGTTTCGAGGATGCGGATCGGTGTCTCCACATATGTCAGATCTTCCTAGATGTCGATGTGCTCTGAGCTAGCTTGTTCCTCGGGTACCCTCAAACACTTCTTCAGTTGAGATACGTGAAACACATCGTGGATATCAACCATATTAGATGGAAGCTCAAGCTGGTAAGCAACTTCAACTCTGCATTCCAAAATCCGGTATGGTCCCACAAAGCGTGGTGCCAACTTGCCTTTCGTCTGGAAGCGGTGTACTCCCCGAAGCGGAGTGACACGAACGTACACATAGTCCCCTGCTTCAAAAGTAAGTTCTCTTTGGCGGTTGTCAGCATAACTCTTCTGCCGAGACTGGGCGATTCTCAATCTTTCCCTGACGGTTCTGACTTTCTCCACTGCCTCAGTTAGCACTTATGTCCCGAACAGTTGGCGTTCTCTAGTTTGATCCCAGAAGAGCAGTGTAGGACACTTCCGGCCATACAATGCTTCAAACGGTGCCATTTGCAAACTGGCCTGGTAACTGATGTTGTAAGAGAATTCAGCATACGGTAGACTTTTATCCCAAGCCCCGCCAAAGTCAAGTGCACAGGCTCGCAACATATCTTCCAATATTTGATTGACTCGCTCGGTCTGACTATCAGTTTGCAGATGATAAGCTGTCACGTCCCAAAATGACCCTAAAATATATCCTTTAAATTACGCTTAGAATAATTAAAAATCCTTGTGAAAGCCTCCAAAAATTAAAATGTGCAAAGTAAAAGTCAAATAAGGCTTGGAGGATTTTTGTATATTTCCTAAAAGCCTAAAATGTGTAAATAAATTTTAGTGGAATTTTCAGAGCACAAATAATAATTATTAAGAAATAAACAAAGTTAAAATGATTTTATAAAAAGAAAAACCCTAAAAATCATCCTCTCCCCTCTAATGGGCCGGCTCGGCCCATCTCCCTCCCCCTCTCTCCTCTCCCCGCGGCCCACTCGGCCCTCCCCGCGCGCGCGCCGCTGACGGGCGGGCCCGCCCGCCACCCTCGCTGACGGGTGGGGCCCACCCATCATCCCCTTCCTCCCGCCGCCCCCGCCGCCTCGACCGCGCCTAGCGCCGCCGCCGCCGCGAATCCCGCCGCCTCCCGCCGTCCCCGCGCGCAATAAAGTGGGGGGAATTATTCCCCGGGATCCCCTCCCCCTTTCCCCCCCATTTTCCCCTCTCTCTCTCGCATTCAAACGGCCGGATTCGCTCCCGCTAACCTCGCCGGCGCCATTAATGGCGGCCGGGTCTCCCGCGCCCATTTCCCCCTCCTCCGGCCGCCCTCTCTCACTCCCAACCCTATATAAACCCTCCCCGAGCTCCCCACCACCGTTTCCGCCACTCACCGCCCTCTCTCCTCGCCGGAATCGAGCTCGCGCCGTCGCTCTCTCTCTCCGCCGTCGCCGCCGAGCTCCGGTCCGCCGCCGTCGTCGCCCCGGACCACCTCCCACCTCGGCGCCGCCTCCTTCGGCTTCGCCGCATCCTCGCCGACCTCGTCCACCCCTCCGTTTCGCTCGCCGACCGCCGGAGCACCGTCGACCCCGTCGCGCATAAGGCCGATCTGACCAGCTGCACCTGCGCGGTCAGACCGGCCCCTGGGGGCTGAGATGGTGCTGCTCGGGGTGGCCGATATAGAGCCGACGGAGCCGTAGTCGGTCAGACTGAGCCAATGGCGGTCTGACCGAGCCGAGGCCGGTCTGATCGCCCACTCAACGCCGGTCTGACCGGCCAGGCCGATGGGGCCCTCTGACAGCACTTCAACGGCTAGTTTTCTAGCCGTTGCAGAGTAGCACGGTCTGACCGGCCACATACCTCCGGTCAGACCGGCAGAGCACAAAGTTGGGGGATTTCGCCCCCAACGGCTAGTTTTGGTGGGTGGGAGTATAAATATTCCCCCACCAGTAGCAAGGGGACTCTCTTGGCACCCAATTCAATTACATACACCCCTTGCACCTCTCTCACACTCGCTTGAGCTTTGTGTTCATCCATCTAGTGTGTTAGAGGGTTGATTAGCCAAGAGTTAAGTGCATTTGCTTCCATTGTAGAGCTAGTGTGGCACTTGGTCATCTCCACGCCGGGTCATTGCTTGTTACTCTTGGAGGTTGCCACCTCCTAGACGGCTTGTGGAGAAGTTGCCCGGTGACCTCTCCGAGAAGATTGTGGAGGAGGCCCAGTGCCGGTTTGTGAGTGGTTTGGAGTTCATCACCTTCGGAGTGAAGGAAGAACTACCCTAGTGATCGAGGCTTGGGTAGTCCTCTCCGTGGGCCGGCTCCCGCCTTGCCCACCCCTTGACGAAGGGGGCGTGCGGTGGCTTCGTGGTTGAGCGGTGGAGTTGGGCTCGCCTCAACGGGGAGTAGGAAGCCGGCGAGTTTCCGAACCTCAGTGAAAAATCTCTTGTCTCCTTGTCTCATTTGATTGTCGCATTTACATTTGTGCAATTTACTTTTCTAGAGACAAACTTGAGATCATATCACCCTAGGATTGCTAAACATTGACATAGGAGTGTGATTTACTTTCATAGAGATATAATTGAGCCACTATCACCTTAGGTTTGCAAAACATAACTTAGTTGCTTAGTTAGAGTTGACCCTCACCAAGCCTAGCAACTTAGGTTAGTTTTGTTTAGGTGTCATTTAGTTTTAAATCGCCTATTCACCCCCCCTCTAGTCGACATCTCGATCCTACAGGCGCAGCCACCGGCGGTGAGCGGCAGCGCGCGGCGGCGCACGACGGCGAGCGGCGGACAGCGGCGGCGCGAAGCGGCTCTAGCGGCGGCGCTAAGCGGCGGGCGGCGCAACAAAGAGAGAGAGAGGAAGGGATGGAGACCGGTCCTCACCGAGGGGCTCCGCCGGTGCGGGGAAAGAGCGACGGCGAACGGCGACGGCGAGCCACGGGAGGACGACGGCGATGGGCGGACGGGCTCCGGGATACCTTAAGAGAGGAAAAGACAGAGGTTAGAGGGAGAGAGGGTGTCCACGGCGAGCAAGGATGCCGGCCGAAGGCGGGGAAATGGAGGAGCTCACCGGTGCACAGAGAAGGACGATTTCCGGTAGCGATTGGCGGCAAACATGCGGTGGCCGAGATGGCCCATGCGGCGGTGACGCTAACGGCGGCGGTTGCGCAGCGTGGCGGCGGCTGTAGCGGTGGCAGCACGCGGCCGGATAGCGGCGGCGGCGGCGGAGCTTGGCGAGCGCGGCGCGGCAGCGATTGGAGGCGCAAGAGAGGGCGGCGAGAGCGAAAAACGAGAGAGGGGGTCGCGGGGAGTGATTTATAGGGCACGGGAGGGGAGAACGTGGCCGGGAACCCTCCCGATTTCGCCGGCGACATGGGGGTGGAGAGAGAGAGAGAGTGGGGTGGGATTCAAAATGAATCCCGCCCATTTCGTGCGCGCTCGGGGCGGGAGACGCGGGGGAGAGGGCGGCGACGTGGGGAGGACGCAGGAGCGGCGCGGCGTGGGCGCGGGAGGAGCGGAGGAGGTGGGGCAGCGTGGGCGACAGCGGCGGTTGCCGGCATGGGCGTGGTCGGCTGGAGGAAGGGGACGACCACGACAGGTGGGCCCCACCTGACGGCGTCCCCGAGAGGAGGAAGGGCGGCGCGGTTTGGGCCACAGCCTCGGGCCGGCCCAGCAAGGAGGGCGTGCGGGAGGGAGGTTGGGCCGACGGCCCAACAAAGAAAAAGAAGGGAAAGAAATGGAGAAAAAGGAAAAAAATTTTTCCTGGGATTAAATATTGCACTTGCTCATTTTTAATTAGTTAAAATTATTTCCAAGGCTCTTAAAATTCCACTAAAAATCCTGTTAATATATTGCGACATGTGGAACCCAAGAAAAATCCCACGATGCCAATTCCAATTATTAATTGCATTTATTAATTAGGGAATTAGCTTTAGGTTAATTAAACAATTTCTTCGGGCAATTTATTTAACCCAAATTTTAAAGAAAGAAGATGGGGAAAACTTCAGGGCGTAACAAACCTACCCCCCTTAAACGGAATCTCGACCCCGAGATTCGGAAGAGCTGGCGAAGAGGTGCGGATGGGCGGCTTTCAACTCATCTTCTCTTTCCCAAGAGGCCTCTTCTTCTGAATGATGGCTCCACTGAACTTTGCAGAATCTGATTACCTTGTTTCTGGTCCTTCTCTCGCTGGTTTCGAGGATACGAGTCGGCTTCTCCACATATGTCAGATCTTCCTGAATTTCGATGTGATCCGGACTTGCCTGTTCCTCAGGAACTATCAAACATTTCTTCAACTGAGAGACGTGGAACACATTATGAATGCCAAGCATGTTGGAGGGAAGCTCAAGCTGGTAAGCAACTTCACCTCTACATTCCAAAATCCAGTATGGTCCCACAAAGCGTGGTGCCAACTTTCCTTTCGTTTGGAAGCGATGTACTCCCCTGAGCGGAGTGACATGAAGTTACACATAATCCCCTGCTTCAAAAACGAGCTCCCTTCGACGATTGTCTGCATAGCTTTTCTGTCGAGATTGTGCGATTCTCAATCTTTCCCTAACAGCTCTGACTTTCTCTTCTACCTCATTTAAAACTTCTGTACCAAACAACTGGCGTTCCCCTGTCTGATCCCAGAAGAGCAGAGTACGACACCTCTGTCCATACAGTGCTTCAAAGGGTGCCATTTGCAGCCTAGCCTGGTGACTGTTATTGTAGGAGAACTCAGCATACGGCAAGCTTTTGTCCCATGCTCCACCAAAATCAAGTGCACAGGCTCTCAACATATCCTCCAATATTTGATTAACTCGCTTAGTCTGGCCATCTGTTTGTGGATGGTAAGCTGTGCTGAAGTTCAGACGGGTTCCCAATTCCTCTTGCAATTTCTACCAGAACTTTGAAGTGAATTGGCTCCCTCGATCAGATACGATCTTCTTGTGTACCCCATGTAAACACATGATTCTTGCCAGATAAAGTTCTGCTAACTTCTTCCCTGAGTAGGTAGTGTGCACCGGAATGAAGTGAGCCACTTTGGTGAGTCGGTCAATGACTACCCAAATAGAATCGTGCCCCGATGACGTCCTGGGCAAACCCGTAATGAAATCCATTTCGATTTCTTCCCATTTCCATTCTAGAATTTGAAGCGGTTGTAGCAAACCTGCTGGCCTTTGGTGCTCTGCCTTTACTCGCTGACAGACATCACAGTGTGTGACAAATTCAGCTATTTCCCTTCTCATACTGACCCACCAAAATTTTTCTTTAAGGTCTTGGTACATTTTGGTACTGCCAAGATGAATGGAATATTGGGTTTGATGAGCTTCCGTTAGTATCAAGTCTTTTAATTCCTTGTTTTCAGGTACACACAATCTTTCTCCCATCCAGATTGTTCCTTGTTCGTCCTCAACAAAACCGCGGGCTTTTCCAACCCTCATGTTCTTTTTGAGCTCCGCTATTTCAGGATCACTTGCTTGAGCTATGCAAACCTGCTCCACCAGTGTAGGTTGTGCCTCTAAGGCAGCCACGAATCTGTGCTCAACTATACCAAGGTTCAGATGTTCCAAATCACGTTGAACCTCACAGCATAGTTCCTCTACCCATGCGATGTTGCAGTAGCTCTTCCTGTTCAAGGCATCCGCAACCACATTAGCCTTGCCGGGATGGTAGTGTATTCCCATATCATAATCTTTGATTAGCTCCAACCATCTTCGCTGTCGGAGATTCAAATCAGGTTGAGTGAAGATGTACTTTAGACTTTTGTGATCTGTATATACCTCACAACGGTTACCGATGAGATAGTGCCACCAGATCCGAATGAACGACCAAGATTTTTCCCACAAACCAAAGAGGCAAAACCCCAAATTTTCCCGAAACAAATCCAAGTGCAAAGAGCATATGCAGATGAAAAGGGGTTCAGAAGGCTCTTAGGGTTTCCAGTTGGCTTGTCCTACGGTCAACCTGGCTCTGATACCAACTTGTCACGCCCAGAAATTCATGAACCAGAATTTCTAAGCTGAATGTGCATTAAATCCGTGTCCAGGACCAGCCAGGGTACACAAACGACAATTGTTGACATACAGATCCACGCCTTACCAAAAATATAAAAGATTACAAATGCAGCGGAAAAGATAAAAGCGAGCTAAACCGGGAAGCTTGACTTCAGCAGCGGGGCGACTCTACTCCACAGGCAACCCTTGACGGTAGCGACGAAACCAACTTAAGCAAGACAGCTCCAACTAGGAAGATCTTCAGCTCTGGTGTGGGGGAAAAGAGAGCAAGACTGAGTACTACCCACTGTACTCAGCAAGTCATACCGGAAGAGGAGGTATGATGCAGGATATAACCAAAGGAGGCTAAGGGTTCATTTGCGTAAAGCAGGCATTTAAAAGCAGAAGTTGAAAGCAGTAAAACAATTGTAGTAGATTAAGCAAGATTAACCAATCACTGTCCAACGCTACACCACGTTGCAACAGGCCCAACCAACCACCTGAACTACACCAGTTCCTTAAGCTAAACTAGGGGTGAGACTAATCACGGTAAATCTTGTTGATCGCCCATAACCGCGGGCACGGCTATTCGAATAGTTTTACTCTGGCCAGAGGTGTACAACTGTACCCACAAGACACAATTCCACACATGTCGCCATGCCCCGAAGTATCACCATGATACAGCAAAAGGGGAAATCGTGACAAGACCCTCTGCATAACCCTCCCCTAACCATCCACACCACGCTAAGGTTTCACCCCCACCCCCAACAGGCAGTGGGCGGTCCCCTCTTGCACCGCGGTGAATCCGGCAGCTGAACAACCGGACACCCCGGCCGACCCAACTCCATCACGCCCACCCTCGCCACCAGTGCCTAGGAAAGGGTCGAGCTATACTTTAGATCAAGCAGTTACCCACTCCCGCTTGTGGTAAGCACGGTAAGTCTCCTAGGGTTTCCCGTGAACCGGTCCTTAACTGCCAGACCAGCAAAACCATGCACCCACAGCCCACCATTCAGTGTATTTTAATTAACTAACACCATTGCGGTGGCACCAATCCAAAACTATGCTAATAGTCAAGGTCTATGTAATAATGTGATCCCCATTTGTGTACTAGTTGAACTAGGCATGGCTAATCATTTCCTAAACCAACATCTAATCATTTTGATACCCAAGTTATCAATGGCATAGGGTAAACAATAAATGGCTGAGTAGTAGGACCAATCCCACATGACATTGTAAAAGAATGCAACATTTGATAGAAATGCGGGATATTTGTAAATTGGGTACAATATGATCAATTGTAATGCATGACTTTCCTTGCTCTCACACTGATGAGACCACAAAAACGTCTTCGAGAAACCGCGGATCGACGAAACGACTGAAATCTACGCGACAAACAAAGCACACAAGCAAAATATGCTATAAGACTACTGAAACAGGAAACAAAACAAATTTTAATGGATTCTAGGGATTTTTATGAATTTACTGAGACTTGAATGGACTTAAACGAAGCTCGGATGAATTACTTATGAATTTTAGAAGATAAACTGTATTTTTACTAATAAAGAAAAGCCTTAATAACTTTTATTGTGCAATAATACCCAGGCTGACGTCACCCAAGGGGGGGGGGGCCCGACAAGCGGGGTCCACGGGTCAGCGGCTCAAAGTGGGTGGTCCACCGTGGACTGGGTCCACGGGACCGCGGAGGGGAGCACCACGTGGTGCAAACGTGGCGCCGACGTGGCGGCCACGTGGACAGCCACGCGGGCGGGGATTGGACGGCCCCTCTGACGGCGGCTGCGGCTTGCGGCCGGGTGGCGCACGGGCACGGCATGGCCGGCCCGGCCATGGCGCGCGGCAGCTCGGCGCGGCCACCGGTGGCGAGCGGCGGACAGCGGCGCCGCGAAGCGGCTCTAGCGGCGGCGCTAAGCGGTGGGCGGTGTGACAAAGAGAGAGAGAGAGGAAGGGAGGGAGACCGGTCCTCACCGAGGGGCTCGGCCGTTGCGGGGAAAGAGTGACGGCGAACGGCGACGGCGAGCCACGGGAGGACGACGGCGACGGGCGGACGGGCTCCGGGATACCTTAAGAGAGGAAAAGAGAGAGGTTAGAGGGAGAGAGGGATTCCACGGCAAGCGAGGATGCCGGCCGAAGGCGGGGAAATGGAGGAGCTCACCGGCGCACATAGAAGGACGATTTCCGGCGGCGATTGGCGGCAAACATGCGGTGGCCGAGATGGCCCACGCGGCGGTGACGCTAACGGCGGTGGTTGCGCAGCGTGGCGGCGGCTGTAGCGGTGGCGGCACGCGGCCGGAGAGCGGCGGCAGCGGCGGAGCTTGGCGAGCGCGGTGCGGCAGCGATTGGAGGCGCAAGAGAGGGCGGCGAGAGCGAAAAAGGAGAGAGGGGGACGCGGGGAGCGATTTATAGGGCACGGGAGGGGAGAACGTGGTCGGGAACCCTCCCGATTTCGCCGGCGACGTGGGGGTGGAGAGAGAGAGAGTGGGTGGGATTCAAAATGAATCCCGCCCATTTCATGCGCGCGCGCGCGGCGGGAGACGCGGGGAAGAGGGCGGCGACGTGGGGAGGACGCGGGAGCGGCGCGGCGTGGGCGCGGGAGGAGCGGAGGAGGTGGGGCGGCGTGGGCGACAACGGCGGTTGCCGGCATGGGCGCGGTCGGCTGGAGGAAGGGTGTCACGCCCCGAACTAGCCCCGAGCGGAACTAGCCCGTGACGCTCCAAATTAACCTGTTAATCGATACCAGTCCCAGGAAACCGTGCTGGTATCACAGGATGACAGTATATCACAGCAACAGAGGTCTCTCTATTATAGAGTAGGAGTACAGTCATGTTGGGCTGCGGACAGACACCGAGCTCACAACTGCATTACAAAAGGGAAAGCGGAAGCCAAGACTTGGACCAAACATCATAGGCGTGACTTGGGAACTAGGCCGAAACCCTAAAACTCATCGTAGCCGACTTGCTCCTGGAAGAACTCCTCGTCAGCGGGATCCACATCATCTTCTTCCGCAACTGGGGGGGGGGGGGTTGTTTATATAGAGAAAGGGTGAGTTCAGGAGTACTCAGCAAGCCATGGGAATTTAAGTGTTTAATGCAGGCTTCAAAGGAAAGGCTATTGTTTTTGCAATTGATTTTATTTAAACTCCTTTTTGAAACAATTAGGTGAGTGCTTCTCAAACGACACGGATGGGACAGTGCGCCTCGTCCGGTCGGAGTATGTGCAATGTATCAGTCTTTGAATTGTTCAGGGTTGGCACCCGGCCAACAGCTTTCAAACGGCCACCCGGGCCTGGCTGATCCCATTAGCCGCAGACTTTCCAAACATCGAACCCATTCCACAACAGCAATTTCACAAAGCAGTAGTCAAACCAAACTACGCTAGGAATCACCTCACATCCGCCCATGACCGTGGGCATGGCTGTTCGAACAGTTTGTTAATCTTCTGCAGAGGGGGTACACTTTACCCACCCGACATTACTAACCCGGATCACCTAGTCCGTGCGGAACGGCCACGTCTGGAGACCTTGAGGCTTTCATGACAAGGCATTTCAAAAGCCGACACTGGTTCACCATATGCCAACGAGAGGGGTCCCAGACCAACACCAGATTAGGTCCCAGACCATACTGTGCCAGGAAACCCGGGGGTTCTCCCCGACACCACCCCGTTGAATCCACATGTCTCTTGGCATCATGGCTTCCCCGTTTAGCTAGTTACTCAGCCAGGGGTGTCCCATTCCACCCATGTGGTCGTACTTGTCTTATGTTTGGATGAAATTCCAAGGAAACGGTCCTTAAGTGCGAGAGCAGGAAACCGTACTTCCGGTACGTTTCCTGGTCCGCGATTTTGAAGAAGATCATTTAGTTCGCAAGCACCGACCCAGGTGTCGGGTTTTCCAAGCCTTTTGTAAAACCCAAGTTTTACCCATCGCTGGACATTTTATATTTGAGGGGAGGTGTTCCGATGCGCTTGCCCGAAGGCCCACACATCGAAGCACAACAGTTGACAAAGGAGGGTTAAGTGTACAATAATTCACGGAGGGTAATTGCAGCAATTTAGGATTGGGGGCCGACGGGCTATCCCGCAAATCGCGGCCGGATTACTTGTGTTAAATCCTATTCATGTAATATTTGCGGAAAAGAAATACTTAGATTTAAATTATAGGTGCAAGATGATCAAAGGTGACTTGCCTTGCCCGAGATCTTGAGCTTGATCCTCGAAATCCTCGCACTGCGGGTCTTCGGGCTCCGAAACAACACGCGAGACGGGACAACTCAACAAACGGTGAAAATAAAGCCCTATTATTGACCTCTAAGCATGCCATTAGATAGATCTTGAGATTTGAGGAATTTTGGAAGTTGAACGGAGTCAAACGGACGTACGGTTGAGGAGATATTGAATTTCTAAGATTATTGGATTTTTGGTTTAAAGGAAAAAGGATTTATTTAAATCCTTTTTGAGAAAAGAAAAGAAAAGAAAAGAGAGAGGGAGGGGATTTAGACTTTGCGGGCGGCTTGAGCGCGGCCCGAGAGAAAGGGGCGGCTCGGCCGATCTTAATGGGCCGGCCGGCCCGAGAAGGCGGCCCAAGGCGCGCGCGCGGGCGGGGAGGAGAGAGAGAGCGGGTGGGCCAGGTCCATCCCGCGTGGTCCCGAGTGAGACCCGCTTGTCGGCGACTCGGCTCACCGTGAGCGAGGTGCACGCGGGGCGTGCTAGGGTTTAGGGAGGGAGGCGCGGTGCACTCGCGCGGTTCGCGGTGGACGCGGATGCGGCGGGCCCACGCGTAGCCTCACGGCTCGCGGTGGATCGCGCGCACAGGGGGGGGGTGGAACGGAGGGAGCGGCTGACCGGGTCAGCCGATCCGGTTGTGCCGAGGTGGCACCGACGTGGCGCCTACGTGGCTGCCACGCGGGCCGGCTGGAGGAAGACGAAGGCGCCGGCCGCAAATGGACGGCGGGCGGCGGCGGTTTCTCCGGGACGCCGTGCGACGACGAGGGGCGACGGGGTGTACACCGGAATGACGAGGGAGAACGAGAGGGAGCGAGCCAACGGCTTGGATTCGCCGGAGGGAGTTCGACGGCGGCGGATTGCGGCGGCTACCACCGGTGGCGAGAGAAGAGGGAAACGGCGACGAGGTCACGAGGGGCTGATTCCCGGCGGTGAGAGCATTTACGCGGCTACGGGAATCCATCCCTTGCGCCGGATTTGGAGGAAACGCATCGAGGGAGGCCGGCGACGAGAGGCGCTTCCGAGCTCGGGCGGCGACGGCGGCGAGCACACAGCGAGCATTGGCAACGGTCGGGGCGGCGCCAGCTAGTTACGGGAGGTCTACTCGAGCGGCTACTCAAAGCTAAGGGGAAGAGATGGAGCGAGGAGGGAGAACGGAGGGATGCACTACCGAGACGAGGCGGGGCGCTGTGACGATGGGCCGACGGCACGGGAGTGATCTCTCCGGCCTCGGGCCGGGGAAGAGGAAGGAGAGGGTGCGCCCGGAGTCCCCTTCACGCGTCCTTCGCACGCTCCGGCTCTCCCGGTGCTTGGTGATGAACGGCGGAGGCGAGACAGAGGGGCGGCAACGGCGCGGCAGCGGCGAGCGAAACGGGGGGAGGAATCGATGGGAGGGCGCCTTGGTTTAATAGGAGGCGATGTCGGTTTGGGAACCGACCTAGGGCGGTCAAGGGGGACGAGCCAGCGCTCGGCGGTTGCGGCCAAAACGGCGACGGGGGGGATGATGCCGGCGATAGAGAAAAGGGAAAAGGAGGAGAGAAAGGGGGCTTGCCCCTTGCCTCTTCGGGAAAAGAAGGAGGGAGAGAGGGCGACGCGACAGAGGGAGGAGGGGCTCTGCCTCCGTCCCTTGGAAGCATGCGCGGTGGTGGCGGGGCCGGGTCGATCACGACGGCGATGACGGCGGGCCGGTTTGGAGTGGAGTGGCGACACGGGCGGCAGGCGCGAGCAGAGGCTGACGGCGGCGGTGACTAGGCGGTCGGCCACCACGGCGCGCGGCTCAGGCACGCGTGCTGGCTTGCGGGGCCGTGCGACGACGAGGGGCGGCGCAGACGGCGCAGGCGCGGCACGGGCGGCGACCACGCGGGCGTGCGCGAAGCAACGGCGCGCGGGGGCCGGTTTCGCGGGCGGGGAGCTCGCCGGGGATGGAGGCGGGGAGAGGGAGAGCGCTCGGCGCTCGGCGCTCGGCGCGGCTCACGCGCACGCGCACGCGCGTGCGGTGTGTAGGCAGAGCGAGGCAGGGAGGGAGAGAGAGAGAGAGAGAGAGAGAGAGAGAGAGAGAGAAAGAGAGAGAGAGATGGGAGATGGGAGATGGGAGATGGGCCGAGAGGGAATCGGCCCATCGAACCGGAGGGACGCAAAATAGACTTTTGCGGAGGAATTTGATTTGGGTAGGATTTGGATTCGGAATTTTAATTTGACGATAGATCGGGGATTCGAGATCCGGAATGGCACGGAGACTGACTGCAAGCGAAGAAACAATTTTCGCAATTAGGGTTTTTAGAATTTAAATTTTCCCGCTAGGCGCCACAACGGAACGGGCGCTACAGACCAACCCCCCTAACAAGAATCTCGACCCCGAGATTCAGCATCTAAGGGAGCAGCTCTGGAAATTCGGCGTGGAGATGATCTTCTCGTTCCCAGGTCGCCTCATTTTCAGAATGGTTGCTCCATTGGACCTTGTAGAACTTGATGGTCTTCCTCCGAGTCTGACGTTCTGCCTCTTCAAGAACCCTGATCGGTCTTTCCTTGTAGGTCAGATTCTTTTCCAGCTCGATTTTACCTAGGGGGACTTGTTCTTCTGGAACACGGAGACACTTCTTTAACTGAGACACGTGAAACACGTTGTGCACATCTGCGAGACCTTCAGGTAACTCAAGGTGATAAGCCACCTCGCCACGTCTGGCGGTTATGAGGTAGGGGCCGATGTAGCGGGGTGCTAACTTGCCGGACATCCCAAACCTCCTCATACCACGGAGGGGTGATACCCGCAGGTACACATGATCCCCTTTTTCGAACTCAAGGTCACGCCTCCGATTGTCAGCGTAATTCTTCTGACGGTTCTAAGCTGTCTTTAAACGTTCCCGGATTAGCTTAACTTGTTCTTCTGCTGCCTTGAGTATGTCAGGACCGAACACCAGTGCTTCGCCAACCTCATTCCAGCACAAGGGAGTGCGGCACTTTCTTCCGAACATTGCCTCATTTGGCGACATCTGAATGCTGGCCTGATAACTATTGTTGTATGAGAACTCAGCATACGGCAAACAACGATCCCAAGTGCCTTCAAAATCCAGGGCACACGCACGAAGCATGTCTTCTAGGATTTGATTTACTCTTTCAGTCTGACCATCGGTCTGCGGATGGTAAGCCGTACTAAAATTTAGATCGGTTCCGAGAGCTTCATGCAATTGCTTCCAGAACCTTGAGGTGAACTGAGTGCCTCGATCTGACACAATCTTCTTGGGACAGCCAAATCTACATACGACATGGGTCATGTAGAGTTCTGCCAGTTTCTTTCCATCAAAGGTGGTTTTCACTGGCACGAAATGAGCTGATTTCGTGAGTCGATCCACGATTACCCAGATGGAGTCGTACCCGCTAGGGGTTCTTGGCAAACCGGTGATGAAATCCATTCCGATCTCTTCCCATTTCCACTTAGGAATCGGTAGAGGTTGCAGCAGACCGGCTGGCCTTTGATGCTCTGCCTTGACTGTCTGGCAAATGTCAAAAAGGGCTACGTATTCTGCGACATCTCGCTTCATTCCAGCCCACCAGAAGTATGCCTTGATATCCTGGTACATCTTCGTACTCCCTGGATGAATGGAGTAGGCGGATTCATGAGCTTCTTTTAAAATGAGGTCTCTTAACTCCTTCTTGGCCGGTACACAGATGCGTGGACCGCACCAAACTGTGCCTTGATCGTCTATGGAGAAATCGGTGTCCTTCTTCTCCTGTATTCTTTTTATTAATTCTTTTATCCCTTCATCATCTTTCTGAGCTTCCCGGATTTGCGATTCTAGGGTAGGTTGCACTGTCAAGCTGGCAGGGACACCTGACTGTACCACGGTCAGCCTTAACTTCTCCAATTCTCTGCACAGGCGATCTTGGTTTGGCCATATTTGAGCTGCATTATAATAGGTCTTGCGACTTAGCGCATCAGCGACCACATTAGCTTTACCGGGATGGTAATGAATTCCAAGATCGTAATCCTTGATTAGTTCCAGCCATCTTCTCTGTCTCATATTTAACTCGGTCTGAGTGAAGATGTACTTAAGGCTTTTGTGATCGGTGTATACTTCACATCTGTTCCCGATTAAATAGTGCCTCCAGATCTTAAGAGCATGAACCACGGCTGCCAACTCGAGATCATGGGTGGGATAGTTGACTTCATGAGGCCTAAGCTGCCTGGATGCATAGGCCACAACCTTTCGTTCTTGCATTAGGACACATCCTAAGCCTTGTCTTGATGCATCACAGAAGATTTCGAATTCCCTTCGGATATCTGGCAGGGTGAGGACTGGGGCAGTGGTCAACCTTTTCTTCAATTCTTGAAAGCTGTCTTCACATGCTGTTGACCATTCAAACTTCTTTTCCTTCTTTAATAGCTCGGTCATAGGTCTGGCTAGCTTAGAGAACCCTTCGATGAATCTTCGATAGTAACCAGCTAGGCCAAGGAAACTGCGGATCTCTGACACATTCTTGGGCGGATTCCAAGCAAGTACGGCTTCAACCTTGTTGGGGTCTACTTCAACACCGTTAGAGGAGATCACATGTCCAAGAAATGCTACTCGGTCCAACCAGAATTCGCATTTCGAGAACTTAGCGAATAGTCGATGATCCCTGAGCTTTTCCATTATCAGTCTTAGGTGTTCAGCATGTTCTTCCTCATTCTTGGAGTATATCAGGATGTCATCGATAAATACCACAACAAACTGGTCCAGGTATTCCATGAAGATCTTGTTCATCAGGTTCATGAAGAACGCTGGAGCATTGGTGAGTCCGAAGGACATCACTGTGAACTCATACAGACCATAACGCGTTGAGAAAGCGGTCTTTGGGATATCTTCAGATCTGATTTTCAACTGGTGGTAACCTGATCTTAAGTCAATTTTAGAGAAAACTTTTGCTCCTTTAAGTTGATCGAACAGATCGTCAATCCGTTGCAACGGGTACTTGTTCTTTATAGTTACTTCATTCAGGGCTCTATAGTCGATTACCATTCTCTCAAAGCCATCCTTTTTCTTAACCAGAAGCACTGGGGCTCCCCAAGGGGATGAGCTAGGTCGCACATAACCTTTACTCTCTAATTCTTCGATCTGCCTTTTGACTTCTGCTAATTCATTAGCTGCCATTCGGTAGGGTCTTTTTGCAATTGGTGCGGTGCCTGGTGCCAGTTCTATGGCGAACTCAATCTCTCGGTCTGGTGGCATACCCGTTAATTCTTCTGGAAATACGTCGGGATATTCACAGACTATGGGCATCGATTCCAAGGAGGTGACTTGCAAACTGGTTAGGATAGACCGACTTGCGGTAGGGGTGTTAGGGGTAAAGCGGACTTGCTTCCCTCCAGGCCCTTGCAAGGTGATGGACCTTTCGGCACAATCTATCTGTTCTTTGTGCTTAGCCAACCAATCCATCCCTAGGATGATGTCCAAGCTTTGCGAGTCTAGGATTATCGGTTTGGCTAGGAAGTCAACTTCCTCAATTCTAAGGTTAATTTCCGGGCATATTTGAGTTGCCCTTATATTCCTTCCAGGAGAATGTACTATCATTGGTACACGCAAATTTTGGGTTTTCCAACCATTTCTTTTCACAAAAGCTTGTGATATGAAAGAATGGGAAGCTCCTGAATCAAACAGAATTATCGCGGGTACGGAGTTGACAGAGAACATACCCATCACAACGTCTGGAGCATCCTGAGCGGTCTCAGCTTGAATGTGGTTCACCCGGCCTCGACCAAAGTTGTTGGAAGCACGAGAACCTTGTCCACTTGCCTGAGAGCTAGGACGAGACTGAGCTGCTGCTGGAGTAGGAGTTCTGGCAGTGCTGCCATTAGCATGCCCTGAGTTGGTGTTGGTAGGATTCTGAGGGCACTGTCTGGCATAGTGACCCATCTGGTTGCACCGGAAACACTGGACTGCTGACAGTCCTGGCGGCGACTTGAAGGAGGTGGCACTGTTTGGTGCAGTATTGCCACTTGGGGCATGCTGCTGCGGCTGCGGTGCCAGACGGCTCACCTGATGTCGAGGGGCATAGCCTGGCTGGCGGTTAACCTGAGTGACCGACTGGTGATATTGCATGGGTTGACCAAAGCGAGGGCGAGGTGCGCCCTTGCGTTTCTTATATTCTTCGGCAGCCTCTTTTCTGGCATCCTCAAGTAGAAGTGCCTTGTTGATCATATGCTGAAAAGTGGGGAAATCATGAGCAAGCAACTGGAGTCTCATTCCAACTGCAACCCCTTTCAAGAACTTCCTGATCTTCTTCTTGTCTGTGTCTACTTCCTCAGGGGCATACCGAGCCAACTTATTGAACTGACTTAGGTACTCATTGACACTACTATTGCCTTGCTTAAGCTTGTTAAATTCCTCTTTCTTCATATCAATGGCGCTTTCGGGCACATGAGCTGCACGGAAAGCCGTAGTAAACTCATCCCAAGCAATATTAGTGGGTTCAGGGTGTGCATTGCAGTAATTCTCCCACCAATCTGCAGCAGGTCCTCTTAGCTGGTGAGAGGTGTAGAGCGTCTTCTCAACAGGAGTGCACTGCACTAAGTTGAGTTTTCTATGAACATCTTTCAGCCAATCGTCAGCCTTAACGGGCTCGACGGTCTGAGTGAACTCTGGCGGACGAGACCTCAGAAAGTATGTCAGCTTGGATCTATTGTTGCCCATGTGGGGGTGGCCATTTCCATGCGCATTATGCTGAAAGCCGGCTATGGCTGTGGCTAATCCTTGCAAGATCTGTGTCTGAACTGCCATCAAATGTTGCATGTTATTCTCAACATGGGGTGGGGAAGGAATGCGTTCTTCTCCAGAATTGTGACTGGCGGCGCGGTGAGAGCGGTGAGACTGTTCCACTTCTGCAGTACGGGAAACTGTGCGATGCGAGCGGTTGCTGCGGTGGGGTTGCTCAACTTCTGCATTGCGGGAAGCAGTATGGTGCGAACGGTTGCTGTGGTGAGACTGCTCATTAGCTGACTCATGATTTGCTTCTGGCTCTACTCTACCTTCCTCAAAACCGAGGCGGGCTGGCGCACGAGCGACACGGCGGGGGCGGCTAGCCATCTAAACTCCCAGAAGAGGGCGGGGTAAGGATCAGATAAGCACTTAGGAAGGCAAGAGGCAAAGTAAATAATAACTCAGATAGCACACACTAGGCATAAACTGGATTTTCTCAAATCATAAAGATACCTGATACAACGGGTGTGGACAAGCCACAGAGCTACGCCAAGCTTGACTGTACGCACACCTCCTAGAAGAACCAGACTACCAGACAACACCCACATCAAACACACGCACGCTCTACCTCGCCACGACTCCAAAAGAGTTGGCGGCGGAACAAAAGGGCCTATCACACGGGCGGCTGCTGACGACTGCCTCCTCTACTCCTCGTCTGCCTGGCTGCCTCCTGTAGTCGGCTCCTCTGTCGAAGAGACGTCGATCGGCTGACGCGAAGAGACCGGCGGAACCTGCCGAGGGCCGGCAGCAGCACGGGCTGCTGGCGGTGGGGGAGCTGGGTGGTCAAAGCGGAACACAGTGGAAGAACCAACAACACGCTTCCGCGCAGTGCGGATAAAGCGTGGGCCACGGCGGGAGAAAGCAACTGGAGTGTGTCCTGGGGTGTAGGAGGGGCTAACTGGGTGTGGGTAGGGGGAGTACACTGGTGAGTACGGCGCACGCGAGCTGGGGGAGCGCGGGCCACTGGGAGTGCGGGCAGAGCCGCGGGAGCTGTGGGAGGACAGGTGGCTGGCGTGGCAGAGGCGGCCTGAGTCCCAAGAGACAGTGTCAACTGAGGTGACACCCTCCTCGGCCAGACGGGCCTCCAGGGCGGCGTAGCGGCGGGCAAGGGAGCGGTAAGCCTCAAGGAGTAGGTCGTGCTGAGTGGCCTGAGCCTCTGAAAGCTCAACCATGCGAGTCAGCACTGGCTGAGACTCGCTGTACGGACAAGGGTACCTGGCGTCTGTGTGGCCGGAAGGAAGGCGTGGGAGCTGCCGAAAGGCAGAGCCCCCGAGGCGGTGGCTGTAGTCGTGGGCCAGGCGACGAAGCGCAGTCCAGGAGAGGTCCTGGTACGCGATCTGGAGAGTGGGCCTGGCCACATTGAAGTGGTGTGGGCGAAGGCCAGCTCCGTGTATACCTCCACGAGGGTAAAGGTACACAGAGAGCTCACAGCGAGGGGGAACACGGTCCACGGAGTACCCCGTGTACTCGGGACACGAGAAGCCAAGGAAGCGGGGGAGGTCACGAAGCTGAGCGACGTGGTGACCCTCACCAAAACCGTGGGAACTGAAGCTGGCGTTCACTGCCATCTACAATTTTGAAAGAGGGAGAAAAGATCAGTAACCATTTTAGCAACAAACTACTGAAAATAAAGAAAGCAAAAGAAGCCTTAGCTTTTCGCAAGTAGTTTTGAACTGAGTATCCTTAGAGTCGTCCTAAGCGTCGGGTTTCGCCCTAGGGCCAAGCCTGTGCTCTGATACCATCTCTTGTCCCGAACTAGCCCCGAGCGGAACTAGCCCGTGACGCTCCAAATTAACCTGTTAATCGATACCAGTCCCAGGAAACCGTGCTGGTATCACAGGATGACAGTATATCACAGCAACAGAGGTCTCTCTATTATAGAGTAGTAGTACAGTCATGTTGGGCTGCGGACAGACCCCGAGCTCACAACTGTATTACAAAAGGGAAAGCGGAAGCCAAGACTTGGACCAAACATCACAGGCGTGACTTGGGAACTAGGCCGAAACCCTAAAACTCATCGTAGCCGACTTGCTCCTGGAAGAACTCCTCGTCAGCGGGATCCACATCATCTTTTTCCGCAACTGGGGGGGTTGTTTATATAGAACAAGGGTGAGTTCAGGAGTACTCAGCAAGCCATGGGAATTTAAGTGTTTAATGCAGGCTTCAAAGGAAAGGCTATTGTTTTTGCAATTGATTTTATTTAAACTCCTTTTTGAAACAACTAGGTGAGTGCTTCTCAAACGACACGGATGGGACAGTGCGCCTCGTCCGGTCAGAGTATGTGCAATGTATCAGTCTTTGAATTGTTCAGGGTTGGCACCCGGCCAACAGCTTTCAAACGACCACCCGGGCCTGGCTGATCCCATCAGCCGCAGACTTTCCAAACATCGAACCCATTCCACAACAGCAATTTCACAAAGCAGTAGTCAAACCAAACTACGCTAGGAATCACCTCACATCCGCCCATGACCGTGGGCACGGCTGTTCGAACAGTTTGTTAATCCTCTGCAGAGGGGGTACACTTTACCCACACGACATTACTAACCCGGATCACCCAGCCCGTGCGGAACGGCCACGTCTGGAGACCTTGAGGCTTTCATGACAAGGCATTTCAAAAGCCGACACTGGTTCACCATATGCCAACGAGAGGGGTCCCAGACCAACAACAGATTAGATCCCAGACCATACTGTGCCAGGAAACCCGGGGGTTCTCCTCGACACCACCCCGTTGAATCCACATGTCTCTTGGCATCATGGCTTCCCCGTTTAGCTAGTTACTCAGCCAGGGGTGTCCCATTCCACCCATGTGGTCATACTTGTCTTATGTTTGGATGAAATTCCAAGGAAACGGTCCTTAAGTGCGAGAGCAGGAAACCGTACTTCCGGTACGTTTTCTGGTCCGCGATTTTGGAGAAGATCATTTAGTTCGCAAGCACCGACCCAGGTGTCGGGTTTTCCAAGCCTTTTGTAAAACCCAAGTTTTACCCATCGTTGGACATTTTATATTTGAGGGGAGGTGTTCCGATGCGCTTGCCCGAAGGCCCACACATCGAAGCACAACAGTTGACAAAGGAGGGTTAAGTGTACAATAATTCACGGAGGGTAATTGTAGCAATTTAGTATTGGGGGCCGACGGGCTATCCCGCAAATCGCGGCCGGATTACTTGTGTTAAATCCTATTCATGTAATATTTGCGGAAAAGAAATACTTAGATTTAAATTATAGGTGCAAGATGATCAAAGGTGACTTGCCTTGCCCGAGATCTTGAGCTTGATCCTCGAAATCCTCGCACTGCGGGTCTTCGGGCTCCGAAACTACACGCGAGATGGGACAACTCAACAAACGGCGAAAATAAAGCCCTATTATTGACCTCTAAGCGTGCCATTAGATAGATCTCGAGATTTGAGGAATTTTGCAAGTTGAACGGAGTCAAACGGACGTACGGTTGAGGAGATATTGAATTTCTAAGATTATTGGATTTTTGGTTTAAAGGAAAAAGGATTTATTTAAATCCTTTTTGAGAAAAGAAAAGAAAAGAAAAGAGAGAGGGAGTGGATTTAGACTTTGCGGGCGGCTTGAGCGCGGCCCGAGAGAAAGGGGCGGCTCGGCCGATCTTAATGGGCCGGCCGGCCCGAGAAGGCGGCCCAAGGCGCGCGCGCGGGCGGGGAGGAGAGAGAGAGCGGGTGGGCCGGGTCCATCCCGCGTGGTCCCGAGTGGGACCCGCTTGTCGGCGACTCGGCTCACCGTGAGCGAGGTGCACGCGGGGCGTGTGTAACATCCTGAAAATTCAAGACAATAAAAATCACTAAAATTTCGAACTTTTTTAAAACTTTTGCATCATGCTGAGTGTTATGGTTGTCATTGCTTGCCAAACATAAATTATAACAATGGAGAATCAAATTAATGGCGTACACCTAAACAATAAATATATGATACAAGAATACATTAGTGCACAAGAAAGCAAGCCAAATAAAATATTAATTTCTATTATAAATCATAGATCAAATATTAAATATTCGAACCATGCTGATGGCTTGATACCATGATTAGCTAAAAGAAATAGTGAAATCAAATCTAATTCATTTGAATCCAGTCTCACATGAAATACAAGAACACATGAAATGATGATCCCCACTATAATGATCGTGTTTATAAATAAGTAATTCACCAGAATATATAGATTGATAGTTAAAACATTTCGCCGAGTTCCTCATGACATGAAGATCACTCATATAGAACAATGGTCATATCAACCAATTTAGGCTTTATATATAAACAAGAATGCGTGGGAGTTTAATTAAACGATTAGATTAATATTGTGCCGAATCTCAATTTACTATTGGAATAAATAGATTGAACCTATCCGTGTAAAATAAATATAATTTAAAATAGAGGTTAGGTGAGGATAGCGATAAATAAAATATTATCGCGATCATATTTGTATCAATTAAATCTAAACGCAGTTGGAATAAGAATTAACACTAATTAAAAATTTGAAATAAATAAATGAAATATGAGTAAAATTAATTTAGGATGAGTTCAATAATTGGAATAACACACATAATGAATAAAATTCATTTTGACAAGATTTAGAAATTGTGAAATCAAATTTAAATGGAAAATAGGTTAAAATTGGGATAAATCGGAAAAGTCACTGTTCATTGCCCGCCAGGTGTTCGACGTGGTCCCCTAACCCAGCCCCCTCCTCTGCCGCGCCGCGCGACGCTCCGCCTCCCCGCGCTGCGCGCCGCTCTGTCTCCCGCGTGCCGCGCCGCGCCGTCGCCATCACCGCTGTCACCGTCGCATCGCCGCTGCAGTGCCGCCGCGCCATCGCCGTCGCCGCGCGCGCGTCGCCGTCGTCGCCTCGCGCCCCGCGCCCCTGCCGCGCGCACGCCCCGCCCCGTCTCCCCGCACGCCGCGCCGCTCGGTCTCCCCGTCCCGACGCCGCACCGCGTGCGTCGTCGTTGCCTTGAGCCCCGCGCCGCTCGTATCGCCATCGCCGTCGCCCGCGCCGCTGCCGCGCCGTCTTGTCACCTCCGTGCGCTGCCACGCCACGCGTCGTCCCGACGTCGCCGCTGCCGCGTGTTGCCGACGCCCACGAGCCCCGAGCCGTCGCGTCGTCTCGAGCCTCTTCCCTCCGCGCGCGCTGACGCCGTCGCCCCCGTCACCGCCCGACACGTCGTCGCGTCGGCCGCCCCGCACGTCGCCCTGCCGTCATCTCGCGCCACCGCACGTCGCCCCGCACGTCGCGTTTCCCCTCTCGGACCCCGCAACGCCGCGCGCTCGTCCCGCACGTCGCTTTGCCCCCTCCTTTTCGCCGTCGGCCTCGCGCCCCGAGCCGCCGCACGCCCGTCCCCTCGCGCATGCACCCCGCCGCGCGGCCGTCCTGTCGCCGCTCGCCCGTCACCGTCGCCTCGAGCCCCTCGCACCACGCCGTCGCGTCGCCATGGAGCCGGCCATCCTTCCCCCGAACCCTATAAAGGCCCCCTCCCCTTTCCCTTCCCTTCCCACGCCATTTCCCCCTCTCCTTCTTTTTCTTTTTTCCCCTTTTTTCTTCCCCTCCACCGACGCCACATTCCGCCGCCGCGCCGCCGCTGCCGTGCCCCGGCGCCTCGCCGCCGCCGCGCCGCACCGTCGCCTTCGTGCCACCGTCGCCGCCGCCGTCGTCGGTAAGCCGCCGCCTCCTTCCCTTGCTCGGTCGCCGTCGCCAGTGAAGCCGAGAGAGAGAGGAGGGAGAAGAAGCCGGGAGGGAGAGAGGAGAGAAAACAGAAGAGAGAGAGAGAAGAGAGAATAGAGGGGGGGAGAGATTAGAGTGGGCCCCACATGTTTAGTGAATAGTAATCCCCTTCTTAATCTTTATTAGTTGAGTCTATTACATGTGGGTCCGGGTGGTTGAAAATCTAATTATAGAGGTTTTATAATTCCGAGTCTATGACATATGGGCCCCACCTGTCATTAGCTCCCTCCAATTTCCCTTTAGAAAAATAATCCTATAAAAAGAAAATCAAGACCTTGACCCCACCTGTCAGCTGCAGTGATTTGTGTATAGGGTTTAGGAATAAAAATAATGAATTAGGAACAGTACTATTTCACAATTATTAGAATTAATTCAAATTTGAATCTTTACACTAGCATAACTTATTCGTTTTAGCTCCGATTTGAGTGAAACTTGAACCTAAATTCATCTAAATTCATAAGCTTTCCAATGGTAAACAATTCACTATTTAATAAAATATATTTATAATTATAAAGCAATTAATATCAAATGATTAGATAATAGTTAACCTAAATAGTGTGCCAATAAATAAAAATGGATATTGTACAGTAGAATATTTATCATTAATATGTTTTGTCACTGTAGCAATCACATAAATTAATTATATCAATGTTTGAAAATAATGGATGTATAGGAAAGTGTTAGTGCTATTTATTAATCTATGTCCAAATATAACTAAAATCCATGACTTATAAATTATTTACATAAAGTATAGCCTCATACTATGTAACTAAAATATAAACACATATTGAATCTTTAACTTGTTTAAGGAGATTAATATCTGAGCTAGTTGTAGTTGGACCACTTAAAATTAAGGTAGTCGGTACAACATCATATCGAATGGGATAATATATATACGCGATTTGGTTGACATCCATTAATCAAATAAAGCCATCTTATTCACATGTACTAAATAGCTTATAGTAAATAGCAACTATTCAGTAAATGATCCAATGATTAAATATTGTTGCACACACATACATTGTACATTCCAATTTAGATATACGGTATATCAAAAACCGACCCTTTTGTGTATAGTAAACTAATGAGTCTATGACAAACATCTATAGTGGATAAAATATTAATTACAAATCTTGACCTAATATAATTGTAAATTAGGACTATTCATTGTAAAATTATGAGATGGGATAATCCGTAACCATAATACGATTAACCTAAACAATTCTAACATACGAAGCATGGGTAATTGTTAACCTTTTATAATTTATTTTGACAAGTAAAATATGTAAAATAAAGCCTCCATTAATAAAATAATAATACAAATGATTCACAGTAATTAATTGACCGATCCAAAATCCATCCGGCAACAGAACCTCTAGTATATAACTATCCTAATTAGATAGATGCATACATAGCCATAATCCTTCCATAGTCATTTGATAGACTAAACCACCGATTAGCCAGATATATATGTATCCCATAAATGCTATGTTGGTTAACTCCTAAATAGACCACGATGACAATAGAAAGATTAAGAAACGTTAGCCCTTAGCGTGATTGGAATTCCCTAGCAAGCAATAATAGTATGAGCAACCCTAGGTACGACCCTAACAAGTACATTTTGTTGTGCATATTTGATTGTTGTTTGAATATTGGTTTTTCTCGCGTATTATAGACTTGGTGTATCGGTTAGTCGTGAGGCAACGTCTGCAGCTTCCAGGAAGTGAAGGTTAATCAAGATTGTATCAAGAATAAGGACTACTCTGAGCAGGCAAGTCATCACTATCCCTTGAACATGTTGATCCCAATTGCGAAATTGTTTTGTTTACAAATAAAATTGCATGCAATAATATACATCCCACTTGTGATTAAGCCATGCCTTGATGATTGTTTGCCTATTATTTCCTTTGTAACCCTATTTACGTATGAGTCCCTAGTCAATTATGACAATTGCTTAGCAATGCTATTCTAGAATCTTGCATACTCATATTTATCAAATGCTATATGCTTGGGCAATTACCTTTGGGAAGGTAATTGAGAAACGGCATGTGGAGGCATGAGCGCCACAGTGCCCTGATGTTGATGACATGATTTGTGAAAAGAGAAACAAAATCAAACAAATGTTTTTCGACTGGGGCGGACGGAGGATTTGGGTGGTATCCGGAAAAGGCTAGTACCGTCCCCGGTCAATTAAGGACCGAGCCATGAAGTTAAGCATGAAACGACTCCCGTACAGCCGCACTTCTCGTATGGGTATAGACCTAGCGGAATAGATAGCTGAGCAGAGGCAGTATCCATGCATAGTGGTTTCTTGATGTGTGAGGCAGGGGCTCTACGGTGGGGCAGCCATTGGTAGAACCGCGAGGCGGGTGTCTACAGTGGTGTCGCCATCGGTAGGACTGCCATGTGAGGATTTAAACCTAATTAACTTAATGCATGTGTGAGTTCTTCTTTCCCGGGTGCGCCAGAACTCCTCACACTGCTAGAAACGGACGCCTAGAGTGTATGAGGATGTCAAGTTCATGGAGCGGGTACTGCCAATGCGAGGTTATCGAAAAGCTTTGCCGTGACGCGTCTCATGTGTTGGGACGAGGCTCATGTGTTGGGCAGTCGCGGAGTGCGGGTAAAGTGTACATCCACTGCAGTGTGAGTAAATCAAATCTATTCGAATAGCCGTGCTCGCGGTTATTGAGCACCGGGACGTGTATTACACTTGGCTAGACTCTAAATTCTTAACTTGTGTGGGATGGGTTATTGCATGATGATTTTTAGGCTGATGGAGCCACTTCCTGAGAGGAGGGAAGGTGGACGTCCTCAGAAAACCATGACGACTCAATGGCGGGAAGCTATCCTTGGGATCACAATGGATGGTGGACAGAACCGTCGTTGTTTAATGTGAATACTGGTACTAAAAACTTGATCAGTCTATGCTAGGTCTTAGGCTTGTGAAAAGAATTACAAAACTTGCTTTGCGCAAAAGAACCATAGCCATCCTTTGAATACCCCTATCATGTGCATTGTTGCTGTGGTGGCTTGCTGAGTACGGTTGGTACTCACCCTTGCTATTTATATATCTTTTAGGAGAGTGTTGAAGAGAAGCCCTTGTCGGTACGCTTGCGTATCCAACAGGATGATCGGAGTGCGGTCTGGTTCTAGGTCTCGTTCCCCAGTCGACTGCCTGTGGCATGTTAACCGGACCCTTATATTATTTTGTCTTCCGCTGTTGTTCTCTGATAGTTGTTGGCCTACCTGGCCCTAATGTAAGTATTTAACTCTTTCAGCCTGAATTCATTCGTGATATGTTGTGATCCAATTATGTATGTGTGTACCAACTACTGATCCAGGGATTGGTACGGATAAACACAGAAGATTTCCGATTTCCAAAATCGGGGGTCTACAGGGTTGGTATCAGAGCCTATCGACTGTAGGACGAAACCCTAGATAGAAGGGCCGCTAGTTTAAGGACCCTATATTTTACAAAGATATTTTTAATGCAAAAAAAAAAAAAAAAAAAAAAAAAGGTTGTGAAAACATTCAAATGTTGTTTCTCATCTTACCTCTCTTCAAAAATATCTGATTCCGATACGCCAAAAAGAAAAAAAAAAATATTTTGATACCTTACATCTCAACCCTTCCTTTGACAAGGCGATTTTACCACTTGATTTGTGATTGAAAAATATTGGTTCTATATTCTCATCCACATTTCAAAATTATAGGATAAGAACCGAAAGCAATTAAGACGCTATAGGAATATTATTGATTGTGCCGAAACCTCATCCTCGAAAGTAGACGATTGCATCATGTTATATGAAAAACAAGGTAAAGAAAAAAAAAAGAGAGAAAATATCAGAAACTAACTCATCAATCATGATAACTCATTATTGTTAGTACTAGTTTCCTCTAGTCACACACTCGTATAGTAGAAGTGAAGTCTCGACTAAGCCGTTAGTGACCATAGAAGCTCTACCTGCGACATGGGAGTTCATAAAGAACAATAAAAAGAAAAGAAACAAACTGCGTATCTATGAGAAAGCCCGGCAAGAATGCTAAGTTGTTTCCATAAACATACAAGGATCTGAAGATTATGGATCAAAAAGGAATATAAGATGGTGTGCATATATGGAAAGTTAATAAAAGGAACCATGTTTTCGATAAGAGTACATGGACGAAGGATGAAAGAGATTTGAATTTATTGGATTTTAGCTTTAGGGTTGCTTCAAAATTCCAAGGACAAGTCAAACTTATATGGATTTAATCCCCTTAAAACTTTGTTTTATGAGTTGTCTTTAGAAAATATCGAAAAACAAATGAATTTTTGCATTTTGAAATATAGTCTTACAAAGAAAAATTGCTTCAAAAAGAAAGGAAATGTTTGTTTCAAACTATGTAATTGCAAAATTGTCCCCAAAGCCGCTCTGAAATTATATTAAATTTTGGGAATGGTCAAAATTAGCTTGAAAAGAAAATTTTCTCTGAAAATTAATTGTGAAATTTTGATTCCAAATAATGTGTTGCAAAATTTTCCAAAATAGGACTTCATTCAAAACCAAGTTTTGAGAGCATGTCTTCGAAAAACATCATTTCAAAAGGTTTTCCAAGTTGAATTTCAATAACTATTTGCCTAAAGCTTTGCTAAAAAAAAAAAAGAGAGAAAAAAAAAAAGGGATTGCGAAACCTTTCCAAATGCTTTGTGAAAACCCGTTTCTAAGTGATTATTTCCATATGAAAATGTTGCACTTTCTGAAAAAAGTTCAGAAAAAAAAAAAAAAAAAAAAAAAAAAAAAAGAGGGGGTTTCATGAGTTTTCTTTTGAGGTGTTCAAAAGTATTGTTGTTTCAACTATGAACCATGCATACAAACTATATGGTATCTTGGCCCTATTGGCAATAGTTTTCTTTTGCGAAATAAAATCAAATGTTGTTTTGAAAGAAAAATTGATTACAAAAGTTTTTAGTTGCCATGTTGCTTTTTGTTAAACATATGTATGATTATACAAAATCTTGCTTGAAAAATATATTCTCAAATTATATTTGGTGAGAAAATGCATCTCTTGAAAATTTTAAATGTTTTGCAAACATCACTTCGAAAGGATATTTGTGCAAAATCATGTTGATGAATAATAAAAAAAAAATATATACTTTGTGAACGCAAAAGCATATCTTCTTTTAAATTGCTTTCAAAATTTCTTATTTTAAGGGGGGTAGCCTATGTGGAGAAACCTCAAGAGAATCAAATAACTTGTGAAAATATGGATAAGGAATACAACATATCAAGTTCTATTCACCCTTGTACAAGGAATTTTGAGTATATTCAGCACAGTATGACAGTAAATCGTAGACAAGATTTATAATGTGTTAAGGAACGAAGGATTGAATAGAGGAAGTGCAAAAACAACAATTCAGCATTGTCATGCTACTATTGATGCCAAGAATAATAGTTTACTAACCTTCAACCTACTAACTTCTAACAAAATAAGCCTACCATAGGATGAGAAGATGATGGGACAACTAACACCGAGAAACAAGAATTCCTCCAACTTACAAGACCCCCAAAATGTGGGAATAAACCAGCCCATGTTACTCTTTGAAGATCCTCCCCAAGCTTCCAGTGACAAAGAATAAGTCCAAGCATCACTAAAGCCTGAAGGCTACACCCTCAATCTAAATCACCTAAAGCAATACCCTGCAAATGGAAGCTGCCATCTGATTACGGCAAGACGGAAGACAAATGTCACATGTTTCGGTTGTGGTGAGAAAGGACATTATGCCAATAAATGCCCCCAAAGAAGGTTGAGAGTTGGACCGAGAAGGAATTTGCCTTGGCACCCAATATGCAATATAAGACCAGGAATATTACCAACGCCAGTGCTCTGTTCAGGGAATCCAAAACTTCCGTATCAACCATTTCCTAGACGAAGAACTACACAGCATTGGTGGAAAGAAGAACGGAAAAGAAAAGCGTCATCACTAATAACATATGCTGAACTTGATCTCAGTAAAATGGGAATAGAAATCGGTGATTTGCCTGAAGAAGTTGAAGAGCTACAACTATGGCAACGAAAGAGAGATGGCTGTTGTTTTTCTTGTGGACAATTTGGACATTATGCGATAGGCTGTACTCAAGACACCAATGAAGAACAAGAAACACTGCCTTCACAGATCAGCCCGGAAGAGGATAGAGTTCCAGACCCATCCAAAGAAGTTTCGAAGATTAAGGCATGTAGTCGTTGCGGAGAGATAGGACACTACGGTAGTAATTGCGTTACTCAATGCCCCTACTGTGACGAAGACCATCCAAACGGAGAATGCCCTACAACGAAGATCACGTGCTTCCTCTGCGAAAAGACGGATCATGTGCCCCAAGACTGTCAACTAAGTCCGTTGCTGACCAAGATGGCGGAAGTACAAAGAGTGTCGCTTCGCTTCGCTCATCGACTCATGACATCCAGAAGCCACGAAGACCTGGGATTTCCTACTTTTGATTAGCATGTTCGTTGTCGAACAATATTTAAGCCAAAATAGTTTAATGTCTCCGTAGTCCCACTAAATCTCGGGGACGAGATTCCTTTAAGGGGGGTAGGTTTGTAACATCCTGAAAATTCAAGACAATAAAAATCACTAAAATTTCGAACTTTTTTAAAACTTTTGCATCATGCTGAGTGTTATGGTTGTCATTGCTTGCCAAACATAAATTATAACAATGGAGAATCAAATTAATGGCGTACACCTAAACAATAAATATATGATACAAGAATACATTAGTGCACAAGAAAGCAAGCCAAATAAAATATTAATTTCTATTATAAATCATAGATCAAATATTAAATATTCGAACCATGCTGATGGCTTGATACCATGATTAGCTAAAAGAAATAGTGAAATCAAATCTAATTCATTTGAATCCAGTCTCACATGAAATACAAGAACACATGAAATGATGATCCCCACTATAATGATCGTGTTTATAAATAAGTAATTCACCAGAATATATAGATTGATAGTTAAAACATTTCGCCGAGTTCCTCATGACATGAAGATCACTCATATAGAACAATGGTCATATCAACCAATTTAGGCTTTATATATAAACAAGAATGCGTGGGAGTTTAATTAAACGATTAGATTAATATTGTGCCGAATCTCAATTTACTATTGGAATAAATAGATTGAACCTATCCGTGTAAAATAAATATAATTTAAAATAGAGGTTAGGTGAGGATAGCGATAAATAAAATATTATCGCGATCATATTTGTATCAATTAAATCTAAACGCAGTTGGAATAAGAATTAACACTAATTAAAATTTTGAAATAAATAAATGAAATATGAGTAAAATTAATTTAGGATGAGTTCAATAATTGGAATAACACACATAATGAATAAAATTCATTTTGACAAGATTTAGAAATTGTGAAATCAAATTTAAATGGAAAATAGGTTAAAATTGGGATAAATCGGAAAAGTCACTGTTCATTGCCCGCCAGCTGTTCGACGTGGTCCCCTAACCCAGCCCCCTCCTCTGCCGCGCCGCGCGACGCTCCGCCTCCCCGCGCTGCGCGCCGCTCTGTCTCCCGCGTGCCGCGCCGCGCCGTCGCCATCACCGCTGTCACCGTCGCATCGCCGCTGCAGTGCCGCCGCGCCATCGCCGTCGCCGCGCGCGCGTCGCCGTCGTCGCCTCGCGCCCCGCGCCCCTGCCGCGCGCACGCCCCGCCCCGTCTCCCCGCACGCCGCGCCGCTCGGTCTCCCCGTCCCGACGCCGCACCGCGTGCGTCGTCGTTGCCTTGAGCCCCGCGCCGCTCGTATCGCCATCGCCGTCGCCCGCGCCGCTGCCGCGCCGTCTTGTCACCTCCGTGCGCTGCCACGCCACGCGTCGTCCCGACGTCGCCGCTGCCGCGTGTTGCCGACGCCCACGAGCCCCGAGCCGTCGCGTCGTCTCGAGCCTCTTCCCTCCGCGCGCGCTGACGCCGTCGCCCCCGTCACCGCCCGACACGTCGTCGCGTCGGCCGCCCCGCACGTCGCCCTGCCGTCATCTCGCGCCACCGCACGTCGCCCCGCATGTCGCGTTTCCCCTCTCGGACCCCGCAACGCCGCGCGCTCGTCCCGCACGTCGCTTTGCCCCCTCCTTTTCGCCGTCGGCCTCGCGCCCCGAGCCGCCGCACGCCCGTCCCCTCGCGCATGCACCCCGCCGCGCGGCCGTCCTGTCGCCGCTCGCCCGTCACCGTCGCCTCGAGCCCCTCGCACCACGCCGTCGCGTCGCCATGGAGCCGGCCATCCTTCCCCCGAACCCTATAAAGGCCCCCTCCCCTTTCCCTTCCCTTCCCACGCCATTTCCCCCTCTCCTTCTTTTTCTTTTTTCCCCTTTTTTCTTCCCCTCCACCGACGCCACATTCCGCCGCCGCGCCGCCGCTGCCGTGCCCCGGCGCCTCGCCGCCGCCGCGCCGCACCGTCGCCTTCGTGCCACCGTCGCCGCCGCCGTCGTCGGTAAGCCGCCGCCTCCTTCCCTTGCTCGGTCGCCGTCGCCAGTGAAGCCGAGAGAGAGAGGAGGGAGAAGAAGCCGGGAGGGAGAGAGGAGAGAAAACAGAAGAGAGAGAGAGAAGAGAGAATAGAGGGGGGGAGAGATTAGAGTGGGCCCCACATGTTTAGTGAATAGTAATCCCCTTCTTAATCTTTATTAGTTGAGTCTATTACATGTGGGTCCGGGTGGTTGAAAATCTAATTATAGAGGTTTTATAATTCCGAGTCTATGACATATGGGCCCCACCTGTCATTAGCTCCCTCCAATTTCCCTTTAGAAAAATAATCCTATAAAAAGAAAATCAAGACCTTGACCCCACCTGTCAGCTGCAGTGATTTGTGTATAGGGTTTAGGAATAAAAATAATGAATTAGGAACAGTACTATTTCACAATTATTAGAATTAATTCAAATTTGAATCTTTACACTAGCATAACTTATTCGTTTTAGCTCCGATTTGAGTGAAACTTGAACCTAAATTCATCTAAATTCATAAGCTTTCCAATGGTAAACAATTCACTATTTAATAAAATATATTTATAATTATAAAGCAATTAATATCAAATGATTAGATAATAGTTAACCTAAATAGTGTGCCAATAAATAAAAATGGATATTGTACAGTAGAATATTTATCATTAATATGTTTTGTCACTGTAGCAATCACATAAATTAATTATATCAATGTTTGAAAATAATGGATGTATAGGAAAGTGTTAGTGCTATTTATTAATCTATGTCCAAATATAACTAAAATCCATGACTTATAAATTATTTACATAAAGTATAGCCTCATACTATGTAACTAAAATATAAACACATATTGAATCTTTAACTTGTTTAAGGAGATTAATATCTGAGCTAGTTGTAGTTGGACCACTTAAAATTAAGGTAGTCGGTACAACATCATATCGAATGGGATAATATATATACGCGATTTGGTTGACATCCATTAATCAAATAAAGCCATCTTATTCACATGTACTAAATAGCTTATAGTAAATAGCAACTATTCAGTAAATGATCCAATGATTAAATATTGTTGCACACACATACATTGTACATTCCAATTTAGATATACGGTATATCAAAAACCGACCCTTTTGTGTATAGTAAACTAATGAGTCTATGACAAACATCTATAGTGGATAAAATATTAATTACAAATCTTGACCTAATATAATTGTAAATTAGGACTATTCATTGTAAAATTATGAGATGGGATAATCCGTAACCATAATACGATTAACCTAAACAATTCTAACATACGAAGCATGGGTAATTGTTAACCTTTTATAATTTATTTTGACAAGTAAAATATGTAAAATAAAGCCTCCATTAATAAAATAATAATACAAATGATTCACAGTAATTAATTGACCGATCCAAAATCCATCCGGCAACAGAACCTCTAGTATATAACTATCCTAATTAGATAGATGCATACATAGCCATAATCCTTCCATAGTCATTTGATAGACTAAACCACCGATTAGCCAGATATATATGTATCCCATAAATGCTATGTTGGTTAACTCCTAAATAGACCACGATGACAATAGAAAGATTAAGAAACGTTAGCCCTTAGCGTGATTGGAATTCCCTAGCAAGCAATAATAGTATGAGCAACCCTAGGTACGACCCTAACAAGTACATTTTGTTGTGCATATTTGATTGTTGTTTGAATATTGGTTTTTCTCGCGTATTATAGACTTGGTGTATCGGTTAGTCGTGAGGCAACGTCTGCAGCTTCCAGGAAGTGAAGGTTAATCAAGATTGTATCAAGAATAAGGACTACTCTGAGCAGGCAAGTCATCACTATCCCTTGAACATGTTGATCCCAATTGCGAAATTGTTTTGTTTACAAATAAAATTGCATGCAATAATATACATCCCACTTGTGATTAAGCCATGCCTTGATGATTGTTTGCCTATTATTTCCTTTGTAACCCTATTTACGTATGAGTCCCTAGTCAATTATGACAATTGCTTAGCAATGCTATTCTAGAATCTTGCATACTCATATTTATCAAATGCTATATGCTTGGGCAATTACCTTTGGGAAGGTAATTGAGAAACGGCATGTGGAGGCATGAGCGCCACAGTGCCCTGATGTTGATGACATGATTTGTGAAAAGAGAAACAAAATCAAACAAATGTTTTTCGACTGGGGCGGACGGAGGATTTGGGTGGTATCCGGAAAAGGCTAGTACCGTCCCCGGTCAATTAAGGACCGAGCCATGAAGTTAAGCATGAAACGACTCCCGTACAGCCGCACTTCTCGTATGGGTATAGACCTAGCGGAATAGATAGCTGAGCAGAGGCAGTATCCATGCATAGTGGTTTCTTGATGTGTGAGGCAGGGGCTCTACGGTGGGGCAGCCATTGGTAGAACCGCGAGGCGGGTGTCTACAGTGGTGTCGCCATCGGTAGGACTGCCATGTGAGGATTTAAACCTAATTAACTTAATGCATGTGTGAGTTCTTCTTTCCCGGGTGCGCCAGAACTCCTCACACTGCTAGAAACGGACGCCTAGAGTGTATGAGGATGTCAAGTTCATGGAGCGGGTACTGCCAATGCGAGGTTATCGAAAAGCTTTGCCGTGACGCGTCTCATGTGTTGGGACGAGGCTCATGTGTTGGGCAGTCGCGGAGTGCGGGTAAAGTGTACATCCACTGCAGTGTGAGTAAATCAAATCTATTCGAATAGCCGTGCTCGCGGTTATTGAGCACCGGGACGTGTATTACACTTGGCTAGACTCTAAATTCTTAACTTGTGTGGGATGGGTTATTGCATGATGATTTTTAGGCTGATGGAGCCACTTCCTGAGAGGAGGGAAGGTGGACGTCCTCAGAAAACCATGACGACTCAATGGCGGGAAGCTATCCTTGGGATCACAATGGATGGTGGACAGAACCGTCGTTGTTTAATGTGAATACTGGTACTAAAAACTTGATCAGTCTATGCTAGGTCTTAGGCTTGTGAAAAGAATTACAAAACTTGCTTTGCGCAAAAGAACCATAGCCATCCTTTGAATACCCCTATCATGTGCATTGTTGCTGTGGTGGCTTGCTGAGTACGGTTGGTACTCACCCTTGCTATTTATATATCTTTTAGGAGAGTGTTGAAGAGAAGCCCTTGTCGGTACGCTTGCGTATCCAACAGGATGATCGGAGTGCGGTCTGGTTCTAGGTCTCGTTCCCCAGTCGACTGCCTGTGGCATGTTAACCGGGCCCTTATATTATTTTGTCTTCCGCTGTTGTTCTCTGATAGTTGTTGGCCTACCTGGCCCTAATGTAAGTATTTAACTCTTTCAGCCTGAATTCATTCGTGATATGTTGTGATCCAATTATGTATGTGTGTACCAACTACTGATCCAGGGATTGGTACGGATAAACACAGAAGATTTCCGATTTCCAAAATCGGGGGTCTACAGCGTGCTAGGGTTTGGGGAGGGAGGCGCGGTGCACTCGCGCGGTTCGCGGTGGACACGGATGCGGCGGGCCCACGCGCAGCCTCACGGCTCGCGGTGGACCGCGCGCACGGGGAGGGTGGAACGGAGGGAGCGGCTGACTGGGTCAGCCGATCCGGTTGTGCCGAGGTGGCACCGACGTGGCGCCTACGTGGCTGCCACGCGGGCCGGCTGGAGGAAGACGAAGGCGCCGGCCGCGAATGGACGGCGGGCGGCGGCGGTTTCTCCGGGACGCCGTGCGACGACGAGGGGCGACGGGGTGTACACCGGAATGACGAGGGAGAACGAGAGGGAGCGAGCCAACGGCTTGGATTCGCCGGAGGGAGTTCGACGGCGGCGGATTGCGGCGGCTACCACCGGTGGCGAGAGAAGAGGGAAACGGCGACGAGGTCACGAGGGGCTGATTCCCGGCGGTGAGAGCATCTACGCGGCTACGGGAATCCATCCCTTGCGCCGGATTTGGAGGAAACGCATCGAGGGAGGCCGGCGACGAGAGGCGCTTCCGAGCTCGGGCGGCGACGGCGGCGAGCACACAGCGAGCATTGGCAACGGTCGGGGCGGCGCCAGCTAGTTACGGGAGGTCTACTCGAGCGGCTACTCAAAGCTAAGGGGAAGAGATGGAGCGAGGAGGGAGAACGGAGGGATGCACTACCGAGACGAGGCGGGGCGCTGTGACGATGGGCCGACGGCACGGGAGTGATCTCTCCGGCCTCGGGCCGGGGAAGAGGAAGGAGAGGGTGCGCCCGGAGTCCCCTTCACGCGTCCTTCGCACGCTCCGGCTCTCCCGGTGCTTGGTGATGAACGGCGGAGGCGAGACAGAGGGGCGGCAACGGCGCGGCAGCGGCGAGCGAAACGGGGGGAGGAATCGATGGGAGGGCGCCTTGGTTTAATAGGAGGCGATGTCGGTTTGGGAACCGACCTAGGGCGGTCAAGGGGGACGAGCCAGCGCTCGGCAGTTGCGGCCAAAACGGCGACGGGGGGGATGACGCCGGCGATAGAGAAAAGGGAAAAGGAGGAGAGAAAGGGGGCTTGCCCCTTGCCTCTTCGGGAAAAGAAGGAGGGAGAGAGGGCGACGCGACAGAGGGAGGAGGGGCTCTGCCTCCGTCCCTTGGAAGCATGCGCGGTGGTGGCGGGGCCGGGTCGATCACGACGGCGATGACGGCGGGCCGGTTTGGAGTGGAGTGGCGACACGGGCGGCAGGCGCGAGCAGAGGCTGACGGCGGCGGTGACTAGGCGGTCGGCCACCACGGCGCGCAGCTCAGGCACGCGTGCTGGCTTGCGGGGCCGAGCGGCTGCGCGGCTACAGGCGCGGCAGGGCAGCAGGGCCGGGCGGCGCAGACGGCGCAGGTGCGTCACGGGCGGCGACCACACGGGCGTGCGCGAAGCAACGGCGCGCGGGGGCCGGTTTCGCGGGCGGGGAGCTCGCCGGGGATGGAGGCGGGGAGAGGGAGAGCGAGGGGGAGGCGCTCGGCGCGGCTCACGCGCACGCGCACGCGCGTGCGGTGTGTGGGCAGAGCGAGGCAGGGAGGGAGAGAGAGAGAGAGAGAGAGATGGGAGATGGGAGATGGGAGATGGGCCGAGAGGGAATCGGCCCATCGAACCGGAGGGAGGCAAAATAGACTTTTGCGGAGGAATTTGATTTGGGTAGGATTTGGATTCGGAATTTGAATTTGACGATAGATCGGGGATTCGAGATCCGGAATGGCACGGAGACTGACTACAAGCGAAGAAATAATTTTCGCAATTAGGGTTTTTAGAATTTAAATTTTTCCGCTAGGCGCCACGACGGAACGGGCGCTACAAAGGGGACGACCCCGACAGGTGGGCCCCACTTGACGGCGTCCCCGAGAGGAGGAAGGGCGGCGTGGTTTGGGCCACAGCCTCGGGCCGGCCCAGCTAGGAGGGCGTGTGGGAGGGAGGTTGGGCCGACGGCCCAACAAAGAAAAAGAAGGAAAAGAAAAATCCTGTTAATCCTGAAAATTAAAAATTATTTCCAAGGCTCTGAAAATTTCACTAAAAATCCTGTTAATATATTGCGACATGTGGAACCCAAGAAAAATCCCACGATGCCAGTTCCAATTATTAATTGCATTTATTAATTAGGGAATTAGCTCCATGTTAATTAAACAATTTCTTCGGGCAATTTATTTAACCTAAATTTTAAAGAAAGAAGAAGGGAAAAACTTCAGGGCGTGACACCTACCCACATGTCATACACACACTGAATCTTCTTCTTCCTCTCGCCACCATGGGATGCCCGAGCTTGATGGAGCTGCTCGGTCGGGGCGGTGTGTCGGCCGAGCGGGGTGGGGCGGTGTGGTGCCGCGTAGGGGAAGGCTGACCGGGGCTCTGCGTCGGTGCGGTGCCGCATCGGGGCGAGCCGCGTCAGGCTACGTCGAAGCGGGGCCGGGAGGGAAGTGGCCTAGCCGGCCGGAGCATTGGCAATGGGCGGAGGGGCAGCGACGCCCCAACCCTAGGGCGGAGTAGCACGTTAGGAATGGCGTGGGGGAAGGAGTCGAGGGCGCGATAGTAAGGGACGGGGAAGAAAAGAACGAACCGGTATGCATCATAACCAATGGTAGGTGGGTGAATATTTAACCCAAAAGCAGCTGAAAGCAGGGGGTGGAGATGCTTTTAGTTTGTAATAGAGCAAAAGCAGCTTTTGGGTAGAAAGCAGCTATGACTCTTGAGCTTACTAGTAATCGTGCACGTGCAATGCACGTTATGGTCGTTATTTGATTGAACCGTCTATATACATTTATGTGTAGAATGTTTAAAACATTTGATATCTAATTGTGCACAACAGTGCTTACTATTTTCTGGAAAAAAAAAGATAATAGTGATTTGAAGTTCTTTTTCTATACTAACCATTAACCCAACCGAAGAACAGCGGGGCAAGATATATACTATCTTTGACCTACGACAATAAAAGAACAATGGGAGACTGATGACAAATATCACTACCCCAAACCTTTATGCCCCAAAATTTGATCGTATCGGACACGTCAGTTGCCAGGTGAAGAAATATACATTCAAAGTTTCTATTGCATGTACCAATTTACAACAATAAGTAAATACCATTTGATTGGATCTTGAGCAATCCAATTAATCAACTTTGTATAAGTAGTTTTGCAACTCCATAGTGTTACAAATAAGCAAGTGCTAAGCATCTAACAATAAAGAAACAAAAACCCTTAAATGATCATTTCTTAATTCACACGATCCTCGTTTTCAAACATTTTTCATGAACATGAAAAAAAAAACAAGAACAATACTATATGGGCAATCAAAGCTAAATATCAAGAAGTGTTCATAGTTCTCACAAGCTCCATTTATTCTTGAAGGAGTGTATCCCTGCCATTCTGTCCCAAAGGAGGCTTACCTTGCTCCAAAACAGATTCGGCTTACCAACTTGTAGTTTTCACCGAATCACCGTGTTCAATGCCGATTACTTCAAATAATAGAGGTTATTCTTCTTAATCTCTGGTCATGGACGACAACTTGCCTCTCGATCACTGTCATTGTTGGTGGACACTACCAATTGAACAAAAGACTCCCAATATCACTTCTGTCAATAGTATAGATCCAACCATGTCAGTGCACGAACCAACTTCAAATACCAGAAATATATTGAATATTTCCCTAATTAGTTTTCTTCAGCACCTCAAAACCTTCCTTCATAATCCACAGTTATGAGCCTTCATGTTAGCTATACTGGGGATGGAAATTAAATTTAAGTCATCTACATTAGAAGCTATGAAAATTATTTTGATCAACAAATTACGATTCCTAAGGATGACGGTAACTAAACTTCTTCAAGATAAGGTGGCAAATAGAGAGATGATTACAAAATTTATATTCTTGAAGAAAGCTATATATAACTTAAACCAGGTCATAAAAAAATTCTTTATTAGCAAATATCTACTATTCTACTCCATAATATATTAGATGTTTCCTACTTTGGCATTTCAGTATAGTTTCTTTCACATTGCTGCATTTATAGCTAAGGAAGACACAATGCAATGCAAATACTAAGAGTGCACAAAGTGAGCTGGAGAAGTAAAATATCATCTGGTAAGAAAACAGAGTATTTGGTAACTTAATAGTCTCACATTATTCCAGTGATAAAATAAAGGCATTGTGTAAAACCATAAACTAAAGCATTTAACAAAGTTAACAGGAAAAAAAAGTTTTCCCCAAACAAGAAAGTATCAATTTGGTATTTAGATCCAAAGCATGATCAGATCCTTCGCATCAATTCTTCACTTTGTTTGCTAAACTAATATGCATGAATCAATCTTCCCTTTGTTTGTTAAACTAATATAAATGCATCACCTTACAGACTATTATTCCTTCAAGCCTCATTACTCATCATTCCTTTCTGTTGACTCTTCTCAGTGCATATACACATGTAGAAAAATAAATTGACCGAGCCAAGGATCAATAGCATGAATCCAACAAATTCGTGCCACAGAGCTGTATATACAGTTTGCCAGTGTTATGATGATCCATATATTCAGATGGAAACTGAGAACTGAACTAAATTGAAAAATTATGAACTTGCCTGTGAACAAATTGTACAGGCATAATTTAATTCCTTTGGAAACAGAATTGCAGCAAAAAGAAAAATATAATGACCTCTACTTTATGCTCACTTGCTCTACAAGGGGTAATTGTTTAACCAGACAGGAAAAGCAGAAATTGGGTGAGACATTTTCTTGAAGTTAGCAACACCATATCTTTTTATACTCAATTTAAATACTTTCATAATTCCTTAAATCTGAACAGTAAAAAAAAGAAAGGCAATACTTTGTTGTACCTGAAGCCTTTAGAGTATGTATTGTGATCTCGAGGTTGGTGGACACCCCAAAGCCATCACCTCTGAAGCTACTAACAGAGCCATCTCCAGTATGTATATATCTGTATCTCCAAGTTCCATTTCCCTGTAACTCATTAGCTGTGGGCAATTCCTTGCATGCTAACAGATACAAGTGAGGGAAAAAAATTCCAATTCAACCAGAGAATAGAAAACAGCCACTCTACAACGTGGACAAGTGCACAACAACAAATTGACCGCTCATTTCAGTTGCTGGCACATCGTAATAATTGTGCACACCAGAGCACAAGGAAAGCAAAGCGGTTTCTGTGGTTCTTATCCTCCCAAGACAATCTCCCAAAGTCCCAATCATCAACATCCAACTTGTCATAACAGTAGTAGTTGTAGAATGCGAGGGAAGCATTTCAGTGCATGTCATGCATTGGGTAATTTCATCGACCATCTTGTGTGCATAAAGAAAAGATTTAACACCTGATTCCAAGCAGTAGAAGGAAGAGCAGGAAATGGATAAGGCGCAGATTAGCATCAGAAATATATGCAGAGAGATTGCATTAGTAAAAAAAAAAAAACAGCTTTGAACAATCTCCTCATAGGTAAAAAAAGAACAGAAATCTGTCACCATGCCTGTTGTTTCTGCGAGATTGCCAGCATCTCCGGTCGGCTAAAAATTACCACCGACATCTCACGTTCTCAGCTTGAGAGCTGCATTACAATAGCCCATGGTTAGCATTACCAATACAGTATAAATCTCATAGCAGTCGACCACAAACAAATCAAAGAAATTTAATGACTCACATGAGTTGGCCGGTGGTTTGTTGACGGAGAGCAGGTGTTGACAGGAGGAGCTGCGACGACGAAGATTGAGTGTGTGGCCAACTGGCCATGGAGATTGAGGGTGCATCGGCGGCGCAGATGAGAAGATGGCTGGTTCAGTTGGAGAAGTGCTCCATAGCGCTAGCCACGCACGGCATGGAGGAGAGGGGGCATTGATCTGTCATTCACGGAGGAGAAGGGGATCGAGATGGAGTTACCGGTGCACGGAAGGGGATCGTCAGGGGATGAAATGCGTGGTCTCGTGTCGCGAGAGCCGAGAGGAGACCGTCAGCCGGAGCTTGGGCGTGAATCTAGGGGGGTCGCGCGGTGTCCGGCAAGGAGGTGCCAATCGCGGTGACTCGCGACCTGCGGCAAGGAGGTGGGAGGAATAGCGACGTCCGTATCGCGCCGGCACCGGCGGTAGCACCGGAGTTGTTGGTGGAAGGCCGGAGGCGGAGCGTCGCTAGTCCGGGTGGTGGGGTTTGGCTGTTTGCGATTTGGGATGGCGGCGCTGGTCCGGCGGTGCGGCGTCGCTGGTCCGGCGGTGCGGCGTCGCTGGCCCGTCGCGAGGAAGGAGGATGCGCGCGGAGGGAGGAGAAGCGAGGAGGCGGCGGAGTCATCGCGGCGGGGATTTGTGCGGCGGAATCACCGCGTGGGTGCGGGAATCGGTGCAATCGGCGAGGAGGACAACGGACGGATAAGATTAGAGTAGATGGTCGATGGACGGATGAGATGAGAGGGGATGATTTCACCTGTAGGATTGCTAGGCACAACTCCTCTTTTTTTATATTAGTATAGATATAGATATAGATTGGTTGGCTTTTGGCTTTTGCAAAAGCAAAAGCAGGTTCAAAAGCCCAACCAAAGACACCCTGAATCTATTATCACCATCGTCATTGTCACAGCCTGATTTTCCGTTTCAGGATTTATAAATTATTTAATAAATTATTAATAAAATTTATATTAAATGTTCATTAATTTACAAGTGAAGTTAAATGTGGGAAATAAAATTTCCTAAATATAAAGCATGGCTGGATTTAACTTTTATTAAATTCTCCATGATTAATTATACTCTCTGAAATTTTCTCGGATTTTTCAAAGCTCAATTCCTAAATGATATAAAGAACAGTTCAGTAATTAGTTAGTCAATTAATGATCTAATTATGTTAAGTGCTTTTCTTGTTTAAAAATCCTTAAATTATAAATTGTTGTTTAAAAGGAATTATTAGAAATGGTCTTAAAAGCCTAAAAGAGAAGATCTAATTTTAATTTGTTAAATCTCAATATAAAAGTGGGCTAGATAAAATTTTGTTAAATACTTCTCTTGTTTCTATAGTTTCTAGATTCTTCTAGGATTTATTTGAGCCAAGAAAGTATTTTTAATCAATGGAATATCATTTCATGAATAATTTAAATAGAAAAAGGTTTTAAATCTCTCTTTTGGCTTTGGGCCGAAAGTCGGCCCAAGTCTCTCTCTCTCCCTCCTCGGCCTGCTTGCGTCCGGCCCAGTTCGCCGCGCCCTCCCTCCTCTTTCTCAGCCGCTGACAGGCGGGACCCACCTGTCAGTCGTCTTCAACCTCCGGCCGCTCCTAGCCGCGCTGCAAGCCGCCGATCCCCTTCCAAAATCCGGCCGCCTCCTTCCTTCTCCGGCCAAATCAATAAAGGGGAAATGATCTCCTCGATCTCCTCTTCCTTTTCTCTTTAGGAATCCCGAGCTAATTCGTTTGGAAATCGTCGGATTCAATGCTGATTTGGTTAGCTTCTCTTTCCAAAACCCTAAAACCTTCCATCGCCGCCGCTGGACGCCATGGGCCTAGTCGCCACCCCTTAGCCCCTATAAAAGGACCCCCGGGACGTCCTCTATCCGCCACCACCTTCGCCCTAGCTTGCCGCCTTCTTAAGCGCCGCCTCCGCGTTAGCTCGTGTATCGCCGTCGTCGCCGTGAGTCCGGCCGTGCTGCGCCGCTGCTCCAGTCGCCGCCGTCGCTCGGGAAGGCCGTCGCCAGGTTCGCGTGGTCGCCGCCGTCCTCGTCCCGTCCTCCGTTACCGCCGCAGATCGCCGGAGCGCCGCCGACACCGTCGCCCCGAAGCTCTCCACCGCTGCCGTCAGTCCAGCCGCGCCGCGCCGCTGTTGCAGCCGCCGCCTTCAGTCGTCGTCGCCACCGTCGGGATTGCGAGGAGGAGCAGCACCTCGTTCACCTCTTCGTTGCCGCCGTTTCCCGCCAGAGCACCGCCGTCACCACCGACCAGAAGACCGCCGCCGCCTCAACCTCGTCGCCGTCGTCATCCGTCGTCGTTTGCCGTCGTCCGAGTGCTAGGTGAGTTCGCCGCGTCGCCTTCTACCCGTTGGTGCCCTCCGTTTGCGCCGCCGCGCCGTCGTTCGCCGGCGAGCACGAGGTGCCGAGCCACCGCCGGCGGTGACGTCATCGTCAACGTTAGCGCCACGTTAGCCGTAGACCCGTGGTGGATTAGATCCATCTCGGCCGTCCGTTTTGTTTAGATTAGATCTCGGCCGTTGGTTTCGTAGACCGCTTCTGTGAACCCGGTTTACCATGGACCGTCTTTGATGACGCAATAAATCTCTTTTTCTTTTCAAAAATAATTCTTTATTACGTCATAATTCAATTAAAATCCATAAATTGAATTAAATTTATTTAATCCATAAATAATTCTTTATTGCGTAGATGATGTTGCATGCTTACATAATTTTTGTATGTAATTATTGCTAATGTATGATGAGGTGGCATGATTACATGTTGAGTTTTAGAATCAGTGGATTTATAATAAGATAGAATTCGTGATGCTAGAGGGGGTAGATATAGCTGTTGTCAGACATTATACAGAGAGTTGTACATCAATTAAGTCAACCTTTCACAACAATGAAGCCATGCTATTGTATGCGGTTTTATCATAGAGGAGCCATGATTTTTGCAAATGCTCATGATACCCTCTTTTAGCTAGTAGACCTATTTTTAGTTTATTAATTTGCGATCCTCTAGTTACTAACTGAAATAAGAAGTTGGTGCGACATGCTCGCGGTATATGGCATTATTTGTAGAGAAATTTTATAGTTTTTAGGAAGTACAAAGAGGTATATTTAGAAAGCTCCGTACATGAGGTATGGGAACATACTCAATTTTCCACTGTAAAATATGGTGCTCCTCAATACTTGTTGTCATCCTAATTAAGATACTCGATTCTACGATTCTATATAGGCAGAATCTACGATTTTATAATTCCGATTCCAATTCAACGTCGCGATTTAACAACCTTGTTTTCGGCACAACAGGAAAAAAAAGAAATACCTATATAACTTTCAAAAAAAAATCCCTTTGAAATTCTTTCAAATGTAACTGTAGTATAACTATGGTGCAGTTACACTGTAACACTGTAGTATAACTCATACTCCATACATCTCAAAATATAACAACTTTTAGCCCTTATGATTTGTCCCAAAATATAACAACCTCTCCACCAACATTCTCTTCCCAACCAATCACAACCCTACACCATTCACTTTTTCCACCTACCTCCACTACTCATCCAATCACAACCCTCCACTACTTACTTATATCTTATTTCTTAATAACCGTATCTACCTCTAAAAACTTATTATATTTTGAGGCGGAGAGAGTACGTAACTTGTATATAACTCTGTCAAGAAACTAGCTAGTACGACTTGTTGGCTAGCACCGAGGGCCTTCAGGTGCAAGGTCAAGGATTCCAGCGTTGTATATCTCATTGCGTCGCTCGCGTCAGTCATGAGTGCTTGCCGGTGCCGGCTTAGCTCCCAACACAACTCCCTCGTGTTCCGCACGTGATTTTTCAAACTGCTAAACAGTGCGTTTTTTTACAAAAAGTTTTTTAGACGAAAGTTTTCTAAAAATATCATATTGATATATGTTTTTTAAAAAATAAGTTAATATTAATTAATCATACGCTAATAGATTGCTCCGTTTTCTATGCGCAGGATATGTGTTCCCAACACAGGCTGCCGAACACAGCCTTAGAGTGAGCCGGCGCATGAGCAAAGCAGACAGCCAGGATAGCTGCCCATTGCAAGTTTGATTTTTGAACACCAAAGAGGCTAAGGATATTTTTATTTTAGAGTGAAATACATGGCCGGTTCCTAAACTTGTGTGGTGGTGTCATTTAGGTCTGGGAATTTGAAAATTGCGTGTGAACTTGATTTAATGTACCACCTCGGTCCATACGTCCTTTGACTGCATTTGACTGCCAACATGGCATGCCACGTAGGCAACACTTTTGCTCTCAACCCTCTCCACATCACAACACATCGCATATATATCCTTATAGTTATACAGTTGCATATATATCCTTATAGTTATACAGTGATACCAGAATCCCAAAAAAAAAAAATCCTCAAATCGTTCTTCCTCTCATTATTCTCCTTGCATGTATAGAAAATACGGCTCCGATTAGCAATTGCCATTGCTCTGCTTTCCAAAATGACCTTATCCTTACACAACGGGCACTTGATCAATAACACATTTTTTCCGGCAACTTCAAGACGAGAACGAGCTTGGAGAATCTATGGGGATGCCTAGCGTGCAAGACGCATTACGCTGCCTCCCGCCACTAATCCGGTCGCACTATGCTACCGCTAACCCCGCTGCATTGCATTGCCTCCTGCTGCTAATCTCACCATTGAGGACGCCACAACCACTACCTCTTAGCCTCCTTCTGCTAACCTCACCGTCGAAACCCTAGCCGATTTAGGGATATTTTGGGGGATTTGGGTTGAAATGCACTGGTCAGGACAAGTTATGTACGAAGGTATATGTGGAGGGGGCTGATCACAAAAGTGTTGCCTACGTGCCACTTTGGCGGTCAAACGTGGCCAAAGGACGGTTGGACCGGGGGTGGTACATTAAACCAAGTTAACGGATCTAAACGTGCAATTTTTAAGTTCACGGATCTAAGTGACACCACCCCAAAAGTTTAAGGACCGGCCATGTATTTCACTCTTTATTTTATTTTATTTTATTTTGTGTTCTCTCTAAGCTTTGGCGTGTCTTTGTGTTTGGCTAGTCAAATTGCATCGAGTAACCTTAAAATCATAGTACCACATTACTTTTTATCATAGGCACGGCTCTTTTCAATGCCTATTTAGTGATATAATCTCATGATGTACCGAAAACTTTGCCTTAAGTTCCTGTTCTTTTCTCCAACACGAGTTGGATAAAGATTAAGATTTTCGTGGCATGCTCTTCAAACTACTAAACGCGGTGTGTTTCATGCGAAAACTTTCTATATAAAAGTTGCTCTAAAATATCATATTAATCTATTTTACAAGTTTGTCATAATTAGAACTCAATCAATCATACGTTAATATCACCTCGTTTTGCGTAAAAAACTTAATCTTCATCTTCAGGAGAAAAGAGCACCACCTTCGTAGTATTGTGTTTGCTATCGACTCTGTTGATTGGCCATACCTCTTTTTTTTTTTTCCGTCCTCCGCCGGCCACTGGTTCAGCATTGCATTCAGAATGATTTCAGAGTACATCTGCAGGTGTGCGTGCAGTGTTCTGATAAGGAAAGTGTGCAATGTTCCGATGATGAATCTGATTGAATGTGGAGATATGGTGGATTTTTTTAATGTGGGTAGCGGGATTGCTCATTTGCATCCCTAATGTTATCCTTGATGAAGCTATTTCTTCTTGGGGATTTATGGACAATATACTTTTTCAATTAATATTGAGCAATTATTTCTCTGAATATATAAACAGATTTTGTCACGCACTACCTTTGTGTTAATTAGTGGTGTAGAGGTGTCCGGAGGGCTTTCAGTATAGAACAGCAGAATCTATTGTCAGTTATGCTACAGTACATGGACATCTTCATCAGAACATAAGTTGAAGAGTTAATGCAAATGACACTACTGTAGAATCGTTAGTCACACATGCATGCGGGTTAACATCAATTCTTGAAAAGTTTGTAATGCCTATTTAACACTCTTTATAATTTGAAAAAGAAAAGGATATCAACAAAAAAAATTATAGATCTCGTCGAGTTGTACAATTTTGTTACAGAGAGTTTCTCCATCCAAGATATTTTGGAAAATTCAAAAATTCATTTTCAAAATATATCTTGAGAACTTGTAATGCATATTCAGGCATTTAAATGATAAAATAAAAAATGAACTATAAAATTAGAGATCAGGTTGAGCTCCAAAACCTTAATATCATATCACTATCCGAGATCATTTGAAAAATTAAAAAATCGTTTTTCAAAATAGATCTAAAAACTTGAACACATACATGAAAGCAATCATAAATAAAAATATTATCAACTATAAAGTTGTAGATCTTGATGAGCTCTACAATTTTAATATAAAGTTTAACTTCATCTCACTCTATAAAAAATCAATTTAGAAGTCCAAAATTTATTCCTTGCAATGCTGATTTAGGCCGTGTTTGTGAATGCGTATTACTAATATGCAGGTATATATGTCACACATTTGTGATAGACATTAGGGGCGCTTTTATGGAAACCCATGTGCGATAAAGGATTCCATTCATATTCCTGTAGCTCTGCTGCCGCCGCCACCGCCTAGCTGCCCAACAAGTACCTTTCATCTAAACCCACACCATCTAACCCCCTCCCCCCTCCTCACCAGCAGCGGAGCTACCTCCTGGGCAGGTTGGGCGGCCACCCAGGCTCCGCCACCGGCATCTCCATTGTAAATAGCTTTTGATGTCTGAAAATTTTATTCGATTACCAGAAAACACTAGTATTAATCGCTCGGGCTTCACGATATCTCTGGCTCCGCCACTGCCTATCACCACCACCTAATCCTGAAAATATAATCTGGTGGTTCTTGCAAGAGTTTCAAAGACGCTAGCTTTGAGAGGAACTCGTTGCTGCCGAGAGTGCTTCGTGGAAGTTGCCTCTAAGAGCATCCCAACAGATACTCTATCGGCCATCTTCCATCCAGAAAATAGAGTATGGGAGGAGAAAATCCAGCGGATACGCCATCCGGGTCTCCAAAAATGGCGCATGCGCTATTCTGGAGAGAGAATCAGCAGATTTGGCGCTTCTCTCTCCTCACGCCATCCCGCAACCGCCTCTCCCATTTGGCTCTCCCGCCCCAATCTGGATTGAGGCATGGAGGAGCGAAGGTAGAGAGGATGCGCCGATGGCCACCTTCGCTGGCCGCTCCCACCGTCTACCACCTACGCCTGCGCCTGCGCCGACCCTCTGCTCGCGTCGCTCTGCCGCTTGCACCGCCCCTCCACTCCCACCGTCGGCCAGCCGCTCGCGCCGCTCGCCGCTCATCCGCCCGGCGGCTCGCGCGCCGTCCTTCGCTCCCGGCGTTGGCCAGCTGCTTGCGCCGTACACGGCTTCTCCACCTGGCGGCTCACGTCGCCCTGCGTGCCCACGCACCCTGTGCTCCTGCCGTCGGCCAACTGCTCGCCGCTCCTCCACCCGGCGGCTCACATCGCCCTGTAGCCCGCGCCGCCCTCTGCTCCCGCCGTCGGCCAGCTGCTCGCGCCGCTCGCCGCTTCTCCGCCCGGTGGCTCACGTCACTCCACCACACCCGTCGTCCCTCCGCTCCCACCGTCGCCTAGCCGCTCGCACCGCCCCTCCGTCCCTCTGCCCGCGCCGCCCCTATTCCTGCCTGTCAGCTCTAGTCCTCCCCGTCCTCTCGAGCTCTCGGGAGGACATATAGAAGAGAGAAAGATAACGGTTAAAAAAAGAAAAAAATAATATAAATGGATGGTAGTTGAAAGATACTCTTAAAATATAGGAGGATGTGATATAGAGGATGTAATATGGATGAGTTGTTGGGATGCTCTAACGTCTCAAGCTGCCATGTCACTGTCTTTCTCATGCCTCCCCCATGGGCTGGACCGCTGGAGCTAGAGGACATGTGCTGGCCCTCAGATCTCAGTGACCGATGGCTTGGAACAACCAACTGAATGATAGCAAATATGAATTAAATAATAGCCTCAATAGAAGCTTTAACTCTCACCTGCAAAGTATGATTTGTTAGTTTCAAGGTAGATTCAGTACTCCTAAAAAGAATGAATATTTAAGATGGATTCAAAGGGAAACAATATTGAGCACAATTAAAGCAAAATATATAACAGAAGGTACTGCAGTATATATGATCTAATACAGGGGATGACTCACTAAGGAAAACTCCATATGTTGAGTTAGGAACCAAGGCACACAATTAGCAAGACATACAATTTTAGCTAATAATGATCACAATTTAAACTGTCACTAATTAATATATCCTAGCTAGGATACGCCACTAATTAATTTTGCGAGACTTAGTTGCCCTCTCGATTACATCCAGTAAGATAGAAGGGCAAGATGTTTTGAGGCGACCATACCCTTCAGTCTCCACAACATCATCCAATCTATTTGATGAAGCGATAAATTTAACACACGCTTCTTTTAATCTTCCGCAATTGTGCTGATCAGCTAGGGCAACAATTGTTGCCACATTATCAACACTGAGACTCATGCAGAGTGCCTTTTCACAAATGGTTTTCAATCCTTCCACAGCATAACGATCTGCAGCTACGAGCAGATGCTTAGCCAACTCCTGCCTTTCATCTCTACTGAGATCATCATTAATAGCAGGAGAGAAAGAGTCCGTGTACATAAAATGAAGTAGGGCCTTGAACACAACAGGTTGCATATCCTGGATGGCTATCCGCTCTCCTCTCTCGGCCCTCATCGGCCCGTAGAGCTCCGCCATGAACACCGGCGATCGCGCCGCTAGCACCACGCTATGAGCGGTGAAAACCTCTCCTCCTACTTCGAAACTCAAGTCGGCTCCGACATTGTCCTCCAGCAACTTGCCCAGGTCCCTGGACAAGTTTGTCGGAGGCACTTGGAAGTGGAAGATGTCACCTGGCATGGCGGCTGTCTCCTCCGTCTTCACCAGCGGTGTCTTGATGACGGTGAGATCGCACTCGATCATAAGTCGGTCGTCGCGCAGATAAACCGATCCCTCCAGCTCACTCCTCCTGATGAAATTCTTACTACCCCACACGAGACATTTGCTTTTGAAATTAGTCGTGCCGAACACTCTCCGTGTGTTGTTCGTAGTCGAGACCAGAACGCAAGACGAGTCGTCGGTATATTGATCCAACATCCTGATGTCAAAGATGGTTCTCACCTCGGCGTCCTTGGTCAGAAGCTCGAGGAAGACGGAGATGCAGTCGTCGTCGGACTCGATGTTGCCGTTGTGGTAGTAGCGGAGACACCAGTCGAATCCACCGACGTCGAAAGCCGCGGAGCGGATGAAGCTGGCTTTGTTGCCGGCACCATCGAGTGCTTGCAGGCTGTATCCGTGTATGGTGAAAACGTGAGTTCCCCGTGCCGTCTCTGGCTTGCAACTCGATGCCGTCCTCGTCGTGCTCGACGGTCTCAGCCGTGACGAGGGCGACGTACACGGCGACGGCGATGAGCTATAGGCTCTCGTTTGTAGTTATCGGATGCAGGGAAGAAAAAGTTACGTTTTGTACAGCTCGATCTAATGTAAGCAACTCTCTACTGCCAGGGAGCATCGATCGGGACGTACGTAAACTAGGTTAATTTTATATCTCTAGCTTGGGGACTCCCATCCTCCTATACTACTAGTAATAAATTAAATTACCATGTAAATTAAAGCTTCTCTCTCCTTATTCGGTCCAAGCTTGCATCCGCTGCATATCTCTCGAATCTCTCGACTCCTCTTCTTCACCGATCGGATTCTATAAGACGCGTCACAGGAAGTAAGCGTCAGCATATCCATCCTGCAATTACACGACGAGTAACAATCCTGGTTGATATATAGACAGAGGTCTTTCGATGGTCTCATAATCTATATCACTCGATCGTCAGCTAACTAAGCTGTCTGATCGATCTCCATGGTTTTGCAGTGTCCGGAGTGATTTCAGTACAAACATCAAAAGAGTCTGTTCTTTGTCGGGCGTTGGGCATGAGGTTGATCAGTGGTTGAACCCAATTATTTTTCTGAATTTTTTTAGGAACAAACTGTTGTTCTCACCGGCGAGGATGCGGCGGAAGGAGCAGCATGGTGTCCGGACTCCGGTCGGCGCGCTGCCGGCGAGATATGGAGATCGGCGAAGGTGGTGGATGAACTCGATCGCGATCAAGGACGTAACGGGGAGATCGACGAAGGAATACCGAATACAGGCGAGTTACGCCTAGGATATTTGGCGGTTTCGGTTTGGGCTTTTCTATTGCCGCCGTCCAAATTAATCAAATACGTTGGGCTAGCTGAAACAAATTAAACCCAAGGATTGCTCATATCTGTTAAACCGATTATGACCCGCTTAAGGCCCTATTTGTTTAGGCTTATAAGCCAACTTATAAGCCAAAAAGTTTAAGCCTAAACAAACAAGCAGTTCATTTGTATGGCTTTTTTGAAGCCAAAAGCTAGGTTGGAGAAGTTTTTTTTGGCTTATGTGAGGTTGATGTATGACTCCACCACTAAACTTAGGACATTAAATCCATCGGCTTATAAATCATATAAGCCAATAAGCTGACTTAAAAGTCTAAGCCAATAAGCCTAAGCCTAAACAAATATGGCCTAAGTAGCCAAGTCGAATCGCTTCTCAATGGAAAAAGTCCAATTTGATCACAGGTTGGATTTATTTCGTATCACTAATTTACCGTAAAATCAGGTATACTGGCCTCTCCAGTGCAAAACGACCCCCTCGTCTTCTTTAAGAGCATGGTTTTCCATGGTGTGGCATCCACGTGGCACGTTAACCGCCTTTTTCTAACGTGTTGTATACATGGTATTACAATCCGTTAAAAATATAATAAAATATTGGGACCCACATGTAAGTCCCCAATCTCATATAATAAAATAGGGAATCTCGTTTTGCACCGGTCTTAATAGGTCAACTCGAATATCTTGTGAGGAGGCCTTCAAATGAGGAGGCAAGAAATGAGAGGAGGCCGTTCACACTATGCGTCTGAGCATAATTACCTGCCACAAGCGCAAGATAGAAAATTCCTTGCAATAACTGTATGCTACTTCCATTTATTACATGATTTATTAGTATCATTAAAATAACATAAAAATTTAATGCCAACTCCTTTTTTTGCTATAGGTTAATAAATATGAGATACCCCACAGACATGCACATACCTCGGTGAATATACCATGTCCTACACGAAAACAGAGCTCTAAGATAAAAATATAGTCTTGCATAGATAAGGAAAAAAATCCTCGACTGTGAAAGGAAGATAGAGTCCTAATAGCGCACGATCAGGTCTGCTCAGATTCGTATCCTAACTTGTCTCCCAGAGAGAAAGGACCGGAACTCAACCCAAGACAATGCACATCTCAACCCCAAGCAGAGACAATGCAAACCACATGCAATCTCATTGAGTAAACATCTAGAGGAGCTCAGAGGCTAGTCGCTCACCGCTTCATTTGAGCTTTACACTGACAAAGTTATAGGCCAAATTAAGATATCTTCCATCCCATATGCCGTGGGAGAATGCGCAGTGGGAGAGGAAGGCAGGAGAGGGAGATCAGTGAGTAGAGTTTTGGGGATAGCAGTTTTTCCAATCAGAACTTGCAGAGAGAAGGTAGGCATGCAGCCTATGCATCAATTGCGACTTGCAAGCCCAACAAGGTTTCTGATTAAGTTGCAAGACAAGCATTGCTGAAGGCTTTTTTCGTGTTGTAGACTTGTAGTGACAGGTGAGTGTACATATTTGTTCTCCAATGGACAACTATGCCACGTCGAAAGGCGTTGTTCTCTCAACAGTAGTTGGAATGTAAAAGCAATTGTATTGATTCGTAAAATTTTTTGGGGATCCCCCCATTACATGGCCCTAGAGGTTTATTTATAGCCTTAGCACAAGCTTGCACCTTCTAGGGTTTAGGGTTACAGGGGATTTTACATGGTTGCCCTTATGAAAGGGACATTTACATGGGTATGCAGTGTCATTTGCACATATGGGCCTTTAATGGGCTGATAGGCTGGGCCTGGTCTATGGCAAACGGGCCTAAAAGGCTAGGGGAGGCCTGTTGGGCCTCCTTGATGCCGAACTCGTCATAGCAAAGTCTTTGTAGTTCGCCTGAGATGCCTTCGCCCGAGATGCCTTTACTTTCGGAGTACCGACGCGGCTTTCCAGCCTTCGCCATCTTCGCTTATGGCTTTCGCCATAGGGCTTCGCCTGAATGGTCTTGACGTCTTTGGCTTGAATCCTTACTGGTATTATGGTTTCGGCACGTCCGGCCGAAGGGCTTCATGGCATGCCTCCAACAATATTGTCATTGTTACTGCATTTTTCTTAGTTTCTCTTTGTTTCATGCGATGATGAGCTAGCTTGCATCCTTTCACCCCAGGCTCTATCAAATATACTACATCCATCTCAAAATATAACAACTTTTAGCTATGAATATGGACACACAATTATCCAGATTCATAGCTAAAAATGTTTATATTTTGGGACAGAGGGAGAGTATGTATTAATTAAGCAAACATTCTAGCTTATTTTCTAAAAAATAAACGGATATTGATTGAACAAAATATGTTTTCCGGCGTGCTTGGGCATATAATTTCTTTTTTACTGCGGTACATGTGTTCCCATGATGTTTCAATTGTATTAATATTCTGGTTAATCAAATTGGGAATTTGTTGATGAATAATGTAATTAATGAACCTGGTATAAATACTCCATCCGTACCAAAAATATAAACATTTCTAGGATGTAAAGAAATTATATCACAATATAAGCAATTATGGGACACTAGCTTATTCCCATCCAAGGTAATCTACACATTTTCACTCAATGAGATATATACATGAGGGTGCATATATGTAATTGCGTTTGGCGTAGCTAGTTAAAAATAAAATGAATTAAACAATTAATTGGGGGGGGGGGGGGGTTTACAACATATGAGTTCCTGCAGCTACATTTTATGAAACAAATCAGCTTGGTATTTTTCACGTAATGAGAATCCAGACGCTCGGCCCACTCGGCCCATCCCAGCCTGCAGAGCCGCCGCCGCCGCAAGCACCCGTTCTACCAAAACCCTAAGCCGTCGCCCAGCACGCATCTCGATGCAAAGCCGGAGCTCATCACCGCCGTCGATCTCCGCTCTCAGCCCGGCCACCATGAAAAGCTGGAGCTTCTCGATCCCCCAAATTCCACCATGCATCCGCGCGCAGCCGCCGCGCGCCACAACCCGTCTCCTCGCTCTCTCCGGCGCGGCGCCGCCTCGACGACTCGATCGGTAAAGGTTTCCCCAGCCCTTACTTTCCCTTCCCACTTCGCCGCCGTAGCAATCCCCTAGCTCCACCCGGAGCTCTCTCAGCTCGTTGCTGGCGTGTGTTTCGCGTCGCTCCGACGTCTCCCACTCCAGTCGCCGCCGCTGATTCTTGCCGACGAGCGATCTGACGTCGACTTCCCTACCTACTTGATCTAGCCGAGCCGAGCCGAGCCATGTGGGGCTGAGCTCGAGCCGAACCGGATCTTGTATATATATGTGTGGTTTCGCTCCCGGTTCAGTTAAATTTAAGCCACTTCAGTCATACTAGAGCGGATTCGCGCGCTACGCCGCGCGGTTTATAACCGATTCGTGTTATTTGATCTGTACCGATGTAACAATTGATGGAAAGCGGCTTTTTTAAGTTGGCTGTTTAGGTCGTATTTAGTTGGCTATTTAGGTCGTGCAGCAGTAAGCATTGGATCTCTCTATTGTTATCGTGGGCTGATCGGGCTAACATATCAAGGCGCTATGGGCTTTTGTGCTTATGTTTGACGTTGGTCTCTTAAAGGTGTGCAAGAGTATAAATAGTGGGCTGCTGGTGGGCTTCAGGATGCAAGGCCTTTTTCAGCTAAGGATGGATGTCCTAGAGCAACGTGTTGTGCTGTCATTGCATATGTTTTGTTGGGGCTGGTATATATGTAGGAGTGCTGGCTGTTTTTTTAACGCTAAATCGATGCGGCGGCGGCGCTGCTGATCTTAGCGGTTTAGCCAAAGGACATTTAGCTAGCATGGACGAACCTGTGCAAGGTATGTATGCATATACAATGATTAACCCTGTAGATTGAGGTGTGCTCTTTACTAATTTGTGGTGATAGTTTGGCTCGGTCTTTAATCTGCTCGATATAATGGAAATGGGGATGGGTGTTTTTTTAGTGGCATGATTATTTTTAAGTTGATCTGTGTTGGCTTGGAAGCCTATGGAATGGCCAATAGTATTTTACAGTTTGCAAGGTGGCTGTGTAGGCTGTTAATTGAACGGTGACCTCAATCTATTTGAGCTCTCTAGAATAGGTCATGTCTCTTTTAAAAAAATACAGATGATTGATGTGGTAGGGATTTGAATGCCTGTTATTTCATTTGGTGATCTGGTAAAAAGAGATGGTTATATTTATATGTACCTGTGTAGGAAATTTTAGGAATAAGGGGAAAGGAAAGGGGATGGACCTATGATGCTGCTATTCTTACTGACTCTGTTTTTGTTATGGTATAACAGAACAACGCCACCTTGTGCACATCAGGTCGAAAATGTTGTTGTCTGAGATCCTTAGAAGCATAGGCGCTAATGAGGCACGTTATAATTGTCATGCTGTCACTGATGGGTATGTTGGCTTTGCTGAGGCATCTGTTTATGGTGTAAGAGGAGGTGAAGAGCCATTTCTTGTTCGTGCACATGGCATCCCAACTATAAGGCCATGTGATGCGGAAGAAAGTGCCGCACATGCACTAATTGCTGTTATCAAGAAAGAGTGCAGAGTGGAGATCGAAGATACGTACTGGCTTGATATGAATCGCTATCACGCTGAGGTGTTCCGACTGAAGAGAGCTCTTGGGAGAGTCAGGAAGGAACGTAATAGTCTTGCAAAGAAGGCTCGTTTGCTAGAAATTGGTTGGGATAGAGCTTTAGATTCATTGGCTTCTGTGAATCAAATATGTAATGATACATGTTCCTTTGCTTTAGGAGGCCCTGGTGCTGATGATCTTAATCATCGTGAGGTTGGAGTGCTATATGATGTGCATCGTCTTGGTGAATATGCTGAATCTAAAATGGATGAAGGGTTGGCTAACCTTAGCAGTGCTACTGGTAGGTGCCTGTAAGAACATCTGTATGGATTGCTTTTGGGAATGAAGCTGACAAAAAAGAACAGGGGTTGTGACTGTTCTTATTAGCAGTAAGTTATTGGTAGGGTTGTTGTGGCTAATTGTAATAAGTGTATGTTATATAGCAAATGTTGTGTATAGCTAGGCTTGGATGGATGAAACAATATGTATATATGCTATATGTTGGTTATGTATTCATGTCTATATAGAAGGACATATGCAGTTTGTAATGTAATGGTAATTTAAGCGGCTAGCTAAAATCTATCGTGTTTATGTATGATTATTAGTTATGCTTGTGTGGGTATGCGGTAACACTGGAGTAGCATTATAGCACGATTGACTGATGTACAGATGTGAATGTTCTGGTGTTCTGAAATGGTTTGGATGTCTGCACTGATGAAAAGCATTGCTGAGAAGAATGGTGCCTGGTCGGATGCTCTGCACATAAAAAGGGAAAAAAATAGAAGAAATCTATGTCTGCAGCCTATGCAACAGCTTTTTTTTTACCTCTAATAGGACAGTGTATGCTGGAGAACAACTATCCGGTATAAGATAATCGATACATGGTCTGCAACCACCTGGATAGACATGCGTAGGTACAACAATTTCATATATAAGAAACAACAGAAGTGGTGATTCTATGGCACAAATGTAAGCAGATTGCTCAGGAAGGAAGTAGTATAAGCGGAATAGATATAGTACTATTAATAAGACTATGTCTTATCACTTGCAGCGATATTTGTCAGAACGTGCATATATTACAGACACCAAACACTGCTGATACTAATTCATTTATCATTTGGCTAGCTATTAGGGGTAGTGAGCCCGTAACAGGTAAAACTAATATCGATTGGTCCAATGGCTTGCGCAAAAGAACATTTCTCTTTTCTATGTTGGCACTGCAAAATAGATTGACCAAAGTATTTTAGCTTTGCTTCAATCAGGGAGAGAAGTATGCGCGTTGCCATGCCAGGTGCTTCGCTCTGGGGATATCACATGGGAGGCTCAAGTCCTGAAACAAAGAATGTAAAGCAGAGTCACATTTTTGCTATAACAAATGAGGAGGCAAGAAATACACAGTTGCTTGAGTATAGTTGGTCACATTTTGGCGGCTCCGGTGGCAGCTTGTCTATAAACAGTGTGCACACAACAGAAGGCTTGCGACGATCATGTTCATCAGGAGATGATCTACAAATGGAAGTTGTTTGAGTCATGAGGAAAAAGAGAACAAATCAAAGTAAAACATGAAATTTTCCATTGGCACTAACCCTCCATGGCCAAGATTCTCATCAGCCGTAGAAGATTTACGTTTTTTATCTAGCTGTGCTATAGCTATGACCTGATAAAGTATTAATGGTCAGGAAGGTCTGACAAAGACATATTCATATAATTGATGTGAGTATAAAATATATTGCTAGCATGTGGAGTAGGTGGTGTTGCCTCATGCTGATCACCATGGCTGTCCCTTGTGTCCTATACAAAAAGGATATAATCTAAGAAATTATGGTAACTTAGATGTAACAGGTCACATATCCTTATAAGACAACAAAATTAGATTATACCTTTGTATCTGTAAGCACAAACGGCGTAGAAGGTGGCATAGATTGAGTAGAAGACAAAACGATGGCATGTGGTTCAACTGCATTAGCTGATGTTGAGCCATGTCCAGAAGAGCCCGCGCAAGTATCATGGCTAGGTAGACAAATTGCATGGCTTGGATCTGGGTGGGGTAGCATAAGGGAATCCACCTGGTAGGATACCCGATTTCTTTGCAATGAGCCACGTGACACACTGGTTCTAATGACATATTGTTTGCCAAAAATTGCTTTGATCTCTGGTGGTACTATATCTCGTGCTCCATGAACAGATGCAACCAGGTTAAGAATAGGCCTGCCAATCAATTGTTCACCGATTTCTCCAAAGAAGGTAAACTCAGCAGCTTTAGCCTGATCGTTTGCCAAATCCAATGGATCGATACCCATGATAGCTACTCTATACCTATTATAGAAGGCAGTTCAGACAGTTCTCAATACACATGGATTGAATTGTAGCATATAGATTGGTTCATCATGTAAAATACTTGAGAAAAGCTACAGGTGTGCATATGATAAGAGCACCTTGTTTCTATTGCATCAGTGCTGCATCTCGGGTATTTATATGTGTTTCCTTCTCTAGCTGTGCCTCTCTTACAGGTGCTGCATGCTATATACCACCAAGGCTCAGCAGGAACCAAATCCCTGATGATTATATTGACAACATAGCTATTGCCCTGGTTGACATGCGAAAAATGGAACAAGTAAAGGATGGCGCTAATAACATATGATGGAAATAATGATCACTAGTAGCACTGAGGTAGGTTATATTACCAAGGCCTTATGGGGATTAAGGTCACAAATATCAGAAACTTTGACATTTATAGCTTCCTTCTGACCGTAGTTAGCCTCTATCATCCTGACCACCTGTGGGTTACCGTGAAGGCTTCAAATGTGAAAGAAGTTAGTGCTCTGGTTTGTAGGTTAGGGAAAAGCATTGATCTACATGACACATAAGGTAGCGAAAAAATATGTGGAATAAAGTAGAAGGATGTCTATGTGTATGAAAAGAGCAGAGCTAAGTGGCACCTGCTTATGAGGGAGATTGTTTCATGGATTGTTGCGTTAGGATACCATCTACAGACAGTGCTACCATGTAGGGCTAGCTGGCCTGTCAAAGACGGAAGAACACATCATGTGAGTTAGAACAGTGAAAATATGCAAATGAGATAGGAGGGATAATAGAACAGGAATTTATTTCTTACGGTCTCGAAATTTAACAGTTAAACCAACAAATAACATGACAACATGTCCATTGTCTGCTTGCTGCTGCAAGTTTTCAACGTGGAATTGTGTAGCATGGGGACCCCATAACGCCACGACGGCAGTTTCTCTGCAAGCACATAAAAGAACTAAGAAGTGGAAAATAATGCAGATGACTTTTTAACCATCCATATTTGCTACTAATCAAGATGCCAGAGAATGTTCGTCTAGAAAAAAAAGGAGAAACATATATGTTTCCAAGAAATCGATGATGCACATGAAAAAAGCAATAATGATCTATTTGTGCATAGGTTGCTCATTTTGGATGGTAGCTTTCACTCACCCAGAACAGAAATATGTTTGGAATAGGTAACGTATCGATACGCACATACCTTCCATTGGTTATATGGACATTAAGCACAACTTTCATAACACCTGCACAAGAAACAGTCTACACTGGCCCGATGGCTGTCATTATGCCTATAGCATCTACATGGGAATATGAGGGAGGAAAACTGTATATGAGTAAATGAGGGCAGCAAGCTAGAAATGGAGAAGATTAATAAGCAATAATATAGATTGATCTGGGCCAAGGAGACTTACCTGAAAGAATATCTTTCTTGTAAGCCCGAGCTCTGAGCTCATCAAAAGAAAGAATTTTGCAGGCATAAGATGGGAACGTGGATGGTGGTCCAGTATCTTTTGTAACGGTTGTGTGAGCAGTGAACTTTGCCATCAACAAACGATCAACAGGCCTATACTGGGGGCGTGCCTCGGCGACTTTGAAGTATTTGATGTAATACACAGCGCCTTCCTTTAGCAAAGGCTTGAACTGATCAACACGGCGTCCCTGGGATTTGCGCATCCATCATGTCACCCTGTTGATGTTTCAATATGTAAGAGGGTGTGGAGGCAAATAGTGTGCAGAGAAAGAAAGCATGTACTCGGTGCTATACCTGCTCATCAAGCAGGACTAAATCAAGGCGCAAAATCTTGTCAGGCTCATTAGCTGTGGTGAACTCCGAGAAACGGGTTGCCCGCACTCGTACGCGCCAACGGTGTGACTCCTGTGTGACATCCTTTAGGAGACTATAATCCATCTGCAGGGCACAGAAAACACATCATGCAGGTTAGAGGGGAATTATACAAACAGTGTTCTGCATGATATGAAGGCGCAAAGCTGTAATTGCTGAAGGGACTATGGTGGAGCATATAAGTTTTTTGTTTTTGGAGCTGAGAATTATTTTCAGTGCAGGGCATTTTAATAAATCATGTCTAAAAGCAGCTGATAGTAACAAGAGAGAAATATGGAAATTAAGAAAGAAGAATCGATAAGCACGCATGAAAGGCACTGGAACAAGCAAGTGATCAAACAGGAACAACACATATACGAACACAAGCTGGCAGTAAAGGCTAAACAAAAGGGAACAACAAAATAGGAAAGCTGCATCGACAAATGGGATCACAGAACAAAGAGCTTCACAAAAGAGCCATCACAGTGCTGCAGAGATAGCCACAATAAGACTAATCTACAGCAACGATAATATTTTGTTGTAGACGATGTTCTTGGTGGTGGAACAAGGATTTCCATCATCATCTTCTATCAATAACTTGAGTCCTTCCTTTGATGTAGCTCGCGAAAGAGCAACATATAGCTGTCCATGTGTGAAGACAGGGTTCTTGAGGTATACACCAACATTTCCTAATGTCTGCCCTTGGCATTTGTTTATTGTCATTGCATAACATAGTCTGATAGGAAATTGCCTGCGCTGGAGCGTGAAAGGCCACTTCGGACTATTTCCACTTAGGACAATCCGTGGAATACAGACCAGCTGGCCAATATTTGTCCCAGTCATGATTTTGCCCTCAAAAATAAAATCACCAAGTCGAGTAACCAGCAATCTTGTCCCATTGCAAAGGCCAAGTGATTGGTTGATGTTGCGAAGTAGGACAACTGCTGAACCAATTTTCAGGGATATGTGATGTTCCGGGAAGTTGTTTATGGATATCGAGTTTAGAAATTCTATGGGATACAACAGATCAAAATCCATAGCTTTCTCAAGTGTATTTGCAATAGTGTCGCTGCTAAGATAGTCCTTCTCAAGTGTATTTGCAATAGTGTCGCTGCTAAGATAGTCCTTTGCTTCTCCAGGTACTTTGGCAAGCATCATATCATTAACCTCATCAACAACTGCATTTACTGGACAGACTATTGCGCGCTGAGCAAGATACAGGATGCAGTCATAGTTGGTCTGAAAATCTGGGTAGACAGCATCAATTATAGCTGTAATCTTGTCACCATGTGGAGTAAGCAACAATTCCTCAGGTATCTGTATCCATATCTTTTCAACCTCATCCTGTCGTCTATCCATTGGAACACGTCCCTCACCAATGTCAAGAACCCATTTAGCGAACTCTGCTAGCTCATCCTTGGCTTGCTGCGAGAGCGATGGATTATGTAGCCTCATGTTAATGGTGAGGTGTAAGACTTCAACATGGTTCCACAATGTAGATTTAACCAAGGAAGCAGCCTCCACATCAGCTCTTGTACGTTGCTGAATCACTGGCAAGACCTGCCTAAAATCACCACTAAGCAAAATTGCTTTACCTCCAAATGGCTTATGCGCATTACTTGCATCATCAGCGGACTGAATATCCCGAAGAGTTCTATCCAGCGCCTCGAAGCATAGCTTGTTTGTCATAGGCGCCTCATCCCATATAATCAATGATGCCTTCTTAATAAGATCTCCAAGTATTGTACCTCTACGAACACCACACATGGACTGATCATGTATATCTATAGGTATCCGAAAGCGTGAATGAGCTGTCCTTCCACCAGGCATGAGCAGAACTGCGACTCCAGAAGAAGCAACTGCAAGAATGATCTCGCCTCTTGACCTCAGCCTTGCCATAATAGCATTCCACAAGAATGTCTTTCCTGTTCCACCATGTCCAGATATAAAGAAAATACATTTTTCCTTATGAGCTAGCCTGTCAAAGACCTTGTCAGATATCTTCTTCTGGTCATCATTCAAGCTGGCATACATGGACATAGACTCTTCATGGAGGCTGCCTTGGTTGAAACTGAGCTCTTCTAAAATAAGCCTATTTCCTGCACTGGTATTCGAACATTCAGCTGGTGTCGGGAGATCGAATGATGAGATTGATAAGCCATTATTTGAGAAAATGCCATCCAATTCTTTGAGCAAGGTGTTCTACAACATAACATCTGGAATAGCTCTACGCTGTACCCCAAGAGCTTTGGTTAGCTTGTAAGCAAAATCATCTGCCATAAACTTCCAGTATTTATCAAACAAAACCATAACATCACCTACATCACAATGTGCTAGAACAGTCATGAATAGGTTCCTGAGTTGGTATGCAGTAGCCCAGATAACTGCCTCTTCAAAGAGATGATCCCATTCAGCATCATCACCAATAAGACCATGTGCCTGGCAAGCTTCACGATAGGTGCTATATGTCACACCTTGGTATGTCCTGACATCTTCAAAAGTCATGCAACCTCGAGCTACCATCAGCAACATTCTAAGGTAGAATGGCTCCCCAGCACTTGGATGAATATGCCTTAACCTCCCTATTTTGGTTCCTCTTTTACGTTTTGTCCAGACTTTTTTGTCGGAGTCCCAGTTAAACTTGGAGGGAAACTCACAGTATGTGAGATCCCTGGCAAAGATGTGCCGTTGATTAGCAACAAACCATTCAGTAGGCATAGTTCTGGAAGAATCAGGGTCTTCTATAACCTCTTCAAGGTCAGCCTCTTCATGGTATGTCACAAACTGCATATTGGGCAGGTGCACAACAAGCCGCTCAACAGAAGGAGTTCTTCCATATATCTCAAACCCATATAATCTCCATTATGATTCACAAGTTGATAGATATATGGACTTGATGTACTGCATAACCTCATCTATCCCACCATTGTTGGCGCTGCTAGTGTCTGCCTCCTCTGAATCCTTCTGCTTGAAAGCAAACGCAGTACAATCACTTCCTTTATTTACATACTTAAAAAGATACTTGATAAGGTACGTTTTATTGCACCATTCCACATTGATATGACCTTGATATTTCTTGAGAAGAGCTAGATTATAAGGGACGACCCACCGATTATCTAGCTTAACTCCATTCTTTACCACATAGCGACCATTGTTGCGTCATCGATAGATAGGATAGCCATCATCATCTATGGAATTCACATCACAGAATTGTTTTGGATACCCCTTTGAGCACCTACCATGTTTCATGCAAGGAGAATGTGGATTGTGCTCACCACATGGGCCATGTATCATGAATTCATCAACAAGACCAAACCCAAATTTATCAGTGCCTATATCTGGTATCTCAGCACTTATAAGGCTATCAATGAATGCAGGTGAAGGATCTCCAGATTGACCCATGAGCCATGTTAATGTATGAGAATGCGGCAATCCCCTTATCTGGAACTCGACAGTGTATACAACTGGAAAATAAAACAGCAAGAAAAAAGATATGAACAGCTAGCAGAAGCAATACATGTGGTGGTAAAGAGATGTGTATAAAGACTGGATAGCTATAATCAATGAGATATGGAACTTACCAGCTTGTATTGGACCGAATGCCTGTCCATTCTTAATATATGTAATGTACTCATCTAGCTTCATATGGTAAACACGTGTGACCATATCACTTCTATCATTTGGTTTCTTGCCTAGCTCAAAACGAATCGCCTTAGTAATTTCTGGCCATTTAGGATTACATGTGAAAGTTGAGAATATGTGAGGAGGACCGTAGGCACGGCACAACACCATTAAATCATGGTAATTTTGCACCATATATCGCCTTCCTCCAGTGAAACTTGATGGCAGAATTACCTTTATACCAACATCTTTTCTATTAATGTCTCCCCTACGAACAGCATCAGATATACCTTGATGTGTTTCAGAGCAAAGCTTCTTCTGGCTCAGAGTATGGAAGTTGAGGCGAGATGTCTCGATACATGAGAAAGCATTAACAGCGAGCTGATCAGAAAGTCTACCATAACAAGTACATGGGTTGGGCTCATCCTTTCGGTAGTGGCACTCATACCGATAATATTCAAGCATGGACGCCTCATCACGACTCCCAGGCGGCTGATCATCTACCTCTCTAAGCTTAATGCCAGTACGAAAACCAACATCACCATATGGGAAGAGAAGTGGGTACTGCAGTGACATAAGAGCTGGATGAATGGGAGAAAGCTGACTCAATTCACCTGAATGCTTCTGCACAACGACATCAAACTTCGATATCTCAGAAGATGTACTAGGAACAATGAGCGCAGCCAACTCAGAAGCAGTGGGAAGGCAGTAATGATCACCCTGAGAATGACCTGACCCAATGCGTTTGATAGCAATTTCAGGAGCACTTGGAGAGAGCAGCTTGTCTCGAGCAAGCCGGAACTGTTGCACAAGAGGATTGCATTGGTCAAGCATAAAGATAATCTCTTGTACAATAGCAGGGTCAGGGACATCTGCAGCACTGTCAGCATGGTCAAAAATATTAAGTCTGTTTTGCAGCTCATTGGTGGTGTCATATATGTATAGCTGTGCGTACTCCGGGCGCCGTCCAAGAGCAGGAAGCAAAGAACCTATCCTATGATGCACGACACCATTGATACGAAAGACATAAGGGTCATGACCAGTGTTTATGCTCCTATCAATGTTAGCTCCAAGTGATGTGAATGCAAATAATGAATTATACTGCCTGATGAGTCGCATGAAAGAGCTGGAACGGGCGCCGCCATCAAAACGAATCGATGATTGTAGGATAGGAGGGAAAGGCCTATGCACAAGTAAGGAGATCTTCCCACCACGGCAACACAAATTGTATGCAATCCTCTTAGCCCTATGCGAACTCTGGCTAACGACTCTTTCTTGGTACCAAAAAAGCGCACCACAATGATTGCATTGATAATCAGGACCACTATAGTAAGAATGTTCTGGGTACGTAGTTGCAAGAATGGGGCAACTCATAAGCAAGGGAGCATGGATATATTTGTCCAACAGTAGATATAGAGTCCAAAAACAGTGAGAAAAGTAGAGCGAAGGAAGGTTGGCACTAAGTTATCACCTTTAAGAATCTCCATGTAGTCCTTTGGTATAGAATATGAGAACCTCACTGACGGTGAATACGGGATAGCCTCTGTGCAAACAGAACAAGAATGGGGCAACGGAAATAGCAAATAAGAAACAAAGAGAAAGGAAAGCAATAAGAGCATCCACCTAGTTGACCGCAAAGAAGGGTTTAGATAAGTAGGTGAACAACCTTTGCGTACAATGACACGTGCTTTCCTAGCTGCCCGCCGTTTTTCCCGGTTAACCCGAGCAATATGTGATGGTACTATTGGACAGAAATGGTCTCCTATGGACAACATAAATAGGCACGGCAATCAATAGCAAGAAAGAAAAAGGTTATAGGTAGCCGAACAACAAAACAAATAGCAACATGGAACTAACTGGCAGAGTGGGTAGGATGAATGAGGGAAGGCCCGTGACTCTCTGTGGAACACTCAGATGAGGAGGCAGAATGAGAAAATGGAAACAAAATAAATTTGTGCTGGCACGAACGAATGAGCAAACACATGAACATAAGCATATGAATATACGCTCCGAGCATACGACGTCGCAACGAGAGAACAATTGTAGTGAAATATGAGAGAACAAATATGCAATGGGTGAGGAATGGAACTATACAATGAGATAGCGACGATCACTTCGAGCGTACATACCTATTGAGAACGATGAACCACCTGTGAACATTGGGCGTTCAGCACAAGCACAGGATGAGGATGGTTCATCTATCGCCGAACAAAATTGTGAATCAGCAAAAAAAAAAAACAATCAATAAACATGGTGATGAGCTCGCTAACTCTGAGGATACCGAGCATATGTACCTATGGGACATGATGAGCTTGCCGCGAGCACTAATCGCTCATTGGCAGCATAACATGAGGACGACTCATCTATTGACGTTCAAAACTATGAATCAGTGAACAACAGGGAAAATGTGCGCTAATAGCCTCGCTGGCTATGAGAACACCACATGCAACTATAATAAGATCAGCAAGTACCATATGCACGCTTCCGCGGACAGATGCATAGGGATCTCGACCGCTCCATGCGGCAGCTGTACAGCAAGAAAAGAAGCGAACAAAACACAGACACATTGCAGATACATATGAATGGGCATGCAATGTAAAAACAAATCATAAACGAGAGAGGCATGAACCACCACAGAAACATGGAACGAAACACAGATACAGATAAGTAATGTCTGAATACTGGCATAGAGCACGATATATCCCATGGACACAGGGTGGGAAACCATGAAGAACAAATCCAGGAGGCAGGTTCAAACATAGATACACCTAAAGATGTGCTAAAAACAAACACAAAAGACGAAAGACATCATGACATCGAGAGTCTGCCCGAAACACACCATGGCATAAGGTCTGACAGAGGAAGAAGACCATGGCCGCAAAACCAAAGAACCACGGGGCAACATAAGTGAGCAAAAAACATCCTAAATACAGAAGAGCAGCTTATCACCAATGGATGTGTATTAAGCAGGCATAAAAATTTTTATCCGATCTATGTACCTAAGAAGTGGTTACAATACAAACAAACTACATTCCCAAGAAAGCTTTGGCTCAAGCTGCAATATAACTGGTCGGTTTTTGGCCATTCAGCTTTTCAGTAACAGGACAGGCCCAGATCTTTACAACTAAGCGTTTCACATTTTTTTTCTCTAAACTTTGGATGGCATAAGTAAATATTATCTGACCCTCCCAAGGGCTTCTTCCTACTTTGTAGGACCTTTACTCTGCAGGAATACTGAACCATGCTCTAAAAAAGGAAAACAAAGTAGGGGGGCTATCACACTCCTTCCTCACGAGTGCAAGAACATCTCTTGTGATTCATAGTGCACAAAGCTAACTTCTTGGCATGCTTTACCACACCATTTTCCTTGGGGATTAATTTTCTTTTCTCCTAGCCACCTTTCAAATTTCTTCTCGGTGCTATGTATATGTGCTAATGAATTCATAATTTGTCATACAGAGGTGGGATGCAGAGAAGCACTTCGCATGATCTCTCTATTGTCGAATCTAAAGGGGAAAAAAAGAAACCCCACATATGTGGAATCAACCGAACAGGCATCCCAGCGACCGAACAACCTGATCTATAGAGATCAGAAACGAAAGGAAACGGAGGCAACCTATGAAAGAATGTAACTTAGCTGGACGACAAAAAAACGAATTAACACAAATATGTGAAGGAATCAGCGAATTAACATAAACATGTGAAGGAACTGTTTCCTGTTAATTGAAGGGGGCAAAATAAGGAGCAGAAATCAATAAAGCAGATATCTCGCCGATAAAATCACCTCATCTCATACACACCGAATAAAAGGTAGTAACCAGTGCACGAGAGAGCACAAAATACCTTTGCGAGCAGTAGACGAGGGAGGCACTCCCTCCCCCAAGTGAAAACGCCAACAGAGAATCCCCAATCCAGCAGCGTAGCCTAGAAAGCAGAAAACCCAAAAATCAGTGGGCACAGGCATGATCGAAAGAACCCTCGAACCACAACGGCGCAATCTAGAGCAAGGCGTAGGAGGAAAACAGCAGTGCACAAGGGAGGATACGATCAGCGACGATACCGTGCGGAGAAAAAAAGATGAGCTGAGGAAGAGCAAGAAAGAATAGAACCAGCGCTCTCTGTAGAAGAAAGGGAGGGAAACGGACAAACCATCGCCTAGCCATGGTCATGGGGCTCTCCGCGTAGTGGAGCAGCGAGCAGCAGCCAATCCCGTCGCCGCCGTACGCCATAGCAGTCCACCATCATAGCTCGAGAGTCGAGACAGGGGCGGACAGAGAGAGGAGCGGCCCTGCGACTCTGAGCGCTAGAGCCTCGCCGATGGCCGACACGCGGCGGCACCGATTCACGACCAAAGCGGAGGAGCCGAGGAAGACAGCGGCTCGGCCAATGCTAACCGGGCCCAGCATACAGGAAGCACACGCGTCGCGAGCTGAATGGCAGACCCACCGACAGATGAGCGCACAGGGAAACGACGAGCGCACAAGGCCGGCAAACCGGACTGGCGATGGGCAGGAACAGGCCGTGTTGGGCCAGAGAGCCATTTGGGCCATACAACCACTAACCTGCCTAACCACCAGATCACTATTAAGAATCAACGTGTGCACACCGTATTGGCTGCCGTCTGTCCAAATCGCTGGGAAGCCGGCAAATTTAGCACCTTTAAGAAATTTAGTATTACATACCCACTCTTTAGTCTTGATCCTCACTCTGTCCCTATGTACACCACATACCCTAATCCTAAAATAATCCTTTAACCTTTGAAGTTTCAACTCGTTCTGTCCTTCGGTTATCCAGATTTTCTCTATTGTCGCTCCATTTATATATTTTTCGTCATTTTCTTTTGCACTTCATTTCTAGTATTTTTTGTAGGCAAAATTTGCTACAGGACATTACGATTTTATGGTTTTAGCCGTGAGACACTGCCCAAACTCACTTTTGAGGGAAAACACTCCATAAACGTGGTAATTTGTCAATGGACACCGCGCCGATTAAAATAATGATTTCCGGTTGAGGAGGAGAGAGAAATCGCATGATATGTCAAAAATGCCCTTGGGCCCACATATCAGCTCTCCATCTCTCTTTCTCTCTTTCTCCCTCCTTTCTCTCTTCTCCTGGTCATGGCTTGCTCGGCTGCGGCGGCGATGCCCGGAGCGCGCGGCCTACTCGGCACCGGCGGCCGAGGCACTGCTTCTCGTGGAGGTGCTCTGGAGTTGCGGCGGTGAACCACTCCAAGATCCGTCGCCGCGCCGTGCGGTGGCTAGGAGGCAGGGTGGGCGCCGGCGCCGTGAGGCCGCGACGGCATCGACGCGGGAGCGGGAGGGGTGGTGCCATCACCGGAGCTTCGCGCCGAGCGGTGCGGCCGGTGCGGCGGAGCGAGGCCGGGTCCGGGTCGAGTTCGAGGCCGACGAGGAAGAGGAAGAATGTCGGCGTCGTCGAGGACTCCGGCAGCGGCGTCGGCGAAGTATGGCTGGAGGATGGCGCGACGGTGGAGGAGGCAGCGTGGCGGACGGCAACAGCATCGGGCGACGCCGACGACGAACAAGCCGCCGAGCAAGGCCATGGACGACGCCGAGAAGAACCACCCGAGAATCGCGCGCGCCGAGCTGGAGTCCTGCACCACCATGGACATGAGCACGGCGTCGAGGGCGGTGCGCTTGGTGATGAAGTAGCCTTGTGATGTCCATTGCGACGTTGCAGAGGCGTTTGATGGCACCATTGCGAGCAGCTCTGGAAGGCCGTGTAGCCACCGCCCTGTCGTACCTGACCGTGCAGTCGTCCGCGTCCTCGTATGGCGTGCCGTCCGGGTCACCGGCGGCGGCGGTGGCGCCTTGCAGCAGCTAGGACAGGTACGTCGCCGTCGCCGTCGCGTTCTGCTTCGCGAGCAGCACCGCCGCACGCACCAGCATGCGCGTGTCCGCCGCCGCTCTCACCGTCAGCAGCAGCGACGACGGCGACTTCACGCACAGCTTGTGGTCCTCGACGAAGCTGCAAGTCTCCGCGATGCTGGCGTGTGGCAGGGCGGTGGTGGCGCGCGCGCACGACACCGGCATACGACGACGCGCCTCTCTTTGGGTTTGGGTGTCGATGAGCTGCTCGGTTCTTGGGAGGAGGAGTCCATGGCGTCCTCGGCCGCCGAGTAGGCCGCGCGCTCCGGGCGTCGCCGCCGCAGCCGAGCAAGCCGTGACCGGGAGAAGAGAGAAAGGAGGGAGAAAGAGAGAAAGAGAGATGGAGAGCTGACATGTGGGCCCAAGGGCATTTTTGACATTTCACGTGATTTCTCTCTCCTCTCCAACCGGAAATCATTACTTTAATTAGCTCGGTGTCCATTGGTAAATTACCACGTTTATGGAGTGTTTGCCCCCAAAAGTGAGTTTGGGCAGTGTCTCACGGCTAAAACTACGAAATCGTAGTGTCCTGTAGCAAAATTTGCCTTTCTTGTATGTTTATTCGTTGCTGTTTTCGTGTGTATATATGTTAGATCAACAATGATATAACCATCAATCAGAGCGGCAAGAGCTAGGTGGTCCAAGAAGGCTACGCTAATGTCAGCAAATTAAGCCCTTGATAGGTAGCAAGGTAAGTCATCATGACCTACTCCTTCCACTGTATCAAATGGTCCTACTATAGTTATTTTATGCTTTAATTATTTATGAAGAGTATAGATCTCGTTAAATTAATTATCATCTATTTATTTAATATCTAATGAATTTTCTTTGATAATTGTTGAACTATAGTTCCTTGTAGACTTAGGTACATGTTTTAATTTATTGAGAGTAATACTGTAGTTGTTAATACCAAGATACCTGCCATCATGCAAAGGCATGTCTTGCCAATATGCATTGATTAGTGAGTTACTCACCTAGAATGACACCGAAGATTTAAGATCCAAGCAGATGGTCGTTTAGGTAAGTGAGGGTGTGCACATACGCTATCTATGATTGCATGTGTGGGTCTGTACTAGTAGGTGGTTTTCCCCGTTAGGAGCTTGCACAAAACACCACTACTCTGAAGTTTGCACATGTACTCGACGGGATGACGAGACCGATACCCTCACCGGGTCTAGAGCCGTGACTGCGATCGACACGGTGAGAGCACTGCTAGAACTCACCATGTCCCCTACTACTTTTTCTACTAGGGAACAACTTGAAACTTGTAGGGTAATAGTTTCCCTACATTTTTTCCTAGGGAAACCTTCCATGGGAACAAATTCGCGGGGAAATAAGAGTGCCCTACGATTTCAGCTGTAAAAGCGAAGGGAACAAACATATTGCATCCCAAGCTATTAGTAGCTATTGCAAGATGAACATTTCTTGCATCTAGTGCAAAACCTGGAAAGTGTGTTTCCACGCTTCACGCATCAAATGGGTGGACCACAATATCAGGATTATCAAGGGCACCCTCCTTGTGAAACCACATGTGCTTTGGCTGTTACTGGCTCCATGTACATCCGCTGCAGTCATGGTATAAATGGTAAATAACATATAACTTTGTGTGGCACTGGTTTTCATTTTGTCCCTTGATATCCCTCTTCAACGGCTATGTAACAACTTTCGTTACAAATATCACATTTTTCTTATTTATACAAACATCTATTTTGACATATGGTATTTTTAAACCACCTAGAAGACTCTAGCACTCATACAAGTTGGATGGCATTTTGTGACCGGTTGGTAATATATCACCAATGAGGATAAGCAAATTATTCATGCATTCTGAAGATATATTATGCTGTGATTTAATTCCCATAAGCTGTGTGACTGCTGTAAGTCGTGACACTTGAGTGAAACTATTTAGTTGTTCTTGTGAAGCAAATAACATGGCATAGAATGCCTTTCCATCTGTTGTTGGCTCCTCCTCTTGAAAATGATCCTTTGCATCACCCAAATTGCATATTTAGCATGTCATCAAAGGGGTCAATAACGTTATAAGTTTCCACTGGTGTAAATAACCTAATAGGAGACTCTCCGTGTTTGATCCATCTAGTGTAATCAGGCATAAATCATCTTTGACAGAGGTGCACACTCATCACATCTTTCTTTCTTCTAATTCTATCGCGACAACTTGAACAACTCTTCCAAATCTTTCTACATTAGGTATCATTTGTGTTGCGCACCGACTCTTCAGAATGACAACCACTATCATTCCATCCACTATACACCCAACTACGATCTTCAACTTCCATTGACATGATTATTTTTGCACTAACAAACTAGAAAAAAATATAGACATGTACCATGAGAAAAACTTATCAAAATACTGTTAGGTGGACCAAGAATGCTAAGCTAATGCCAGCAAATTAAGCCCTTGATCGCAAGGCAAGTCATGACCTACTCCTTCCACTGTATCCTACTATAGTTATTTTATGCTTTAATTATTTATGAATAGTATTGATCTCGTTAAATTAATTACCATCTATTTATTTAATATCTGATGAATCTTCTTTGATAATTGTCGAACTATACTTCCTTGTAAACCTAGGTACATGTTTTAATTTATTGAGAGTAATACTGTAGTGGTTAATATATACCAAGATACCTGCCATCATGCAAAGGCATGCCTTGCCAACATGCATTGATTAGTTAGTTACTTACCTAGAATGCCACGGAAGATTTAAGATCCAAGTAAATCAATGGTTGTTTAGGCAAGTGAGGTTGTGCATATATGCTATCTATTGCATGTGTGGGTCTGTACTAGTAGGTGGCTTTGCCCGTTAGGAGCTTGCACGAAACACTCTGAAGGTTGCACATGTGCTCAACGGGATGACGAGACCGATACCCTCGCCGGGCCCAGAGCCATGACTGCGATCGACACAGTGAGAGCACTGCTAGAACTTGAAACTAGGGAACAACTTGAAACTTGTAGGTAAATAGTTTCCCTACATTTTTTAGTAGGGAAACCTTCCATTGGAACAAATTCGGGAAATAAGAGTGCCCTACGATTTCAGCTGTAAAAGCGTAGGGAACAAACGTATTGCATCCCAAGCCATCAGTAGCTATTGCAAGACGAACATTTCTTGCATCTAGTGCAAAACCTAGAAAGTGTGTTTCCATGCTTCGCCATCAAATGGGTGGACCACAATATCAGGATTATCACAGGTACCCTCCTTGTGAAACCGCATGTGCTTGTTTGTTACTGGCTCCATGTACATCCACTGCAGTCATGGTATAAATGGTAAATAACGTATAACTTTGTGTGGCACTGGTTTTCATTTTGTCCCTTGATATCTCTCTTCAACAACTACGTAACAAGTTTCATTACAAATATCACATTTTTCTTTCTCTGAATCCTCTTTGTAGTATATCATGCAGTTATTTATGCAAACATCTATTTTGACATATGGCATTTTTAAACCACCTAGAAGACTCTTTTGCACTCATACAAGTTGGATGGCATTTTGTGACCCGTTGGCAATATATCACCAATGAGGCTAAGCAAATTATTCATGCATTCTGAATATATATTATGCTGTGATTTAATTCCCATAAGCCGTGTGACTGCTGTAAGTCGTGACACTTGAGTGAAACTATTTAGTTGTTCTTGTGAAACAGATAACATGTCATAGAATGCCTTGCCATCTGCTGTTGGCTCATCCTCTTGAAAATGATCCTTTGCATCACCCAAAAATGCATATGTAGCATGTCATCAAAGGGGTCAGTAACGTTATAAGTTTCCACTGGTGTAAATAACCTAATAGGAGACTCTCCGCGTTTGATCCATCTAGGCATAAATCATCTTTGACAGCGGTGCATACTCATCACATCTTTGTTTCTTCTAATTCTATTGCGACAACTTGAAAAATTACTCCAAATCTTTCTGCATTAGGTACTCCACTGAAAATACGCTCAACAAAACCATTTGTGTTGCGCACCGACTCTTCAGAATGACAATCACTATCATTCCATCCACTATAAATCCAACTACAATCTTCAACTTCCATTGACATGATTATTTTTGCATTAACAAACTAGAAAAAAATAGACATGTGCCATGAGAAAAACTTATCAAAATACTGTTAATTCTATGCATATGAAACTGCATGTGCATACTATATATCAACAATCTGTACACTACACTACACAAAATTATTTACCATTACTAAAAGGAGACCCACTGCAATCCCAAGAAAAGAATAGTTATTTACCAGCTTCATTGAATCTAGCCACAGATCAAATAAAATATGAAGATGGAGATTTGCAAATGAAAAAAAATAATGATGAAGACTACAAAAGTATTTCATTGCATCAGTACTTACTTCAGGATGCAGTCAGTGTAGAGCTTGGATCTATATATGGTCACCTCCTAGTGTCTTCACTTCTCTTGGAGGTGATTTCTTTACTTTGGGTTTCTTCCCCTCTCTTCCATATATTCAGGAGCAGAAAATACACCAGCACCTCCTCGATGGAAGCTGATAATACCAAGGTGTTAGGAGTTGATACCAAGTTGACACCACATCTCCGAAGGTTGTTAGTGTGCTCGACGGGAGGGTGAAGCCGACACCCTCACCTTCCTGGAGCCATGATTGTGATCGACAAAGGAAAAGAGGGATAGGATTTTGTGTAGATCAATCTTGCTTGCTTTAATCCATTAACCTTGGGCCTTATATAGACTGTTACATTGGAAAGGATAAAAACCACTTCAACTAATTTGAAGGCATAAAAACTATATTATCGCAAGAAAAGACAACAACAGTGATGCCACTTCTTCCGCACAATCGGCGCTCATGGCGTTCCCGCCTTCCTACGATGCGCAAAGGGAATTCCCCACGTAACATTCCCAAATATAAAGGTTAACCCCTTGGATAGTTGGTGCTTGATCCAACTTTGGTACATTGTCCCAAGATATGAAAGTATGAAGGTCTGTAGTTGGCTTAGTGACCGGTCTGAGGGTCATACAAAACGAGGCCTTTTGTCATACCACCTTGATCTATAAAGACTACAAGAAAAATACTTTGTAGAGACATTTTTCTAATACTATAGAGATACTTTCCGAATGCCTTTACAATATTGTAGAGGCATTTTTAAAATTCCTAATAAGTGCCTTACGGTGAATTGTCACTACAACATAGAGGTTTTAAATTGTACCACAACCATATCAACCAATGTACTCGAGATCTCTTGGGTAAATCTTTTTTTATCTTTAATGCACTAACCGACCCAACCTCATGTCATTACTTAATTATATGTTTGTGCCTTGTGTTAATTATATTTAGTCCCTTAGTATACTTATCATTCTAAGAAGTGTCTCTACAGAGTTTAAAATGCTTCAAGAATATGCCTTTACATATCAAGCACATTTTTAAGTGCACAAAAAATGCCTATATAAGAAAAAATTTAACAAAAATATGCTGAAAATGTCTCTAAAGTGTCTGTAGAGTAAAAGTTTTATAGTCAGTTTTTAAAAAGCCTCTGAAAAGTGTCTACACTATAAAACTCTTGATTTTAGAGGCAATTTGTAAATGCCTCTACAAAAGTGCCTATACATGAGGCTTTGTTGTAGTGACATTAGAGATCTGAAAGCAACACCAAAACAGTATACTCCCTCCATTTCTAAATATTTGACGTCGTTGACTTTTTTAAACATGTTTGACCGTTCGTCTTACTAAAAAATAAATAATTATTAATTATTTTCCTATCATTTGATTTATTGTTAAATATACTTTTGTGTATACATATATTTTTACATATTTCATAAAAGTTTTTGAATAAGACGAACGGTCAAACATGTTTAAAAAAGTCAATGGCGTCAAATATTTAGAAACGGAGGAAGTACAACCAGTAGCGGTACCGGTTCTAGGCTTTCCCTAGGTCTTGCAAGTTTCCGGCTACCAGCTATTGGATATGAACATATCTCCTCCTCGATGGTATTATGATTATGATGGAAATGCTAATAGTAACATGTGGAAATTAGCAGGGGAAAAAAATAATATTGAATAATGCCCCAAATGTTACCAGGTGTTATGGGAGCAGAGTAAATCACTGTTCTATTTGATTCTGTTAAAAGGTATGTTACCAGGAGTTCATGTACACCCGGGAACATTATTGTGTGTTTAGGCACACACGGTATGGTTCTGGCCATCCCGTGCACAAAATCGTAAAACAACCAGGGAGTGCGCACAGTAATAAACCGATGAAGCCGCCATGTGTCCGTTACCATGTATTGGAACTCGGTAACATTGTTACCATGTGTTTTTGCCTGTTACCGTGTGTTTCTGACACTCGAGAGCCTTCTCATCTCAAGTAGTGCTGTAAATGAGAATCTTGGGCTAAGGTGTTATCTATGTCAACTGACCAAGTCAAACCTCATAGATAGGCATCCGTTTGGAGCCGGTTCAAGTTTCTTGTTTGATTTTAATTTTTAATGTATTATGGATGCCCAAAATTTTCCTACTAAAATTAATTGTGTTCCTTTGGAAAAAAAAAGGTTGGAATAGTACCAATGCACAATGCAAAAGTAGTCCTCTGCATCATGTGAGTTGTAATATACTTATAGCTATAGTTGTATTCTGCTGCTAGTGCATGTGTTAACATAACAAGAAATCTCCCCCTCCCGTCAAAAGATATTGAGAACACAATTTCTCTTCATGTGAGCAAGGTAAATATTCCTGGAATTCACATGGTATATAAGCATCACATATATAGGGAGAAGTACAATGAATGGCAATTTCACTTTATTTAGGATAAAGGCATGCCAGTTTTACCTACTATACTATGATAATCGTCATATGCTTTTCTAGTCCTAGCTAGTTACTCAGATTGCAAAACAATTAAACAGATGATTACTTGCATGGATAAGCTTGGGATTTAATTTTCTGTACACTTACACACTTTGCATCTGATCGTTATCCAATATGGTCTACAATTGGCTCCAGCCATGCTAATGTTATGCTTCCGGAATACACTTTCAGGATTTATATAAAGGCACCCTCCCCATCAGTTCCAACAACAGGAGCAGCTTGATCAACTCTACTTTCTCTCCACCAACTCTGGTAAGTCAAGAGTTAAAACTAAGTACCTGCTAGCTTTTCCTTGATGTATCTGTTTCGTGCACTATATGCACATCATATTACTCCATCCGTTTCACAATGTAAGTCATTCTAGTATTTTCCACATTCATATTAATGTTAATGAATTTAGACATATATATCTATCTAGATTCATTAACAACAAATGAATGTGGGAAATGCTAGAATGACTTACATTATGAAACGGAGAAAGTAGCATTGATGGATTCATGGACGAAACCTCAACGTACCCACCGATGTTGGATAACTCAACTCATTACAACTAGCTTCGTGTTGCTGACAGGTAGTGTGGGCTGGAAAGGCTGAAGGCCATCTGCGAGACGAAGCTTTGCCTGGATACTTGATGTGAAGAGCTCAAGAGCGTGATAGTAATATTACTTCTAGCTGATCAGCACAAGTGCAACATGCTCAAACAAGGCTTGCTTCTCTTTCCTTGCCACTCCGATCGAACACAATTAATGGAAATGGTGATTGGAACCCCAGAGTATGATCAGCTTAAAAGTTTATACCCAAGTCTGCTAATTAATCGAGCTTCTGGAGAGTGTGTGCATACTTCGCAAATGATAGCTACATGTCGGCTATTCAGTCAAATTTGGGCAATATATGAATTGTGATTTTATTTGGGAATATTAGCTTTATGCCATACTCTAAATACAATAGTTGTGTTGTTTGGGCATTTTAGCTTTATGCTATATTCTCTTCTATATGTGTGAACTTTATATCGGACCAATTTGGATGTAATATATAGCAGTACTTCCCTTTTAATATCATCATCTCCTCCAGTGGTTTTCCAAGTCAAAAAATGTAACAGCCATTTTCCTGGTAAAAAAAAATGTTACTGTCATTTTCCAGGTTAAAAAATGTAATTGCCATTTTCCATAAGCATGCAGAATGTAACAGCCATTTCATGTGTAGTGTGTGTGTGAAAGAAGAAGACATGGAATACCTGTACTATGATTTTAATTTATTGTTGTTGAGAAATTTTAAATAGATCTAAATAGATCTGAGAACTTATAACACATTTTCATACATCCAAACAACCTCGAATCAAAAAGTGATCTACTAGGTTGTAAATCTCATCAAGCTATGTAGATTTGTTATAAAGTTTATTTATTGAGTTCATATGAAAAAGTTCGGTACAAAACACACACACATATATATACCAGTATCTATTGCGTTGCACTAATAGGTGCCGGTTTATTATAAGAACTGGCACCCATGTAATATTTATAGATATCGTTTTATTATAAAAACCGACACCTATGACTATTGGTGTTGGCTTTTTAATGGCCAGGCACCAATGATTGGTTATATATAGGTGTCTGTTTTTATTTGTATGAGGAAAGCCTCATAGGTGCCCTTTTTATGTACTGGCACCTCTGATACCGTCCCAATTAAGGTTTATCGGTAGTGTAAACATTTCTAGGATTTAAAATTTATACCACAATATAAGCATTTATATGCTACTGATTCCAACGCATAAAATTTGTAGTGAGATAGTTTGGAAAAATAATCTAAGCAATTTAAAAATTTAAAAGTAGACCACTAAAGTGACTAAAGTGGATATTTTTCCTTTAGCTTAGTTTTTGCAAAAGAACCAAGAAATGATTGTATTTTGGATGGAGAAAATACCTGCGCATTAATTCTACGGTTGCCTATATTTAAAATATTCTGAATTTTATACCAATATCCACATATACTACACCGGTTAAAAACAGGTCGGGCAACATAATTTTGAATTGATTTTTGCGACAATAGCAACCCACCATGTGGCGTGTGGCGGTCCTATTTTGGCAGTATCAAGAATTAGAATAAACAAGTATGTGCACTTGCTTTTAGATGCACTAAACTTAGTAGGGTACCCCTTTTTATTAGATTTTAGCTTTGAACAGTAAGATCATGTTTATTATTTAACAATATTTTAAATAAATTTATTGCTGATTTCTCACGTAAATGTGTGCATATGTATATATATAGAGAGAGGGGAAAGTGATCTTCGACCTGCAAAACAGTGCACTAAGACTTCTGTGTTAGCCATGAAACTCGAATAAACGAAAACAAGATCCAAAAGCTAGAGGTAATTCTGACGAGGATAATATATAGTATTGTTTTATACATCATCGTGGTGCATGTGCATCTAGCTCCCGATCCAACGATTATACATTTGATGTCATATTTATTCCTTAACACGTACGGGAGATTCTGATTGCCATTATATATGCAGGTCATCACGAAAGCTAGAGCTAGCGCGCGATTAAAATGAAGGCATGCCTTCATTTCTGGGCATCATATCATGAACAGAAAACTACTTCCTTCGTTTCATATTATAAGACTTTCTAGCGTTACCGACATTCATATATATGTTAATGAATCTAGACATATATGTGCGCCTAAATTCATTAACATCTATATAAATATGGGTAATGCTAGAAAGTCTTATAACCTAAAACAGAGGTAGTATTTCAGTTCTAGGCATCATGAACGGATTGATCAGATCGACAGTCCAGCTAGCTCAGTTCACTGCAGCTGGTACTGGAATATCAGTTTGGATAGTCGATCTGATAAATCGGTTCATGATGCCTAGAACTGAACTAGTTTTCAATCTGTTTATGTATGTTTAGTGATAAGGATAAGAGGGGATTGAGGGGGAATAATTAATGATAAGGGAGTACTTTGCTCCTTCAAACTAAAAAAATATTGTACTCCATATAGTTCTCTACAGAATATTTTTGTTAATCCACTATTTGTTTTTTTTTTGTTCTGCGACTGTTTGATGTGCTCTGTGCTTTCTATTACGGCCGCTTTTGATCCAAAATGGTCATGCAGTGACTAGCTATCTTTAGTCATAAAAAAAATGATTTTCCAGTATGAATAATCCAGAGCATATTTTGTTGGATGAAAAATTACTTGCGTTGGTTGAACTTGAAAATGCTGTGCTGTGTGCATGTCTGGTTTTTAAAGTAGAAAGCTGTTTTACTTTCTACCCTCATTTTTCCAGGGAAAGGAAAGAATAGGCTTAACTAGGCCTTGTTCGGTCATGAGAGAGATATTGGAGGAGATTTATTTCACACCTATTGTGGTGTGGAATTATTCCCCCTCAATCCCCTCTTATCCTTTTCAATCCCTTTCAAACCGAACAAGGCCTTAGGGAATAAAACAAAGTGTGTAAGTAGCTACCTGATGTGCACAACTATCAGGTTAGCAAAAAATTGTCCAAAATGTTTTTCAACTCGTGAAAATGTCCGTCGTTGCTATTTTCGTGTGAATGGATTCTAATCTCTCTCGAGAGAATGTCGCCTCGTGTACGCTTTTTTTCAAATATAATTAAGTACGATATTATAAAAATGAAAAACATTGATAATGTGGAATATAGCGACATCTATCACTCCACAAAAATCAATTTCAATTTCAACCTACATATTGAGAAAATAAAAGAATAAATTTGGGTATGAATTTATATGTTGTATGAATGTTGTCAAATTCTTTTAAAAAATTTTATAATTATTTGGATGCTTTGTGGACAAACAAGCTAGGGGAGGGACATCCCCTCTAGGGTTTTAAATAGTTGTGTGTAGATATATATGTAGTATGCCCAATCGTTCTGGCTCTACAAGACTACACATTGTATGTATATACAGGTGTAGCTGTGACATGTAGGTATATAAAGGCGTGAAGCAACTACAAATCGGGCGCCCTATTTGTTTTTCATTGTTTTTCAAAAATCGGGCGTTGTTTCACTAATCGGGAAAAATGTTTCATCTAATAGATCGAAAATGTTTCAATCTCTTAGAATGCTGAAACACATTTGAACTACAACTGAAACATTTTGGTATAACATATGAAACATCGAATTTCACCTACTAAAACATCAATGAATCCATATCCATCAAGGACGCGACTGTCGAGGATGTCATGGTGGCGCGAGAGATCCAGGGACGATGGGAGGAAGAGTAGATGAAATCGACGACATTGAGGGCGGTGGTGGCGATGACCCCCGTGGCGGTAGCACAGGGGTAGGGCGGCTCCACGGGGACAGAGCCACTGCCAATGTCGAGGAAGCTGAGCAGTGGCGGTGGGTGGTTGATGGCGTGGATCCGGTAGAGGAAGGAGTTCTTGGTGATGACGCAGCGAAAGCCGACGCAGGTGGTGTCAGCGGGGGAGAGGAGGTGACGCGGGCGAGGTCGTCAAGGGAGAGAAGGTGGCGCGGGTGAGGTCGGTGGTGGAGAAAAGGCAATGCAGAATGAGTAGCTAAGAAGGCACCCGATATTTCGTTAAGCATCTCGGGCGCCCGAGCCTAATCGTGTTTGACAAAAGCGCGCAAGTGAATTAAATAGTTAATAATGGGGGGTTTACAACAAATGAGGAGTTCTTGCATGCTGCAGCTACATTTTACAACAAATTAGATTTGATATTTCTCATCAGATAATAATAATGAGAATAATCCAGGAGCTCGGCCCAGCCCAGCCTGAAGAGCGGCCGCCTGTCCAGACCGCTGACACACAAGCGCCGCCACTGCTGGCGCTCCGCTCCTCATGCTCCCCAAAAAAAAACCCTAAAGCGTTCGTCCAGCACGCATCTCAACGCAAAGCCGGAGCTCGTCGCCGCCGTCGATCCCTCCTCGCTCACCGGAACTATTTAAACCGGCGAGGCGAGGGCGCCACCGTGGAAACCCTGGAGCTTCTCTTCTCTCTCTCTCAATCTCCATTCCCCCAAATTCCAGCTTCCGCCGCCACCGCAGCAGCCAGTCTCGTCTCGCGAACGGCGCCGCGCCACGACCCGGCCGGTAAAGGTTTCCTCCCATCACTCCCCCCCCCCCTACCTCCCTCTTCGATCGTCTCGCCGGCGCCGTCGCAAAGCCTAGCTTAGCCACCGGCGCGACTCCTCCCCCGACTTCAACGGCGCCAGGCGGAAAATGGGTTCCTCGACCTCGGGCGGGACGCCTCCATGGATCGGCCAAGATTTCCACCCGATCGAGCTCTCTCGCCGGCCGTCGCTAGCGTACGTACGTTTCTCGTCGCTTCGTCGTCTCCCGCTCCGGCCGCCGCTGATTCGATCTTGTGGATGAGCGAGCGAGCGAGCTTCGGGACGTCGACTTCCGCCGCCGCCGCCGCCGCTCCATCCATCGAGCCGAGCCGATCGACGTGGCGAACGCGGCGGCACTATTCCAAGTTCCTACTAGCTACTTGCATTGGTCGAGCCGAGCCGATGAACTGTCACGGTTAGCCCGAGGCTGAGCCGAACCGGTTCTTATGTGGGTTCACTCAATTTTAAGCCGGTTCAGTTCTGGTTCTCAATAGTCCACCATATTACACCCAACTCTTCACCTCACCCTGTCCATATGTGCACCACAGATCTTCATCATAAAATGATCCTTAACCTTCGGTTCACTAGCTAGCTTTTCTTTATTAATTAATTGCTGCTCCATTATATATTTTTCGATATTTCTTTTACTGTTCGTTTGTAGTATTTTCTTGTTGGTTTATTTGTTGTTGCTTTGTGTGTTCATGCATGCTAGATCACACCAACAGAACCATCCGGGCGGCAAGACATGACCTCCTCCTTCCACTATATCAAACATGCACCTACAAAAGCCTGCTATAGTTATTTTATTTTGTACTTATTTATGAAGAGTAATCTCGTTTGATTAGTTACCATCTATTTATTTAATACATGTTATGATTAATTCTTCTTTGATAATCGTCAAACCATGGTTCCTTGAAAACTAGGTACATGTTTAAATTCTTGAGAGAAATGTTGTAGTGGCTAATGTACCAAAAATCATCTCACACACTTGGATATACCTGCCATATCTCATGCAAAGGCATGTCAAGCCAATACACATTGATTAGTGGGTTACTCACCTAGAGTGACACTGAAGATTATATATTTTTATATTTTTTACTATTCATTTGTAGTATTTTCTCGTATGTTTATTTGTTGTTGTTTTTGTGTGTTTATGCTAAATCACAGCGATAGAACCATCGGAGGGGCAAGAGCTAGGTGGACCAAGAAGGCTACGCTGACGTTAGCAAATTAAAGCCCTTGTTCTGCAAGGCAAGTCATGACCTGCTCCTTGCACTATATCAAACACCTACAAAGCTAGCCTGCTATAGTTATTTTATTTTTTAATTATTTCTGGAGAGTATTAATCTTGTTAGATTAATTACCATCTATTTGTTTAATATGTTATGATTCTTCTTTGATAATGTCATAGGATGGTTCCTTGTAAACTAGGTATAGGTTTAAATTCTTGAGAGTAATGTTGTAGTGGCTAATATAACAAAAATCATCACACACACTTGGATATATCATATACCTGCCATCATGCAAAGGCATGTCAAGCCAATACACATTGATTAGTGGGTTACTCACCTAGAGTGACATAGAAAATTTTATATATATATATATATATATTTATTTATTTATTTATATTTATATTTCTTTTACCGTTCATTCGTAGTATTTTCTTGTAGGTTTATTATTGTTGTTTTTGTGTATTTATGTTAGATCACAGCGATAGAACCGCAGAGCTGCAAGAGCTAGGTGGAGCAAGAACACTACGATAACGTTAGCAAAGCCCTTGATCCACAAGGCAAGTCATGATCTACTCTTTACAATATATTATGCTTTAATTATTTATGAAGAGTATTAATCCTATTAAATTAATTACCATCTAGCTATTTAATATGTTATGACTTTTCTTTGATAATTTTTGAACCATAGTCATTCCTTGTAATCTAGGTATATAGGTTAGATTCTTCAGAGTAATGTTGTAGTGGCTGATACCAAAAATCATCACATGCGTTTGGATACCCGCCATAATGCAAAGGCATGTCGAGCGAATATGCATTCATTAGTGGGTTACTCACCTAGAGTGGCGTGGAAGATTCAAGATCCACGCGGATGGTTGTTTTGCATATATACTATCTATGATTGCATGTATGGGTCTATACTTGTGGTGGCATCCGTTTGGAGCCGGTTCAAGTTTCTTGTTTGATTTTAATTTTTAATGTATTATGGATGCCCAAATTTTTCCTAGAAAAATTAATTGTGTGTTACTTTGGAAAGAAAAGTAGGAATAGTAGCAATCCACAATGCAAAAGTATCCCTCTGCATCATGTGAGTTCTAATGCTTATAGCTGCAGTTGTATTCTGCTGCTAGTGCATGTGTTAACATAACAAGAAATCTCTCCCTCCCTATCAAAACAAATCCAGAACATGATATATCTTCATGTGAGCAAGGTAAACATTCATGGAAATCACATTGTAAGCACCACATTGTTTTTTTAGGATAAAGACATGTCAGTTTTAATTAATGCTATGATAATCATCATATGCCCTCCTGGTTGCTCAGATTGCTAACAAGGAAACAGATGATTACTTACATTGATACGCTTGGATTTTAATTTTCGGCACACTTACACACTATGCATATGTTCTTTATGCTAATTAATGCTATGCTTGTGGAATACACACTACTAAAAAAAAAAATTTCTATACGAGAGCCCTTGTAGATTGCAAGCGGACCGTAATAAGTCGCATCAAAAAATCGAACCCTTATTTTCGCATATGACTCTTTATGAGGCCCGTATGCAAAAATTTATTTTCGTAGATGGGCCTCTTAAGGGGCCGCATGAAAAATGAGCCTATTTTCTCATGCAGTCCTCTTAAAGGACCACATTTTTGCATGTAGGTCTCTTAAGTGAACCGCATGGAAAAATACCCTTCCTCTTCTCATAGATATTTTCTCATCACTTCAAACTTTTTAATTCCTCTCCACTCTCTCCCTTCCTTCCTCCTCCACTCCTCTCCTTTGCTCTCTCCTTTTCTCCTCTCTTTGCCTCCTCACCGAGTGCGATGAGGGACGACTATGGCACCAACGACGGCGGGCAAGCGGGCGGGCGGCCGGCGGGTGGTGGCGGCGGGAGCGGGCGGCCGGCGAGCGGATCTGCCACCCCCGTCCTCGAGAGTGATGGCGGCGCGCGGATCTGCTTTACCCAACCTCAGGAGTGTCGACGGCGGGAGCGGGAGACCAACGCGTGGATCCGCCGTCTCCCCGCCAACGGTGACGAGCAGATCTGCAGCCCCCGCCCTCGGAGCGACCGCGGAGTGCGGATTTGCCGCCCCCAACCTTGGGAGAAGGCGACAGATTTGGCACCGCCGCCCTCGGGAGCGATCACAGCCACGGCGACCGTGAGCGGCGGCTGCGGCGAGCTCGTGGATCCCCCTCCTCTCCTCCCTCTCTCCCTCGTCTTCTGCGATCCCGGCAGCCAGAGGTCATGGGGTAGCGCATCTATCGGCCGTGGATCCAGCCGGGACGGATCTACCAACAACAAGAGCAACTTGAATGTAAGTCACATACGAGTTCCTATTGCTAGCTCCAGCAATAGCTTTGCCTCTATATATAAGTCTATAATGACGAGTATTTATGTTTGTACACCATCATCGCATCAGTTATATTTTATTTTTAATTCAAGAAACTCTGATCTTGTAATTAATTACCTTCTGGATTTCTTCAATATATGTATATCTGATTCTTGCGGTATATGTATATCAAATTGTCGTATGCAGAAGTGATGGATTCGTCGACGAACCCTAGCCCATTGATGTGGTTTGATAACACAACTCATAACTTGCTTCGTGCTGCTGACTGTTATGGGCTGGAAAGGTTGAAGGCCATCTGCGAGACGAAGCTTTGCCTGGATATTGATGTGAAGAGCGTGATGGTTATATTGCTTCTCGCTGATCAGCACAAGTGCGACATGCTCAAACAGGCATGCTTCTCCTTCATTGCCAATCCGAACACACTGGAAACGGTGATTGGAACACCAGAGTATCATCAGTTTAAGAGTTTATACCCAATTCTACTAATCGAGGTTCTGGAGAATGTTTGCATACTTCGCAAATGATAGTTACATGTCGACGGTAGCTTTATGCTATATTCTAATAAATACAATTTAGTTGTGTTGTTTGGGCATATTAGGTTCATGCTATATTCTCTACTGTATGTGTGAACTTTAATTCATATCGGACCAAATTGGATGTAATAGTACTGCCCTTTTAATATCATCAATTCCAGTGGTTTTAATTTGTTTAGTAAAATAATGTGTTGGTATTACTTCTGCCATGGTTGTTTATTCCACTTATGATATGAGGTTGTGCTAGATTTAATGTTTAGTGTGTGTGAAAGATAGAATGACGATGGCTTCATGTAGGGATGGCAATATGGATCCCTGTTCTCCAAACGGGACTTTCCCAAGGGGCGGGATGGGAGATTTTTTTGCCCCCATGAAAATGCTGTAGTTGCAAGTCCTCCTGTTGCTTATTTCTAGGAAGAAAATAATAATTAGGTTTCAGTTTCATGCATGTTCATAATAGGATTATTATTCCCATAAAGTTTATAATCCACATTTTCTAACACTGCCACAATACCACTCATCACTAACGGCTCAAAATCATATCATGTTTTGGCTTGGGCAGCCGTTACACAGACTATTGGTCGATGATTAGGGGGCTATTATCTGTTGTTACTGTTATCTGATCTCTCTAATGGCTTAGGATTACAAACCGTTACAAATAAGTCTTACTATCTGTGATGGTCGCTATCCCAAGCCATCATTGATTAGTATATATCAGTGATATCAATGATGGCTTAGAATTGTGAGCCGTTATAGTCTTGTTAGACTAGATCTTACACTTGTCTCAGGACTTCGTCTATAACAGTTGGCTATTTTGAGCTATTAGTGATGTCCATGGAAATGATTTATATTTTTCCCTTTTTAATGGCTAGCTGCATGATTTGCTAGTCATATATCCTTTGAAAGCAACATAACACAATATAATATATCACAAAACCATATATACCACATATCCCAAAAGTTTAAAACTTGAAATTTATTTGCCCTTAAAATGTTAAAAATGCAATTCATAAGTTTTCCTTTGTAACCTTTTATATTTAGAAAAAAAATAGAAACAACAATCTTGTTCCATCTCTCTTAGCCAAACCACCCATGGTAAAAATACGAGACGATCGACATAAAGTAATATTCCCAAGGTCTGGCAAAGCGTAAACCATGAGAACAAAACGTGAACAAGTATTATGGCGAAAACCGTGCGGGGTTAGCGTTCAACATGAGTGCGTCATGCCTAAATTTTTAGTGTGAAATAATCTTAATTAGCGTTCAACATCAAGAATGAAGTGTGCCCCTGTGTGTTGTGTTTTCTGATTTTCTATGCATTCATACTTGATATGCACTAAAATGACTAAGGATTGCTTTCAAGGAACATTCAAACAAATATTAGACATTGTGAGTAGCTAGCCCTCTGTTAAACTGGCATAATTTTATCACATCTCGTCTTCATAGTTAATCTATTTTCTTAAAAACTATATTATTTTTATCTCAATATCTCATCTTCATTCCTTTCCATTTCCGTTTATAGTTTTGTTAAAATTTCGAGGGAATCCATGCGTACTAGTATATTATTAGTTGTGACCTCTAGCTTTTCTAATTAATCTTGTTTTCATTCAACTTATGTCATCTAATTTAGTTTCAACACTAATACACAAGCTTTAGTGCACTGGTTTGAAAGTCAAACAGCACCTCTCTGATCTCTCTATCTCTCTGTGCACACATTTAATTTGCGTGAGAAATAACCGTTTAATTTACTTAAAATATTGTTAAATAAGAAACATGATAGTACGGTTCAAAGAAAAATGAATTAAAAAGGCCTATATATACCCTACTAGTTTTAGTTCATCTAATAAAGTAATAGTAAATTACTAGGTACATACTCTTGTCCATTCGATCTTAATCTTGATGCTGTTGAAACAAGAACACCCCCCCCCCCCTCTCTCCAAAATAGAAACCGTGTATTGATGTTTTCGCAAAAATCTCAAATTCTATTCCTGTTTTTAGCTGGGTAGCAATGTGAATATTGGTATAGAATTCACAGTATTTTATATGTAAGCAACCATTGAATTGCACAAGTACAGGTTCATTAGCTACATAACTCTTTTTTTTTTGCGGGGAAGATAATGTATTACTCATTTAAAAAGTCATCACAGCCTAGCTGTAATATGGACTTACAATCCTCTTCCAACCAGAAACCCGACAAGGACTCAACCCTAGCCTTATTAGCAAGAAAATGACTAATCCGATTCTGACTGCGCTAAACTTTCTTAATGGAGATTTCTCTGTCCCCTTCCATGATGAGTTTTGCCTCCTGAACAAGATTGGCTAGTTCTGATCGATCTCTCCCTTTCTCTCTATTTTTTTTTTTTGCGGGGAGATCTCTCCCTTTCTCATTCAGCATTTGGATAACCGACATACAGTCGGTTTCTACCACGATCGGTAGCATCGTCCACTGGAACGCTTTCACCAATCCATCAGCGCAAGCACGGAGCTCTGCTTCCAGCGCTCCAGAGCATTTTTGCAGAGGCCTGCAGCAAGCAAAAATGGGTCCGCCGGAACTGTCTCTGAGGATTGCCTCGATTCCTCATTACTCATTAATGATGCATAACTCATTAATCTGTACATAACTCATTAACTGTATTAAGCACGAATGCATATATATTTTAGCGTTAAAATTCTATAGTACTGAAATATCTTCAGATTCAAATGTAAATTCCAAAACAGGAAGAGAATAACGTGTGACCCTCAATTTTGGAAGACAATTAATTAATTTGTATCGTGACTACATTTTCCTGCTGCTTATCTGTTGGTGAGTTGTAACAGCTATCCATGAATTACTGTAACTAACAATTGCATGCCTTCCATATAAACACATCAAGAAATCCCTCTTCTCCATCCATCCATCCAAATTTAATCTCTAGCCCTTGCTAGCTACTCCCTCCGTTTTACGATGTAAATTATTCTAGCATTTCCCATATTCATATTGATGTTAATGAATCTAGACATATATATTTATCTAGATTCATTAGCATCAATGAATGTAGAAAATGGTAGAATGACTTACATTGTGGAACGGAGGAAGTAGCTAATCAATGGATGCACCTCTGGAGAACAACCAGCCCGCAGTCCCGGAGGCTGATGCACCAATGCCACCGACACCACCTCGTACGCGCCCTGTGCCCCAAAGCACAGCAAGCTTATAAGCCGATGCAATGTCCAGATAACTTATCGGCTAACACCCCGATAAAACACTAGCATGAACCTATCGGCTTAACAAGATTTATATTATCAACAACAATATAGTAGGTCGAACCTAACCGACGTAGCACGAGATTGTATATGATAATCTAATACTCGATGAGCCGATAGATCTATCTAATATGATGGATATAACAAATGTCTTTTGAACAACATTGTGATTCTAGAGATATATCGGCTAAGACAGAAGATCGGACCTAACCGAGACAGTCCCAACTAAACCGATGCGTCTCTAAACACAATGCAATTAGAGATAGAGTTGAGATATCAGGTAGGCAAATATATCAACAAAACCAGAGCGATCCAAGAGATCGAAGCGATGCAGCCTCACTACAACAAAACCATTGTTTTAAGACGTTTCATTTAAGTCATTCTATAAGTTGTTTCTCTTTTATAAGTAAAATTGAAATAGGGACGATGTTTGAGACGCTTTATTAGTTGAGGACATAGTTTAAGACACTTTACAGGTTAGCACAAAATTAAATCGTTTAGAGAGGAATATTGAGACGTTTTGGAACGTCTCATGTGTAGAAATGAGTTTTGAGACGTTTTTATTATATCCGTGTCATCGTTATTAGATAATATATAATTATTTATATGGAGAAAGAAGAAAATAAACACACTGTTCCTAATCGTCATCATCAAATACCATTATAATAATATTATAATTATTTGGAAAAAAAATTGAATATTTAATATTCAGTCTCAGATTAAAAAAGAAAAGTATCTGCGCCTTGAACAACACCAACGTAGCCGATAGATTCACTAGGGCCAGCGGAACGTACGACTTACCCCTTCGCCGGAGATCGAACTGAACCGATGCAGCCTCGCGTCAAGTGCCAAATTCCGCCGGTTGATAAGTAAAAACCTCAGGAAAGAGGGTGGTGATGCGCCGAGAATAGTTATATTGATCGAGAGATATTTTACAATGACCCCGAGTGTACATATTTATACCCATGGGTAGATACTCTTCCTTGTAGGACAAGAAAGAAACTTTTCTAAAGATAAAAGGAAAATACAAAGTCCTTATCGGACACTAAACATACTTTTCTAAAGATAAAAGGAAACTAACAAACTATTCCTAATTAATAGATAACTTGTCATGTTGCATCCTCCTTGAACTCGGTCTCTTCTGGATAAGTTTCCTTAACCGAATCCTCCAAGAATCTGACTGTTGGCGACTTGATAATTCTCATCGGCTGATTCCGAGATGCCGAAGCCGATAGTGACTAAGCCGATGATGATTTCGGGCTTACACCATTTTGGCGTTAACACCCATCCCCAAACCTTCAACCTCTCCGTGCGGCAGGAAGAATCGTCTCCCACTGACGTGCCTACCATTTCCTGTCGCGGCTAGCGGGTCTCTCTTCTCCGGCACGTAGAGCCTGGCCTGCAAGCAGCAGCAGTGCCTGATTGAGGAAAAAAAACATGGCACGACAGCGGCCATGCCTACAATAAGCTAGGTAGGTCATGTCCAATTAATGAAAATAACGAGATAAATTAAGAAATGGACACATTATTCAACTTTAAGTGCCTTTTGCAATCACGGATAATTTTGCAATCAGTTAACACAAATACTTGAATGGAGAAGTTTTTGAACAAAAAGAATGGAGAAATGCTCCGAGTGCATCCAATGCGGCCAGCGGGAGGCTTGCCATCGCGGCGACCACCACAACATGGATTCGATCTATAGCTGGCGACGAACCAGACAGTGTGCAGCAGTACGGCCGTGCCAGCGGTGAAGGACGGCATCAAGGCAGCTTGGGCCTGACCTGAGCGCTACCCCACCGTTGCCTATAGGCCAGCCGGACTCTGACCCTGCTTGAGTTCCGCCCAGTTTAATGTCTAGTTAGCTGCATGATTCGATGAACATACTACAGGCGCCGGTGATGCGGCCGGCCTGCTGCTCACTGCATGGTTCGTCGATGGAGAGGGAGAAGATTTGGGGATGGGGATCGATCTAGGAACGAGCACGGAGAAGAGGAAACAAGGTAAGGGGTCATCTGGAAATCTGTATAGAGGATGCGGGCGTTTTTCTGAAAAGAACACCCCACTTACATCGTGTCCGTCAGATCAGGATCGGAGGGTTTATAACAGCCGAGTGCATGAGTGCAGAAGGTTAGGTGTGTACATAGGATATGTTGCCCAGTTGAAAAGAGGAAAGCTGGAACGGGCACAAGTGATATTCCATTGTACGTGCAGCAGCATGCGCACAGAGACGGCAGCAATGGCGGAGAGGCTCCACCTCCGCCACCGCCTCCGCCTCCACCACCAGCAGGTGCTGCAGCTGCTGCGATAAACTGAACCAACAGGACAGTTGATCTGATCAATCCATGCATGATGCAGAACGAAGTGTGTACTAGATTTTAACTTGTTTATGAACGTTTGGTGTTCTTGTGATAAGGGGGATTGTTTGATCTTAGAGTGGTCAAACAGTACCCTTCTTTAGCTATAAATTTCTCGTATGAGTAATAATCTGAAACATATATTTTGTTCGATGAAACTTACTTGCTTCTTCAAACTGAGAAATGTTGTACTCCATAGTTCTCTACAAAATATTTTGCTTAATGGAATACTTGGCATATATCTTTATTTAATGTGCTCTGTGCTGTAGTAGTTATTATGGATTTGATCCAAAATGGTCATGCAGTATACCTTGCTATATCTCTCTTTAGTTGAAAAATTGATTTCAATTTCCAGTATCAATAATCAAAAGCATTATTTTGTTCGATGAAAAATTTTCTTGCATTGGTTAAACTTCATAATATTGTACTTGCATATTCTCTGGTTTTTTAGTATGGGAGCATTTTGGTATGGAAGATTCGTTACACAACAAACAAACAAGGATCTGGAATGGGTTCCATACATCGTCATTTTGGTGGCAGTACAGGAGGTTAGGGTAGACAGAAATGCAAGAATTTTTCAAAATGAAAGAACAATATGCCAGGTAAAATTAATCACGGGAAAGACTGAGGAACAAGAACTTGATCAATCCCTGGGACAAATAAACACCTCTTTCTGTTTAGCATAATCACCTATAACACAGGAGAGTAGACACATTGTCTAAATTTCTGCATTTTGCTTAATTTTCCTCTGCTGTACTCTCACTACTGTGAACCTCTCTTACCTAGCATCTCTTTCGTCCCCAGCTCTTTCGACGAAAACAAGGTAAACCGAGCACTGACTATACTCAGTTTCTAAAAATAACTTCATAATTATTGAACACATATTAATTGTATAATATGTTTCCCCACGCGTGCACAGTAAATTCTTTCAATATTTGTGCAGGTGTGTATTTCATGATGACCTTAGTATTTATTTCCCCATAATTAACCACAAAATGAATCTTGGTATTTCAGTTTGTACTGAAACTATATTTAATTATATTGTAAAATCATTAATGAGTTATGTAGTTGACGGACATAGCAAATACCAGGTCAATTCAATGGATGCCTACGGTATAAGTTAGAATGCAGCATTATGAGATTATATTCGTAACAAAACTTTTTCAACTGTTTTTATACATATTCAACCTAAATGTTTTTTTGACAGGGGAGCAAATGGTGCCCCCCCCCCACCCTAATCCTCCTCTTTGTATGTAGTCGACTAGCAATATTTCAGACTCATGTGATAAGTTTAGCTCAAGGGAGAGGAGGGAGTATATATGTCAAGATCCATCCGTGTAATTATGTAAATGCATTTACAAAGGCGGCCATTATATGTACTAGCCACCTGCGAATATACCACCACTCATTTAAGCGCTCCAATTCTCTTGTCCATCCCACACAAGGATTGTGCCCGCCCGATCAAGATAGTACTTAAAAAACACAAAAACTGCTTCCAATGATTTTTCTTCGTACGTCGCTTCCCGGCATCACGCGCATGTTCCCGAGTACGTCCATTCCTGATTTTTCTTTGCCTTCCTTCGTGTACTCCGATTAGGAGAACTATACTGCGAAGGATAGCAAGATCAATGGATAGATTCAATCCAAATACCTGATCATCGTCTGTAGTTCCTTTGAGCGATCTCGGTTGTAGTTCCTTTGTTGGTCTAGCGGCGGTTAGTTCTGCGCTAGTATTCTCTCGGGTCTGTGTGTCGGTGCTGCCGTTGCGTGAGTGGTGATTGTTTTTCTTCGCTTTCCTGGTTATGACCTCGCAGGGTTACAATCTTGTATTTTTTTCCTACTCTATCAATATTAACTTCGCACTATCTGGTGCAAGTCATTCGAAAAAAAAAAAACCTGATCATCCTCGGCCTCAACCAGTGTTTGATTCAGTAACAAATCTAGCTCGGGTGGTTGGTGCTTGTCAATCCGAAACCAAATTAATGATGTGTTGTTTGCTGGTATAGACAACTAACAGCAGCCGCTGGATGGCAGCTTCTGCTCTTCCTAAGGCCTTATTCGGTTTAGAGGGGATTGAAGAAAAATAATCCCATACCACAACAGATTGTGAAATTAATCACCTTCAATCCCTTCCTAGTGAGGATTAACCGAACATGGCCTGAGGGTGGCCTGAGGGATTAGGGGATAGTGTAGATGAGACGCCCCTTCCGCCACCAGAGATTGCATCCCATTGCTGTCACAGTATAAGATGAGATGTAAAATCTTATTTTGTGATCATATCTTTATTTCCCGTATTCTGATTTCTAATCTCATCGGATTTAAAAATCTTCTAGTATCATCCTTATTGTTAGTTAAAATCTATCAAAATTAGAGCTTTTATATATGTTGTTATACTAAGTAACTAACTGCAAACGTATGCATGTGTAGTGCTCCTATGCAATGTTTCCGTCATGAATTATCGGGTATTCATAGACCGGCTACTCATAGATACTGGCAATTTTGTATTCTGATAGTTCCTCTTCCAACTTTCCCAACTGTATTGCTTTCCACACAAAACACAATACAATTATGATAGTGTAAGTTTCCCACGTGATACGGGATTTGATTACAATAGCTACAATTTGCATATGTAGAAAAAGAAAACAAAAAAAATAGTTTATAGCGATCCCGATATTTCAATTTAATAATCAGTCCCTAATAGTTGTTGTTTCGCTCAAGTCCCTAATAGTTGTTGTTCCGCTTGATAAAACTTAAAGCTTTTATATTGCCTATATTATAAACTCAAAGCTTCTCATATTATATTGCCTTTACCCGTTGTAACCAACGGATATTTTTCCTAGTCTAATTTAAATATAAATTCCAAAATAGGAAGATAACGACGGTTGATTCTTAAAATTTGGAATATAATTAATGCTTATCTTTTGGCCAGTGGTGACAGCCAATCATGAGTTAATGCAGCCATCTCGATTTCCGTCCTATATGAACACCCCAACACAGATCCCTCTTCTCTCATCCACCCAACTTATCTTCTATCCCTAGCAAGCAAGCTCTAATCCATGGCGGCGCCTCAGGGGAACAACAACCAGGCTGCAGCTCTGGCAGCGCCGCCTCCGCTGCCGCCCGCAGCCACCGAGGCCGCCACTGCGACGGCAACCGCTGCTGGACCAGCTCCCGAGACGCCTGGAGCATGAGGTTTATATATATATCCTTGTTCCGATTTGATGGATCGATTTCATCCATTTCTTGTGATAGATGTTCATGCGTTAATGAGCAGATCGTGATGGTATTTTATGGATGGCTTATATATATGTGCAGATCAGCAGGATTGATGGTCGTATCAGGGAGCTAGAGGATGAATGCTACAGGCTTGTCTCTGAAGGACATGGGTCGACGCTGGTGATAAGGTTTAGGATTGAAAAGATGGAAGCTTTGAGGGCAAAGCTGATATCCCGTTACCTGCAGCAGCAGCAGAACGATGACGGCGGCGATAACAATGGCGGCGACGCTCCGCCTTCGCCTCCAGCCGCCGGTGGTGCTGCTGCGGTGAATTGAACCAGCTCGATCGTGGGGTGGTACATGGTCAATCTGCAATTCTGCATGATGCAGAAAGAAATCATATATATATATATGTGCCTTTGTAGCATATGATCTGAATCATGTACTGGTACTTAATAATTTGTTTATGCTGTGAATGTTTGGTGTACTTTTGATAATGGATTTGATCTTAGAGTGGTCAAACAGTACCCTTTGTCTTTAATTATAAATTTCTAGTATGAAATCCAAAACATGTTTTTGTTTGGTGATCCTTGCTTATTCACAAATATAGTACTCCATAGTTGTCTGCAAAATATTTTTGCTTAATCAAATATTTAGTTTTTTTTGCCGATAAACCATTTTCTTTATCTACAAAAAGTAGTGTTGTGTTGTGCAACTGTTGGGAAACTCTGTGCTGTAGTATTGATTATGGATTTGATCTAAAATGTTCATCAGTACCGATATTAGTTGCATTTTCTTTCTTGTAGCAATAACTCAAAGCATATCTTAGTTCGAAGGAAAAACCCCTTTGCTTTGTTCAAGCTAGTTATCTGGCTAATTTGTTGATGAAAGCTGGGCCTTTATCATAGAGGATTTTTACGGTACATTCTACTACTAATATATACTAGCAGTATATAATAGGGTATATTTGGTATTTGTTAAAATTCTGAAAAGGGTTGTTTAGTTATTTAAGATAGATATTGTTTTTTTAATCACAATATCTGATCGAAATGCGTTCTCCTATAAAGCAGGACCCTCGTTATCTCTATCTTTCTCAACATATCGTCATTGTAGATCTTTCTCAACATATCGTCATTGTAGATTTTTCGACGAGGGACACCTCAGCAACTTTGGCTCTGCTATATATGACCCAACTAGAGTCTGTCACCGCCAACAACTAGATCTATCAAGATCAACCAAGTTTCAAGACATCGCAACCGTGGAGAACAATAGTTCAATGTTGTCGACAACAAGGCCCTAGCTCGGATCGACTACTTCCAACCTAACATTACATCCAAAATTTGTATGGATCAGACCGGCCCAAAGGCACGACCAGCCCATCGACAATAGCAGCGACATCAGCGGCTGCCGAAGCGGTGGCCTCCGTGCCAATGCTAGAAGAGGCATAGCTAACGGGGGATGGCCCCAAGAATGCGGAGATTCAAGGCGGATTCATGGATCTCCTATCTCTCCAACCCTCCACCCTCTTGGTTCTCACTCTCACAAGTAGAGCGGAGGAGGAGGAGGTGAGGAGGATGAGGAGAGGAGAGAAAAGCCGAGCCGACAACCAAGTAGGTCGTGCCGTACTGGGTATGGCCCAACGGTCAGGCTGGGCCAACATGAGCCCAACAACAGTCGGGCCGTGCCATTCCTGGACTAGGTCAAATTCTAGTGCCATGTGCCGGGCCATCGAGCTGCGGGCCTTTTGGCAAACTATACTTATAGCAAAATTTATCAAAAGAAAATGTAGCAGAATTTTCCAAGCCGGACAATAGCTTAAAAAATATTGTAAATGATGATCAATCGATTCAGTAAATATACGAACAATCGATTTAGTAAAGTAGTAATAAGAGTAAATTGTATCACCGGTACACGAACTTGTCAGGTGGGTATAATCTAGTGCACGAACTTGTAAAATGCTCGTTTTGGTGCATGAACTTGTCTTGTGCGTGCGGAGGAAGGTGAAAAGCACACTACATTGCTAATCTTATTGATTTAGGGCATATATCTGAGAAGTTTGCTATTAGACATACACTTCTTCAATAAAAAATAGAATTTGATATAGTGATAGTAGAAAAAGATTAAAAAAACAAGCAATGGTATAAAGGTTAGAAATATATGAAATTCATCATTTCCATGGTAAAGAATAAAATAGATACCAAATTTATAAATATTTAATGTCCTATGCATACTCACTCACGTATGCACGTCACATTCTAATCAACATCACTTCATATAATTAACATTGTCAAGTTATTTTGGTCCTCGTTCGCATGAACTAGACAAGTTCTGAAACGAACATTTTACAAGTTTATATAATAAGGCCCTGTTTGATTCAGCTTAGAATTATCATAATCTGGATTGTTAGGAATAAGCTAAAACAAACCGATAACTTATTATGATAGATTATTACAATCTATAAACTAGATTACTATAATCTAGTAATCTACTCTAAAGGTGATTTTTTAGATTATTGGGTGGCTAACAACTAACAAACCGCTTATAACTCAGGGAAACAAACAGCTCATAGCTTATTCTATGCCGGCTTATCATAATTCAAATTATAGTAATCTAGTTCAATAATCTAGAATATAATAATCTTAAGCTGAAACAAACATGACCTAAATTGCACCCACCTAAAATGTTTATGTACCACTATATCCCAATGGAGCAGTCGAGCGCGGAGTCTAGTATTGACGTGGAAATTTCCAGGCCGTCCGATGGGAAGTTAACGCACGGGATAAACCCTACGCTGATGAGAGTAACGAACCATCCGCCTCCCACGATCTCGTCTCCTCCCCCAAAAACGCCGCCCCTCTCCCCTTTCCTCCTCCTCCTCGACCCCTCCGGCGATTCCGCCGCCGCGAGGTGCTCTGCTTGATCGAGCCGCCTCCACCTCTGCCGCCGTCGGCCCTCGACGCCGGTCTCCAGCTTGCAGGTACGAACGTCCTCTTCGCCTCGGGTCTAGTTACTTTTACATCTGGATGGATAGTTCGCCCTTGCAAATTATGGATTTTATTTTTGTTGTTCTTTTATACATGCGCGACATATCTAATGTACAGATTCAGATCCATGGATAGCTAGTTTTTGTTCAATTCAATTGATGTGTAGTTGCTAATCTCTCTTTTTTTTAATCTATACTCTTGCGTGTAATTAAAATAGGGGAAATTTTGTCTATGACATCGCATCAACCTGAAATTAAGAGAGAAATTAGGTCAGCCAACATTGGATGGGCTCTTGTATGAATTGATTGACCGTGCCGATCAAGAATTTCTTTGTTTTCCTTTTTGTTGTTGTTGTTCATAAGATTTAAGTTTTTTTTAATCCGAGTGGGCATTCAAGACAATATTCGCAATCGATATATGCATGTGTTGTTCATATATTCTTTAGAAGGTAGTAATAACTTAGGCAGCCTTTTTCCTGCAAGAATTAATTCTTTGCATTGTACCGTTTGCTTTGTATTGTACCATACCTGTATGAGAGAATAAACATAATACATGCACCATGGATTGTAATCTAAATTTACCCCCTATTTCTCTCCAGACTAAATAAAATAAAATAAAATTCTAACAAATGCTGCTTGTACCCAGGAAATTAAGGGTGTGCAATGGACTGTCTCCCTGACGATGTGTTCATAAAAGTGCTCCGCTGCCTCCCCGCAAGGAGCCTTGCTGCCTCCCGGTGCGTGTCCAAGGAATGGTGCACTATCATCGACACCAATCGGCTGCTGCTCCCACATGCTCTGCCACACTCAGTGCACGGCATCTTTTCCAACTACCTTGACCATGACATGACGCACTTCTTCTCCCGCCCTAGCTACTCCACGGGCTGTGGGATTGATGGGTGTTTCAAGTTTTTACCCATTGACGCTATAGGATGTAACAAGGTACTGGACCACTGCAATGGCCTCATCCAGTACCACGGCAAAATCTCGGAACAATGTAAGCTATTTGTCTGCAACCCCGCGACGCATCGATGGGTCCAGCTTCCACCGTTCACAGAATATGATAGTCTATGCATTAGTGCTGAGTACCTCGTCTTCGACCCTGCAGAGTCTCTGCACTACGAGGTGTTCCTGATCCCTGATTTGCCTGAAATTCCTACCAAGAAGAAGTGCCACAAAGGTCCACTCATGGGTAAGGACGCTACAATGGAATGGCCACCTTCTGTGCACACATTGTGGGTATTCTCGTCGAGGACTGGGAGGTGGGAGGATAAGGCTTTTCTCCATGAAGGCCACGCCACCAACATGGCAGGGACTTCATCAGAGGTGCTGTTGGATTCACCAGACATGATGTCTTGGGGACCGCGATTTATACGTGCGGAGTATTGGAATGGTGCACTCAACGTGCACTTCCGAGGTTCTTTTGTCATTAGGTTTGCACTGCTAATTCATCGTCTGCATATGCTTTTGTTTTATTGTAGCAAGGAACCCTTGGCAAGAAAGTTTTAGCCTATTTTTGTCACCTTCAGCATTAGTGAATAGAATGTGAATAGAGAATTCACTAGTGGAGAACTGATCTTTTCCTGTGGTACCCAAAATCACAATTGTCCCGGTTAGATTAAGAACCGGTACTAAAGATGCTCCAAGTCCCTCACAACATTTTTTGTCCGGGTTGGTGTTACCAACCGGGACTAAAAATTGATCTTTAGTTCCGGTTGGTAACACCAATCCGGACTTTTAGTTCCGGCACCAATCCGGACTAAAGATGGATGATCTTTAGTCCTGGTTGGTAACACCAATCGGGACTAAAATTATTTTTAGTCCGGGTTGGTGGAATAAAAATTGATCTTTAGTCCCGGTTGGTAACATAAACTCGGACTAAAGATGCCTCCAAGGTTAGTTTAAAAAGAAAGCACCTCTATCCAAGTCAGATGTGTGTAATAGGTGGGATGGTAAATCTTGAGTTCGAATCTCACATTCCACACATTTTTTTGACTTGGTATGCATTTTAGTCCCGGTTGTTTCAACCGGAACTAAAGATGGGCATTTTTAGTCTCGGATTGTACGTTCCAGTTGCACAACCGGAACTAAAAAGGGTTACCAACCGCGAGTAAAGCTCTCCCTTCCCCAGCAGTTATTCAGCTATATTTAATCTTGATTTCTTAAATGCAAAAGGGCCAAATGTGTAGAAAATCTGATCACTAACCAGAAACCAATCGATCATTGGTTGTACACAAACTAGTGATCAGTGATGATGTTAAAATGATGAATCTGTAGAATGCTAGTCATCCTTTATTTGTGCTAGCAAGACAGTTAATTCGTTGAGAGGTTTACAATTGTTTTCTACCGAGTAAACTATTACTCATCAGTAGAATGGTTAAGCTAGTCATCCTATATTTGTGCTAGCACCTATATTTGTGCTAGCAAGATAGTTTCGTTGTTATTTTGAGGTTTACAGTTACAGTGCTATATTTCGTTGTTGCAGTTGTTTTGAGGTTTACTGAGTAATCTGTGTCGGTAATGGTTAAAGTACATGAAGACAATTAATCCACCCCGTTTAACCCCATTTAATGGTTAAGCTTTTCATTAGACCGGTTGTTGTCATATAACTCAACTTAGACTTGATATATTATGTCTTTTCTTGTATGATTATGTGATCCATCATCTTCTATCGCATCGGAATAGACGGTTAAACCCTAACATTTTTCATACTGAGCTATTTTCATTGAAATCATATCGCTATACAGCAAAATAATTATTCTCATGGTGTTTTATAGGCTGTCAATTTTGGGTGCTAAGTACCGTGTAATCAAAACACCAAGATTTGATGGACCTGGTGGATACACATCAGATGTTCTTGGAAGATCAGAAACCGGGATATACTATGCAAAACGTCAGAATTTTCAACTTCGGGTGTGGGCACTCGACGAATCACATGAGCTGACAAAGTGGGTGGTCAAGTATGATGTGAACCTTTGTCCCTTAACCAAGCTAATAGAAGGTTTGTTCTCATGGCATCATGCAAAGATCAACAAAATGTGGATCCTAGATGAATCTGATGACGATGACGATGAGGAGGAAGACCAAGACAGTGCTGAATGGAACTCTGATGATGATAACATCAACATTATCGGAGACCTTAGCAAGAACAAAGAAGAGGAGATGAGCATGTGGACATTTGGTAGCGTTGACTTGCTGGGGTTTCATCCATACAAGGAGGTCATCTACTTGATGGATTTAGATGAGGTGGTAGCTTACCATCTGAGGAGCTCCAAGGTTCAGTACTTAGGTTGTAATCGCTTAAATGAGTACAATAGGGGCATGGAGAAGTCATTCTTTTACACCCCTTGCTTCGTCGATTTGATTCCAGAAGGTGCTCACCAAAAAAGTTCATGAAGATGTTCATTTCAAAAACAAACACCGTACATCATAGTTAGCTGCTAATTGCTCTTTTATGGGGAATAAGGCACTGTGTGCAACTAACCATTACCTTAAATTTGTGAATTTTCCTTACTACATTTTTATTAACTGTCAGAATTTTCCTTACTAACCATTATCTTAAATGTCAGAATTTGACATTTTGAATTAAAACAGAGGTTATTCATTTTGAAATATATAAATTTGATGTGATGCATTTTCGTTTCATAATTCGTAATTACCTTCATTTGTGAGGAACCTCCAAACAAAATAATATTTAGAGATATATCGTACCCATCTACAGTAAGATATTCATCGTGATTTCGTCAATGTCAAGATATATATGTCGGCTTTAGTCTTCCGAATATGCTCATAGAGGTAGATGTGTGTGTGCGCGTATTATGAGTGTCTGCGTTTATACTGTATTTTATAAAATATTTAGAGAACTTTGAAACAAAATAATATTTAATGTCATGCATGGATGTGCATATTAACATTCGGTAGAAAGTTGCAACTTTTTATTGCACCCGTTATTTCTGCATGTGTGCTTAATTTGGAAGGATAATTATGACCGTTAATATGTGCTTGAATTTATTAATTACTCCCACATATACTCTCTCCATTTCAACTACTTTTTTGAAAAATATTTATAATACAGAGCATATGCATTAATACATGTAATTAACTTAGCACTTATTTTCTAATAAATTATTATTTATTAAATTATTTACTCTCAATTTTTCTAATTCTATTGGATGTATGCATTATATTTATTAAAATGATTCAAACGAAAATCTGGTAATAATAGTTTCTTAATTTTTTGTTAAGGGTGACTGTGCTTTATATTTTGAAATGGAGGGAGTAAGATGTTCTGATTTTTTTTCTAGTCAAAATTTTTTAACTAAGTTTATAGAAAAATATAGTGATAAATATATTTTATTCAACATTAATTTGATAATGTAGAAATTGCTATTTTTTCAATAAATATAGTAAAACTACTATGGAAAGGGCTAAAACGTTTTATAATATAAAATGAAGAGAGCAAAAATTGTTGTTTTATAAGTGATTTTGGGTGGATGTCACACATCGACAGATTAGTTGTACTCAGGATGTGTCATATCCATCCAAAATCCCTTATACTATGGGACGAAGGGAGTATAATCTCTATCTCTACTATTATAAAAATTGAAGATATTTATATTGGTATATCATCTGTGTATCAGTCGGTTGTTAAGTTCGTTTAAAAACACAAATCCGTATTTGAGTCGGTTTTTAAGTTAGTTCGTTTTTGAAAATATATAGAAGGAATCATATAAAACATCTCTTTAAAAAACTCGCTAAGATGATCGTTTTAATTGTAGCACATGATTTTCTAACAAAAATATATATCCAAGTGAATTTAACAGAATGAATTTCATTTTAACTAAACCATATAATAATAATAAGGGCATTTTTTTAGTATTTAGAAAAATGTAAAACAAATGAGAATTCAATGACCAATAATAAGGCAAAAGAGGGTGATTCCGCCTCTCTCCGCCATCCACCCTGGGGGTGAGACCCTAGAAAAATCGCCGCCCCTCCCCTTCTCCTCCTCCTCCTCGGCCTCTCCGCCATCCACCTTGGGGGTGAGACCCTAGAAAAATCACCGCCCCTCCCCTTCTCCTCCTCCTCCTCGGCCTCTCCGCCGGCAACGCCGCCGGCGCCGCTGCACGGGTGAGCGAGCTCCCCGCAGCGGTCAATCCGTGATCCGTCCCCTGCCTCCTGCTGCCATAAACGACCTCGAGCCGCTCCGCCGCCACTGGTATAGTTATGTGTTTTGCTACTTGTCTCGTTCCCGATTGCCGCGCTTAATTACATCTGGATAGACAGTTCGTCCTTGCGGATCATAAGTTCTTTTTTGGATTAATTGGATCCATGCCATTATAAATTCTTCAGTTTTGAAATATACCATTACTATTCAACTATTTGCAGCCATGCCATTATAATTTTTGAGATATTTGAAACATACCACTACATGCCCGTTCAATATATTTAGTAAAATTTTTGGACCGAATTACCCTCATCTTCTTCATTTGTCTCCTCCCATCTCTCCGGTTCATCTTCTTCCTCCCATTTCTTGTTGTTTGGTTGGTTTCTTGCTGCTGGAGGACCTACTAGTGGTTGGTTGGTTACTGCTAGGCAGAAGCTAGTGGAACGGATTTTAGGATCTCTGAGAAACTCGATTAGGCACATAAAAAGCAAATTTCGATTTGAGATTAGGAGCACACAGTAAAATGTCACTTTGTCAGGAACATGCATAGCGTGTGCCTGCCGATGAGCACATGGTCGCTGGACCATGCCTTGGTGAAGCCGCTGCAGGCGAATGACACCGGCTGCACACAGCGGTATGCCGGTACACCCTTGGCGTGTGGGAGTTGGACTTTCTGCAACGACGAGCTCCGCGCGATAGTTGTCACAGGGAAGCAGTGGACCTTGGGGAGGGCAGGAACTGGGATGGTGGCGATGCAGCCAGCGAAGGGAACAAGAGGAACTGGATGGTGTATCACAACGCCAGCGCCATTGCCGTGAAAGGAGATGGGAAGGAAGAAGATAAGTTGCCAGATCTAGGAGGGGAAGAAATGGGAAGAAAGGAACAAAGGAAGAAGACGAGGGCAATTCCGTCCAAAAATTTTGTTAAACACATTGAATGAGTATGTAGTGGCATGTTTCAAATATCTGAAAAATTGTAATGGCATGGCTGCAAATAGTTGAATAGTAATGGCTTTCAAAACTGAAGAATTTATAATGGCATAGATCCAATTAACCCTTTTTTTCGGTTTTTTTTCATATATACGATACACATGTAATGTACATAGACTTATCGTAAGAAATTTGTTAATTTAACACCTCTTGAAATGGGCATCGATTATTTGACATCTTGTCCCACTTTCATCACTCTAATGATCCCATATACCCTCTCGTCCCATAAAACACTAAATCCTAGCAACGAACCTGGACATGTGTGTGTCCAGGTTTATAATTAGTATTCGCTTTTTTTTAGGACAGTAGCTGCTTAGAGTACACAAATATAAGAAATTTTACACTATTTTTAAATAGATTAAGGTTAGGATGAGAACACTATATTGTCTGCTTTTTTTTTTAAACCGTCATCGAGGTACAGTATCACATGAACTCTCTGTGTTTTTTTTTTTTTTTTGCTGCTGCTATGCATACGGTTTTAGTTGTTTTGATCCGGATAACAATCATACCAAGCATAATTCTTTTTTATAAGAAGGTAATGCCACCAACATTTTGTTGCAAGAACTCTTTGTTTCGTCTCACATTGGTTAAAAACTGCCACTTGCTTCGTACCATACCTTGATGAGTATGACTACCTTGATGAGTATGACAGTATGATAATAAACAAGGCACAAACGAAATTTCTAACAAATGCCTCATGCATCCAGGGAAATTAAGGGTGTGCAATGGACTGTCTCCCTAACGATGTGCTCATAAAAGTGCTCCGCTGCCTCCCCGCAAGGAGCCTTGCCGCCTCCCGGTGCGTGTCCAAGGAATGGTGCACTATCATCGACACCCACTGGCTGCTGCTCCCACACGTGCTGCCGCACTCCGTGCACGGCATCTTTTCCAACTACCTCGACCACGACGTGACACACTTCTTCTCCAGCCCTAGCTACCCCATGGGCCGCAGGATTGATGGGTTTTTCGGCTTTTTACCCGTCGACACTGGAGGAATGAGGATGGTATTGGAACAAGGTAGCGGGCCACTGTAATGGTCTCATCCTGTACAGCAATGATGACTGGGATGGGCGCAACCTGTTTGTCTGCAACCCCGCGACGCGTCGATGGGTCCAGCTTCCGCCGTTCAGAAAGTATGATAGGCTATGCGTCAGTGATGCGTACCTCGTCTTCGACCCTGTAGAGTCGCTGCACTATGAGGTGTTGTTGATCCCAGGTGCGCCTGAAATTCCTACTGAGGAGAAGCGCCGCAGAGGCTGTTGGGTTTAGTCCCACATCGGTATTGATGAGGGAGGAGCACGACTTAAAAGGTGGGGGCGGTCCTCGCCCATCAGACTAGTCTTTTGGGTTGTGTAGGTCCAGAACCTAAAATTGTGGCTTCGGTTAGGCTTGTTGATGGAGCAAGCCCAATGTGATCTGGGTGGCCCATAGTTGGTGGGCTGGGCTGCGCACTCTAACTAACAGTGGCCACCGTCTTTGCACACGTTGCTGGTGTTCGCCAACATGGCAGGGAATTCATCAGAGGTGCTGTCCGAAAATGCTCCACGCAGAGTACTGGAGTGGTGCGCTCTACGCTCACTGCCAAGGTTATTTTGTTATAAGGTTTGCACTGCTAATGCATAAACTCCATCTGCTTTAGTTTACTGTAGCAAGAAGCACTTGGCAAGGCTGTTTTAGCCTAATTTAATTTGTTACCTGCAACATTAGTGAATAGAACATTCAATACAAGTATCAATGTTTTCTTAAATACAAAAGGGCCTACACAATCTGATCACTAACAAGTAACAAAAAACCAATCTGTCATATTGCATAAACTGCATCGATCTGCTTTAGTCTGCTGTAGCAAGATACACTTGGCAAGGCTGTTTTAGCCTGGTTTTGTTGCCTCCAGCCTTAATGAATAGAGCGTTCAAGTATAATTAATCTTGGTTTCTTAAATATAGAAGGGCCAAATGTACACAATCTGATCACTAAATAGAAACCAATCGATCCCATTGTAAATGTCTTATGTACACAAACTAGTGATCATTGGTAACGTTAAATGATGAATATATAGAATGCTAGTCGTCTTTTGTTTTTGCTAGCATTAGATCAGTTTCGTTGTTATTTCGAGGTTTGCAATTGTTTTACGGAGTAAACGATTACCGCGTCGATAATGGTTTAATGACATGAAGACAATCCACCCCCTTCAACCTTAATGATTAAGCTTTTCATTAGACCGATAGTTGTCATATAGCTCAACTAAGAATCACTTCTGTCGTATTTTCTTGTATGGTTATGTGATCCACCGTCTTCTGTCTCATCAAAATAACCGATTAATCCCTATCATTTTTCATAGAAATATTTTCATTGAAATGATATGCCTATACAGCAATCAACTATTCTTATGGTGTTTTGTAGGCTGTCCATGTTAGATGCTAAGTACTAGGGCTGTCAAAAAAGCTCGAGGCTCGCGAGCTGCTTAAGCTCAGCTTGCTGTAGACTCGGCTCGAGCTCGATTCGTTAACAATTCGAGCCGAGCTCAAGCCTAGCTCCAAGCTTGCGAGCTTGACGAGCCGAGCTCGAATAGCTCGTCGAGCCCAGATTTCCCTCTGTCAAGTTCTTAAATTTTCAATGCAACAGCTAGTACTACTCCTACTCCCAATGAAAAGCTGTATAGAAACACAGAGCGTGCAGAGCTGCACCGTGCAGGCACTAGCCTACTAGTACTACTTTACTCTGCAGCACTAGCCTATTAGTACTACTAGCATGCATGCAGCTCTATTTAATAGTACTACTAGTTGTCATATCATGTTTAAAAAAGCTACTAGTACTAGTAGTACTCGACAAGCATGCATGCAACCTCCTTTCATCTGTATTGGTTATTTGAGGGCACACGAATTAGGCTCGAGAAAGGTCGAGGCTAGAGCGAGCCGAGCTCGAGCCCATTTCTAAGCTTGTAGTTTAAACAGGCTCGACTCGAGCTCGGCTCGAGTTAGTGCCGAGCTCGAGCCTATATAGGTAAGCTCGCTCGAGCTCGGCTCGTTGACAACCCTACTAAGTACCGTGTAATCAAAACACCAACAAATGTGCATAGTGAAAACATAACAACAGATGTTGAGGAATATGCATATAGCTTTCTTGGAAGATCAGAAACTGGGATATACTCCCTCCGTATTTTAATGTATGACGCCGTTGACTTTTTGACCAACGTTTGACCATTCGTTTTATTCAAAATTTTTGTGTAAATATCAAAATATTTATGTCATGCTTAAAGAATATTTGATGACGAATCAAGTCACAATAAAATAAATGATAATTACATAAATTTTTTGAATAAGACGAATGGTCAAACGTTGAACAAAAAGTCAACGGCGTCATACATTTAAATATGGAGGTAGTACTACGCAAAGCGTCAGAGTTATCATCTTTGGGTGTGGACACTCGACGAATCACATGATATGTCAAAGTGGGTGCTCAAGTATGATGTGAACCTCGCTCCCCTACCCAAGATGTTAGAAACCCTCTAATGCTATCATGAAAATATCAACAAAGTATGGAGGATCTTGTATGAATCTGATGATGTTCATAATGAATCTGAATGGAACTCTGACGACGATAACATTATCGGAGATCTTGACGAGAGCGAAGAAAAGGGATGGAGGTTTCCTAAATTCTTCGACTTCCTCGGGTTTCATCCATACAAGGAGGTTGTCTACTTGATGCATTCTTCTGGAAATCTGGAGTGGTAGCTTGCCATCTGAGCAGCTCCAAGGTTCAGTACTTAGGTCAAAATCTTGTAAATGAGTACAATAGGGGCATGGAGATGTCATTCCCTTACACCCCTTGCCTCGTCGATTTGCTTCCAGAAAGAGCTCACCAAAAATGTTCCTGAAGATGTACATTTCGGCCAGATGCAAAGCAAACAAACTGCAGGCTGCTGATTGCTCTCATATGGGGGACAAGTCATTTCGTGCTTAACCATCATCTTAAATTTGTAGTTTTTCCTAATATTATTGTTTGTTTAGATAAAGGAGATTTCATCAAGCAAATAAAATCTGCACCAAAATTGCCTGACAATTGTAACAAAATTGTCAATCAATTGTTGTGTAGCGTAAACTCTCATCCATTCCTGGTGTCCTCTGGTGAGTGCTCCGAGTATTGTTTTTATGGGTTTTTTTTTCGATTTTACTCGGGCTAGGATTCAAACTTGATTTTTATTTACGGCGATTTTGCTATTTAAGGCAATGCCACTGCACATAATTTCCTAGAATAAATTATTACCTGTCTGAAAAGGATATGTCAAGACAGTTGAGAAATTCTGGAAAATGAAATGTCTGGTATCACATCACCAGGTTTTTCAAAAGCGCTTTATCTAGTTCTGTTTTTAGATTAAAGAGGTTGTTATTGGAAGCATTTGAATTTTAAAATTAAAAGTTTTGTTGACACTAGCAAAAGACTGTTGTAACAAGGTTTAAAATTACTTATGCATTCAGATATTCCCCCACAAAACAAAAAAAAAATTATGCATTCAGATGTACATAATCCACAGTACAATAAAAAAAATGCCAGGAGATTTTAAATCACATACAGTGATATTCTCCCTTACTAGTGTAACTGCAAAGACACTGTATATTTCCTTCATGAATCAACTGATTAGCAAATTAACCATGTTGAAGCACTATCTCTGAACATGTTTCAGTAAAAAAAAAAAAAAGCTTTAGCTGAAGCCAAGCTGCGCAACAAACACAGAATGCACAGCTTATACTAGAAATCCTCTATCTTACATGACGATTAACCCAACCAAACTGAAATAACTGATTTTAATAAAATTTTAATACAAAAAAGAAACAAATTGTGGTCTGTGTGCATGCAAAACTGTCTTTTGATGCTCTACCACCGCGTGTTGTCTGTAGGAGGAAATTAACTGACAAGGAACAAGTTGTTAGACCTTGGATTGCACAAGATAGCTTTCAGGCCAGGATAATTGTAGAATGAATATTCAAAGTTAAGAGAAACAATGAAAATCACATTTGGACTTGGCTAAATGCTTCCAATATTTCTGAAAGTTGAGTTCTTCAATGGATAACTGATATGGTACAGTTTTGCAATACAAACTAATCAAGCATCTATTTGCGAGTCTCATGAGTTCACTAATCTTCCCTTAAAAAAAGAGTACACTAATCACCACTAAACAAATAGCAGAAGTTCCTAAATGATGTATGTCATATACCTAATTAAGTAAATGCTATGCACATATTAACCTGCCTTACCAAGTAATCAGGTTATGCTCTACATATTACACCTGATCCTAACATTTAACAGTAACAAGATCAGAAGTAATCGAGTTCAGGCTAAAGGGCAATGTTTCAATAGAAAACATTTTTGAGTTTTCAGTTCTATGAGGCCAAACATCATCTTCAACCTTCGTTGACACCGTTGGATGAAAAAGAGGGCATTCATTACAAAAATCACGGCAATGCAGAACAGCATTACATAGCCCCTGTTTAGCATTACAAAAATTTCAAGTGTACTGCTGTTCAGGCTTACATTTTACCACCTTCATAAGGTTCAACATGGTAAAGAATTTCTCTATATTGTGCTTGCTGGTGTAAAAGATAATTAGTTTTTACTCTGCATTACTAATAGAACACCAATGCAGTCAATAAAATCCTCTGATAATTATGAACTATCCAAAGTTCCCATTGCAGCAGTAAAACATGAGCACGCAAAGCTATGGAGTAATTATTCGTTAATATAGACTTGATGCAATATAACCAGGTTTAGCCATTGGACTGGAACGCCAGATGAAACTTAAAAGCCTTACAGCTAACCAGATAACCAAACATTAATCATGAACACGATCATCCAAACAAATTTCAACTATACAAAATTATTGCAATGATTGATCAATTAAACGATCATACCGGCACTAAAGACCAATTAAACTAGTCATGCCGCAAAATGCCATGTCTCTGCAGGCAATATATAACAGAATATTAAAATGACAGCATCAGTGTGTTGCTTGTTATGCTGCTATATTCCCACACTCAGTGGAATGGAACTTTTTTCTAATGTTGTTTGACTCAGCACTTGAGAACTTGAGGCTATGACAGCTCATTACATCGATATCCAACTATTGTTCATCTAACACTTTTCCCCAAAAGGAGATCACAATTTAACAAAGCACATAGAACCCACGGTGTTAGCAGAGCTGCTCTTGCAAAACAGACATGCTATTCATACAATTTAAGAACTAGAACCTACTCCTATACACCACCTAAATAGAAGGGGGTTCATTAGCATTTAAATTCTATGGAACTTACTTGCCTTCTCGAATACATCAACTAAGACAGAAGGGCAAGTTCTCTTGAGATCAGCATAGCCTTCAGTTGCCACCACATCATCCATCTTGTTTTGATTGGTGATAAATTCAATGCAAACATCTTTAAGGCCATTGCAGTTATGCTGATCAGCTAAAGCCAATGTAGTTGCGACGGTCTGCACATCAAGATGCTCGCCAAGGATGCTTTCGCACTGCAACTTCATCCTGTCCATGGCATACCTATCAGCAGCCACAAGCAAAAGCCTGATCATTTCATAGTAGTCGTCATCACTGAGATCATCCATGTCCGGCAACGAATCGGTGTAGATGAAATGCAGGAGGCCCCTGAAAACATCAGGCTGCATGTCTTCCACGGTTACCCGCCGGGCCCTCTTCTCCTTCATCTGCCCATAGAGCTCCGCCTTGAAGACGGATGACCGTGCTGCAAGGATGATCTTGTGTGCGGCGATTTTCTCTCCTCCAACAACGAAAGTCACATCCGACCCTTCCTCCTTCTCCAACAGTTCGCCAAAATTTTCCGATAAGTCTGACGGCGGCACCTTGATTAAGTCATGGGCCTTCACGGTATTAGACGCCATCGATTCCTTGACGACGACAGTAACAAAGCATTCGATTGTGAGGCGATCGTCCTTGATGTAGCCTGACGCTTCCATCTCCAGTAGACTTCTTTGCATGAAAGTCGGGTGAGGCGGACCAAACTTGCTAATGTCATCAGAATTGAACATTCTGTGAGTTGTTTCAGAGTACACACTCTGACAACCCGGTGGCAGGTTTAACCAATCTCAGGTCGTAGGCCGCCCGGACGGCGCAGTTCTTGGTCAGGAGCTCGAGATAGACTGAGATGTAGTCCTTGGCACCATCGCCGTTGCCGTCGGGGTAGAAGCGGATGCACCAGTCGTAGCCGCCGACGGCGAAGGTGGCCGATTCGATGAACGCATCCACGCCGATGCCCTTCTTGAGGCTGTACCCGACGATCTCGAACGAGTGCCTGCCTTCCTCCGACTCCGTGGTGTGCCTCGACGTCGTCTTCTTCTTCTTGGACACCATCCCCCGCTGCGAAATTTCCAAGAATCGATCGATCAGAGTAGGTGTGGGGGGATCGGATCAAATCGGGGGGAAAGAGGCAAGCTAGATCTTCTTGCGGCGGCGGAGGAGGAGGAAGCGCGGGTGAAGCTGATGGATACCAACCTTGGGTGCGTTGAGGGCAGAGGCGATCGGCGGCGGCGCGGCGGCGGTTGCGGGGGAAGGTGGTGAGCGACGACGGCGAGGAGGAGGAGACGCCTCTTCGATCTCCTACATTAAACCCTACGCAGTGAATTTTTATATTTTGCCCCCTCCAATTGGAAATCCAACTTTTTCTTGGATTTTTGGATTAAACAAATCGAATGATTTTTGGATTCCAATTCAATCCAAACTAGCCAAGTCCCGTACTGTGTTTGAATCTTCTGAAGATGAAGATGTAGATAAAAATTAAGTGTTTCACGAGGTGGTAATATCGTGTGATTAATTAATTATTACAAACTTAAGAAATGGATTAATCTTATATTTTAGAACAACTTTCATATAGAAAATTTTCGCATGAAATACACCGTTTAACAGTTTGAAAAGCGTGCTACGAGTATCCAAAATTTCATCCACTCTTTTCATTAGAAACGAACAGATAGCTCAGTCATGTTCGGTTGACACTAGGAAAAACACATCGCTTTGTTGGGGAATTTAACTATTTGCCACTTTTAGGTTTGGCAATTATCCAAATATTCTTCTTAGGTTTGCACTTAATTTTTTTCCCCTCTTAAGAGGTGGTCCCTTAACTATTTGCCATTTTTGCCCACGTAGCATGCTAGTGTAGCAAACTCGGGTGAAAAACGTTGTGGGACCCACTCGTTAGTCTCTCACTGCCCTTCATTTCCCCTCGCGTTCGTCGCCGGCTCGCCACTGCTGCCCCTCTTCTCCACCGCATGGCCACGGCCGCCCCATCGACGCCGGCGCCGCCTCGTGGCCGACCACTGCCGGCACCACCCTGTAGCCGATGCCAGGGCCCCCATCGCCGGGCGGCATAGTGGAGCCAGAACCTCGACGGCGGCGGCGGCAATGACGCCATGACGGCGGAGATGGAGGGCAGCAGGGTGGGCAAGGGCAGGGTAGTGGAGCCAGAACCTCGGCGGCGGTGGAGGTGGAGGGCAGCAGGGTGGGCAAAGGCAGGGGCAAGAGCCGTCGGAGGGGAGGAGCCGAGGTAGGGGACTGGAGGCGGCGGTAGAGCCCGCGGCAAGCGGCGGCAATGGCGCAGGTGGCGGCATGCATGGGTGCTGGCGCTCTGGTTCACTGCCATGGCCCATGGCGGGGCTCTTCGCGTGGAAGTTCTTGCAGTACCGCCGCATGCCGGCGTTCTGGGTGATGGGGTACGCCGCAAAGGGCATCGCCGAGATGCTGAAGCTCAACATGGTGCTCGTCCTTGTCACGCCTAGAAATTTAGCCCAAATTTCCAGACTATTTTGTGTATTAAATCCCTGTCCAGGACCAGCCAGGGTACACAAAACAACGAGTAATATACTGTTCCAAACGTAAATAAAGCATAAAATACTTACAGAAGAGGCACTTAGTCCTCACACCGAAACGAAAGCAGCAGCAACGGAAAAAGGCGATCCTAGCGGGGCTTCAGCTCCACTCCACATGGAAAAACTCAACTGGGGTCTGAGCCTTGGTCCTCTAACTTCGTCTTCAGCTCAGAAGCACTACACTTCTTAAAAGGGGGAAATAATAGCAAGGCTGAGTACAACCACCGTACTCAGCAAGCCACACCAACGATGCAGACGTGCAAAGGGATACAAGGACGGTTTGTGGCTATTTGCATAAAGGCGGTTGTAAAACATTTTATTGAGCAAAACAGTAAAACTGTTGAGTAATTAAGGTAATATTAAATCTCCACTGATCAACGCTACACCACGTTAAACAGGCCCAACCAACCCACCTGAACTACAGTGCATTGGGTCGATTTATTAAGGTGGGATTAATCACGGTGAATCTGGTCGACCGCCCATAACTGTGGGCACGGCTATTCGAATAATTTTACTCTGATCAGAGGTGTACAACTGTACCCACAAGACACAGCCCCACGACCCACGACACGTTTCCGTGCGCCGACATGTCACCACGACATACCGGAAAGAGGCCGTGACAGGACCCTTCGCATAACCCCCTCTAACCGATCGCACCACACCTTAGGGTTCGCCCCCGTCCCCAGCAGGCAACGGGCAGCCCCCCTTTCGTGCCACGGTGAATACGGAAGCCGATCAACCGGACACCCCGGCCGACCCAACTCCATCACGCCCACCCTCGCCTGGGTACGTCGGCTAGAGGAAAGCTACACTACAAGCCCAGCCGTTGCCCACACTGGCTTGTGGTAAGTACGATAAGTTCTTCCAGGGCATCCCGCGAACCGGTCCTTAATTGCCATGGGTGCGTCTAGAAAAACCATGCACCCACAGCCCACCAATCAGTCGCATTTTAGTTGGGTAGTTACGGCCATGAAGCATGGCCAGATGTCTCGAGCACGCAGCTCATTCTGATACTAAAAAAATATCTAATACTGTAATTATCCCATCAACTGAGTTAGTGGTAATTAAGCATGGCTAAGCATATAGTTCTAGCTAGGTCACATAAGTAACATGAGCTAGTCGATTTATTACCCAATGTTGACAAAGGACATATATCAAGTAAACATGGCATAAGCGAGCAGATAGGTAAACCCTGATTCCATGTAATTAGCAAGACATGCATGTTTATTTGAAAACGGTAAAACATTTATAAATTGGGATCAACATGCTCAAGGGGAATGTGTGACTTGCCTTGCTTCTTCACTTTGATCTTTCGAACTCTTTTCCTCGCGACCGCGGACTTCCGAAACAACGGGAACTACACGCTGGCACGCAAAATGAGGAAAAACTCTAATAAAAACCAAGAAAACAGTACATAAAAAGTAAACAAACATGTAGAGCTCAATTTTAGATGAATTTTGCAAGTTAAATGGCCCAATTCGGAGTTCGAATGAATTAGATATGAATTTTAGAAATTTTGAGCCATTTAAATGAATTTCTAGAATTATTAACGAATTATTGCACAATTATTAATTAATTTTACAAAGGAATAGCAATCGCTGACGTCAGCAAAAGGGGGAGGCCGGAGCCGACACACGGGCCCCACACGTCAGCGGGTTCAAGGGGAGGGCACACGGTGGACCAAGTCCACCGTGGACGAGGCGGCACCGTGGACCGAGACCACGGGTGGTCCACGGGCAGCGACACAGGAAGGCAAAAGTGGCTCGGGGTCACGGTGGGGAGGTGGTTCTAGTGGCGGAACGGGAGAACGGAGTGGAGGCCGGGGTAGAGCAAGGCGTGGCGATGCTAGCGGCGGCGGCGGCGCGACGCGGCGGTGGCTAGGGCAGAGAGGAGCGACGGCTGGAGCTCGCCGGAAAGCGGCGGCGCACGGGCTCACGGTGCGGGCGCGATTTGTGGCACGGGGGAGCTCGGGGGAATTGGGGAAAAGAGAGAAGGGAGCCCGTGGATGCTTTTTATAGCCCGAGGGAGCGACGGGGAGGCCGGGGAGTGGCGGATTGGGGCGGCTGTTAACGACCAAATTTGGTAATATCAGCATCGGAAGTGAAGATGAGATCGAAGCGGAATCAGAGATAAGGATTGCTGCGGGAACAGAGTAAGAATCGGCTGGAGTCTAGATCGGCTACGACCAGAATTGGCTAAATCCGAATCAGACTGGGTTAGGTGATACAGCCGATTCCGATAATACGACTTGATCGGGTTGAGTTGATATGCTTCAAGATGATTGCCGCACGTGGATAGAGTCCTGAGAAGGCAATTGTATATATTAATTAGGATGTTTTATGTAATTTCCTTATAGATATGTTTAGGGCAAAAGTCTGCCGCAAAGACTTATGATATCTTAGAGTTTGTTAGAGATAATAGTCGTGTCCGGTATGGACATATCTTGTAACACTCGGGTATAAATAGACCCCGGGTCCTATGTAATTTTTAACACTCACGTTCAATACAATTTCGGCGCATCGCCACCTTTTTGCTTTAGTTTTATTTCGACGAGTTCTTGCTTTCAGGTTGAGCTACATCGGTTTCGATCTTCAACAAGAGGTAAAACTTGTTATGATGGATTGTGTTCTCGGGATTAGTGCTTCCATCTTTACGACACTCTAATCTTGTTTATGTAATTCGTCATGTTGTCATATATCTTACATAATCTTCGATAATATCGTCATCTAACCTACAATCGGCTAACATCTATCGACAGAAGGCAGCCGATTAGGTCAAATAGCGACGTTGACCTGGATTATATAAGATATCTACCACTTTATGAAACATCCAGCGGCTTGATTGTCTAGATATTGTTCTTCTTTTCATACTTAATGTTGCATCAGTTAAGTTTGATCTATTAAGTCGTGCTTAGAATTTCAATCTCTAGCCTGCCTTCTGGTTGCCAATTAGGGTAGTATCAGAGTTTCAGCCGATCTTATCTGATTTAACCATATTTGATCTATATGCTTCAGTGACATGTTAAATCTGCCCTTTATGTCAAGATCTTATTGCATTTAAGTATATTAAGCTTTTGTTTGGTATATTATACTTGTTTTGATTTCTTTATATAGAGTAGTATCGGAGTATTAGCCGATACATGCTAGATCTATCTGATCGGCTATGCTATAAACATATATAATCCTGTTATTAATATATATTTCGATCTAAGTGGTTTATACTGTCTCGGCATGGTGATCGATCTATCCCAATCACTTGATTTAAGTATATATTAATATAAGGATTATATATCGTTAATATCTACAGCCGATCGAATAGATTTAGTTCCTTATTGTCTATTTATAACCGCCGATCGATTCATATATAACATCGGCTCAAAGATGAATGATATGTCATCGGCACCTAGCCAATCGGCTATCATTTATAGATTTAACCACGAATTCTTTGTCTCTATTTCTTGTTGATTACAGGATCAAATCAACTGGCACACTCATATATTCGAAGGCGAGCTTTAGACTTGCACTGGAGTTAAGCAGATCTCCCTGGCCTCGTGTTTTCTGTCAACACGCGATTGGCACACCTGGTGGGACCATGAATTTTATATCCACATGTCTGAAGAAGAAGTCAACGCCAAGATCATGGTCATGGTGGAGAATTTAACGGAGGAACAACAATATTGGCTCGGGGGGCAAGCGCATTAGTTTCAGCATGGTGAAGCACATCAGTATCGGCTCATGAAAGCCGATTGCAAGAAGCAAAGGAAGATCGGTTTTGGAGTTATCAATACAAGAAATTTTGAAGCATGAATTCTCATACTCCAAAACTGGGGGGCATGTGTTAACAGTGAAATTTGGTAATCGGCAAAGACGTCATCGGCTTAGAATCATTATCGGCTGCAGCATCTCGAAATCAGCCGATGGGAGTTATCAAGTCGCCAATAGTCAGATTCCTGCTATATTCGGTTAAGGAAATCAATCTACTAAAGGATGCTTATCCCTGAGTGACCGAGTTTAAAGAGGATACGGCATGGCAGTTTATCTATTAATTAGTAATAGTTTGTTAGTTTTCTTTTATCTTTAGGAAAGTGTGTTTAGTGTTCGATAAGGACTTTATCTTTTCCTTTTATTTTTAGGAAAGTTTCTTTCTTGTCCGACAAGGACTTGTATCAACCCATGGGTATAAATATGTACACCCGGGGTCTATGTAATCTATCTTCACGATCAATACAATTCGGCGCATCGCCACCTTTTACCTTTTCTACTTTATTTTATTGTCCGGCGGGACTTGGCACCTGACGCGGGGCTGCATCGGTGTTCGATTTCCGGCGAAGGGGTAAGTCCAATGTTCCGTCGGTCCAGGCAATTGTATCATCTACATCAGCGTCGTTCAAGGCTGCATCAGTACATTCGACCTCTTGGATTGCTCCGGTTTGGATGATATATTTTACCTATTTATCATATATCTCTGTTAATCTAGTCTTAGCATATCAATTTAGCTCTATCGGCTGCTTCTCGTTTTAGGGTTTCTGCCGGTATCGGCTAAATTACGTTGCTAGATTAGATTAGCCTAGACATCTACCACCCTAAAAATCAGTCAACGGCTTGATTGTCTAGATATTGTATTTCTTTTCATACTTAGTGCTGCATCAGTTGAGTTTGATCTACTAAGTCATGCTTAGAACCATAATCTCTAGCCTGCTTGTTGACTGCCAATAAGGGTTTCATCGGGGTTTCAGCCGATGAGTTATTTGGACGTTGCATCGGCTCATAAGGATTGCATATACATATGAGTTGGATCTAGCCGATGACAACAAAGGTTTCACTTATTAATCTAATCTTGTGGATTTCATGACATCGGACCTCCAGCCGATGTGTGCTTTAGCCTTCGGATCAATGCTTATTCCATCATATCATTATAGCCGATTGGTTTATATTGGATTATATTGTTATTTTATTACATCATCATCAGCCGATTGACTTTATATCATCATCTACATTGGACATACAGCCGATTGCTTAAACCCTATCGCTATCAGCTGGTATCGGCATTGGCTATTATCGGCTATCGGCTGGAACTACTCCATCGGCTTGTCAGTCGATCGGCTGTTTTGATCTACTATTTGTATATCTTGTCAGTTGCAGGATCAAACTGACTGGCACGCCCACATCTCATTAATCTTTGGACCTGCACAGGAGCTAAGCAGATCTCCCAGGCAGGTGTGTTCGATTTTCTCGTCAACAGCGGCATCATGGGCGAAGTGGAGCTCGATCCCGACGCGCTTTTTGGGGGAAACGTGGGGAAAGTGTAGATGAGGTGGAGGGGAACTGATTTCATGCGGTTTGGGCGCGAGGGCGCGAGCGGGAGGGGTTGGGATCGGCAGCGACGTGGGTGGATTTGGCGACGTGGGGTGGATCGTGGCTCGATTGGGCGCCGAAATTTGGGGAAAAGTAGGGGAAGAGGTGGAGGAGGTGGAGGGGATCCACGTCCGCTCGGATTTGAACGCGGGGGCGCGCGGGATTGGCGGCGACGTGGGGAGCACGGGACGGCCATGGTGGCGGTTGTGGCCGGCGTGAGGAAGGGGATGGACCTGACAAGTGGGTCCCGCGGTCCCACTTGTCGGCCTAAGGGGGAGAGGAAGGGCGAGGGGGTTATGTAGACTTTTCAAGGGACAGAGCGAGCGGGCCGAGCGGATGGGAGGCAGGAGGCCGGCCTAGATAGAGAGAGGAGAGGAGGGGGGATTGGGCCAGGCCCAAGGGGGAGAAAGGGGAGGGATTTTATTTGTTTTTCATTTTATTTAATTGATTCAATGAACTTTGTGCCATTAAAATTACTTCTTGAGCTCCGAAAATTCATAGAAAAATCCGGAGAGTGTTTTAGGGCACAAAGAATATTACAAAATATTCTCCGCCAATGATTTTTAAAGGAAATTTTTAATTCCCTCAATAATTCACTTGATTAAATTGCTTTAAATTTTATTTAATTTCTATAAAATGTATTATTTAATGATTTTTAATCCCGAACGAAAATCGGGGCGTTACAGTCCTCCTCCCCGTCTGTCGTAAGGATGGGGCGGCGGCTGCGGGACGGTTCCTGACGGTGGTCGGCCACGAGGCGGCGCCGGCGTCGATGGGGCACGGTCGGCTGCGCGGTGGAGAAGAGGGGTGGCGGTGGCGAGCTGGCGATGAACGCGGGGGAGATGAAGGGCAGTGAGAGATTAACAAGTGGGTCCACAACGTTTTTCACCCGAGTTTGCTACGCTGGCATGCCACGTGAGCAAGAGTGGCAAATAGTTAAGGGACCACCTCTTAAGAGGGGCAAAAAAAATAAGTACAAACCTAAGAAGGGTATTTGGATAATTGCCAAACATAAAAGTAACAAATAGTTAAATTCCTTCTTGTTCGGTGTCGAATCGGTAACGAGAACGGGTTATCGCGGGATTTCATGTCCTATTTCTCTATTACTTTGGATCGGCGCGGAGGCCCGTATAGGGTGAACGAACACGTATAGGGTGAACGAACACGATTACATACGAAAACGCTCTGGCTCGATCGGGCGCCCGAGTGGAAAGAGAATATCGGGCTTTTGCGTCCCACTGCCCTTTTCTCTCCTTCTCTCTCCATCTTATCCATTCCCCTTCTCTCTCTACATTGTTTCTCTCCACACGAGGCGCTTCTCCACTCACTCCTCGTCCGTACGGCGATGTCACCGAACAGGTCCACTAGTGGTTGCGGCGACGGTGACAACAACCAGATACGTAGCCTTGACCCGACAGCCACCGTAGCAGCCGCGGCCACCGCCCTCGCGACGCGGCTCGGGACGATGATCTAGCTAACCACCGAAGAGAGGAATAAGTGTATCTAGCTGGTATTTTTTGGGTGATTTTTCGATAATTCCAATCTATGTATATAGATGTTTTATTAGTTAGATCGAAGTGATTAAGGCCCGGTTTAGTTACCAAAAATTTTTGTTTTGGGGTGTCACATCGGATATACGGACACACATTTAAAGTATGAAACGTTGTCTAATAACAAAACAAATTACAGATTCTGCCAGGAAACTGTGAGACGAATTTATTAAGCCTAATTAATCCGTCATTAGCAAATATTTACTGTAGCACAACATTATCAAATCATGGTGCAATTAGGCTTAAAAGGTTCGTCTCGCAATTTACACGCAAATTGTGTAATTGTTTTTTTTTCCACATTTAATACTTCATGCATGTGTCCGAACGTTCGATGTGATGGGTGAAAAGTTTTTGTTTTGAGAACTAAACAAGGCCTAGGTGGAGTTTTTTTATGGTGTTTCATTTTTTTTTGTCTTCAATTTCACTCGGATCTTGTTGATATTTCAATGACTTTAATCATTTGTTTCATATGTTGAAGAAAATTATTTCATCTGGTGATCAGATTGTGTTTCACTATTTTCAGTAACTGAAACATTCTTTCACTCAGCGCTGAAACATTGTTTTACGAGGGGTGAAATGATGCCCCATTTTTTTGGGAAAAATTGGGCGTCCGATTCGTAGTTGTTTCCCGATTGCATATGGGTGGGCTTTACCTCGTCGCAGGCAGTCCCTCGCGGCCGCCAGCGCTGGTACACGCCATCAGGTTCATCCTCCGTTTCCCCTCTCTTTCTCTATCGCTCAAATTTGAGCGAACCCTCATCAGTTGATCTGAATTTCTGCTTGCGCACAAGTATACAAGTTTCAAGTATGACTTCAACAAAGACAAAGATGTGAATTTGCTTGTTCGATTAAATATTGCATCGTCAGTACACGCAGTCTTGGGAATATTGCTGGTCGTTTGCGTCATCAGTACTTACTGCGGTCTTATTATAAGATTTTTAGTGATGCTGTTGTATTTGACACAACTACATCGGTTGACTACTATGATATTCATGTGATTATTTGCTTCTTTGGTTGAGCCAACGGAGGAAAATCTGCAATCTTGTCTATAAACCAGGTAGAGAACTCTTTTTAACTATTCAGTCTCATACCAAGTCTTTCTTTCCTTTTTTTCATGAAAAACATTAGCTGCAAGTCTTTCTTTTTTTCTAGGGTGTAAGTCATTTTTTTTAACAGGTACTCCTACGTACTATTTCTCAAATTCATGAATAGAAAAGCTCCATATTCAATATTGACAGACGACAGTATGTATCTCTAGGAGGCAATTCAAAATGAGCTTTTAGGAAGTTCAGAAAAATTATCAGGTTGGTTTTCATTTATTCATGTTAAAGGGCAATGATGTTTGAACACTAAACCTTTTTTGAATTTTCAGTTCTACCAAAATAAAGACATTTAATCTTCATGTTCAAAGAGGCTAAACATGTTCCATGAAGAAAATATATTCGTTACTTTGACCCGTGACCCTCGCGTCGCCCACCCCAGGGCGGCTCGGGGGCGACGTGCGCGGCGGCAACCAGTCTCCCTCACCTCCTCCTCTGCCTCGCCGCCGCCGGCAAAGCCGCGCGGCCGCAAGGACGGCGGCGGCGGGGCTCCCCGCTCCTCGCGCTTGCGGAGGCCGGGCGAACCTCCGGAGGAGGCGGCGGCGGCAGCTTTCCCGTCCAGATCTGGCAGGGTGCCCGGAGGTGGCGGCTGGCGGCGGGGGAGGTCGGCGCCGGCGCTGGACGGTGCAGGGACCGGCGACAGGCAGGTGGGCGGGCGTCAGCAATGGCGGCTCGCTCGTGCCGTGGTCGCGACATCGGCGTCGGCGTCCGTCCGCGGCGGCGTGATGGTCGTGCCGACGACGGATGTTACGGTGGCGCGGCAGCGTCGCGTTTTGGCGGGCAGGCAGCTCGCTAGCGGTGTCGGTGTTAGCGTCCGTCAGCGGTGGCACAGTGGTAGCGGCGACGACGGGTGGCCGCAGCGGCGCGGACCGCCGGCTTGCACCGCCCTGGTTTGTGGCCGCCGCCTGGCTGGTCGCCTGCTTGCGTCGCCCTGGCTGGATCTGGCCGTCCGTGGCTGGATCCATCGCCTCCACGCCGGATAGCCAGGGCAGCCGAGCGGCTGCGTGTGGCGGCGATGTGCGGATGTGGAGTTGGCGGTGTGGCAGCAATGTGCGGATGTCGACGGCTTGTGCTGGCGTGAAGCAGGAATGGGGCTTGATGTCCGCGGTGGTGACTTCCTCGTTGTCGGCCAAGTGTTTCTCCCTCCTTTTGATTCCCACCCCCCCCCCTTCTTTGGCTGAACCCTGTTCTGGTCGTGGGGAACACTAGGGGGAGGGCGGAGGCTCCGGCTTGCTGTAGGAGTTTGCGGTGGATTGATGGCGTTTCGAGGGTGGCCAAGGGCTCGTCTTGCCATTGGTTACGGTCAAGGTATGACTGCTTGTGGGACGTCATGGACTATTCTGTGGCCATTGATGTGGGGGTGCTTGTGTGGGCGATGTGAAAATGCTGGTGAAAGCCTTGCCGTGCCTTGGGCCGGTTCGACAATGACGGCGCCCGTGGGTGCCGTTTCCCTTCTTGGAGGCGTTGTCATGGCATTCTTTCATATCCCCCACAAAATCTCCAGGTGAAAACCTTGTTCCGATTTTCGGACGAGCGGCGGTGGCATTACACGTCGTGTCCTCCTTGGGGGTGTCGCTTCGGAGAAGTACCAACGCATCGACGACTGTCGATGGTCTTTTTTGGTTCAAAAGCTTTCATGCCTTGTGTTCGGCGAGGCCTTCGCCTTCTTAGGTCTGCTTCTTTCTTGTGGTGGGCGACACGCTCTTCGGTTGTTTCTGCTGATGAAGTCGAAGCTGCTCACTGAAGGGGTACGGCGACGCTCAACAACAATAACATGTTGCAGTCTCTTCCAAGGAGTTCTGGTGCTGGCCGTGTGAAGGGTGTGAAGGAAGTTGCCCCTCAGGGGCTTGGCTGATGTCCATTGTTGGATGTCGGAGCTGCTTTTCGCTTTGGCGACTTTCGTGGTTTCAGTGTCGTGGCGGTTGTGGAGTCGGCGCTGCTGGGTCGCTTGGGCGGCTAGCTCGGCAACGATAAGACCTCTTCTGCTATGTGGGAGCTGTTGTGTCGCTTTTATGTTTAGTGTGGCGGCGACGTCTTGCGTTTGGGCTCCGCCGTCGTTGTTAGTTGTGTAGCGGTGGGTTTTAGCCGGTTTTCCTATAATTAACCGTGCAGCTGTACAGTTTTTGGGCCCGGTTTTTCTTATAAACTGGATCAATTCTCTTCTTCTAAATATAACAGTGGAACAAATTTCCGCCTTAGGTTTCAAAAAAAAAAAATCTTTACAACAAGCAAGGTCAATGTAATATGTATTGCCTTGCCCCTGTTTAGCTTCAAAATTCAATGCATAAGGTTAACCATGCCTACATTTTACCACCATAAAGTTCAACAGGGTAAAGAACATCTATACGTAGTGCTTGCGGGTGTAAAAGATGCTTTGCTAGATTTTACTCTGAATTTACAGGGTAACCTACTAACAGAAAGCATGCAATACAGTCTAGAAAATCCTCTGATTTTAGGATTATCCAAAATTGCCATTGTAGCAGTAAAACATGAGCACATATGTTCCGGATTAACCAATCAGAAAAAGAAAAATTAAAGCAACAGAAGATGCATGCTTGCAATGATTTGTAGATATTAAACTACTCATGCCATAAAATGCCATAACTGTGATACCATTGTCGTATAAGTTGTCTAAACAGATCTAGTCTTGAAAAACAGACAAGCTATTCACAGAATCAACTTGGCCTATATGGGATTCACAAAATGATCTTAATTTCTACGAAGCTTATTACTAACCTTCTCCAACACATCTATCAAGACATAAGGACAATTTCTCTTGAGATTAGCATAGCCTTCAGTTGCCATTACAGCATCCGCATCCCTTTTGAAGTAGCCATAAATTTAACGCAAACATCCGCATCAAGTATGCTGATCAGTATGTTGTTGCAGCTATGCTGATCAGCCAAAGCTAACGTAGTTCCAACTGTCTCCGCATCAAGTAAATCATCGAGGACGCTTTCGCACAGCAACTTCATCCTATCCATGGCATATCTATCCGCGGCCACGAATAGAAGCCGGATCATTTCAACATAGTCGCCATCTTCGACATCGTCCATATCGGGCAACGAGTCGGTGTACATGAAATGTAGGAGAGCCCTGAAAACGTCAGGCTGGATGTCATCCACGGTCACGCTACGGGCATCCCTCTCCTTCATCCCTCCATAGAGCTCCGCCTTGAAGACGGGCGAGCACGCTCTTGTGCGCCGCAATCTTCACTCCCCCAACAATGAAATCTACGTCTGCGGTTTCCTCTTCCTCCAGCAATTTGCCGAAATGATCTTATAAATCGGACGGTGTGGAGATTATGGATACCCCATATCTACACGGCATGTATAATCCGACTAGGTACAGGGTGCCATATGTAGATAGAATATCTTTATGAGGACTCGGGTTAAGTTTAAACTTGTATGTCAAGGAAATATCCGAGATCCTAGACAGTTACGATTGTATTTTATCTGTAATTACATATTCCGTTAGGGATATGGACTGTATTTTGTAATACGGACCCCTTCCCCTATATAAGGAGGGGTCCGGGTCCCTCTAGGGGCATGTTCTTTCTCCCAGATCATACGATCAATAATACACTCGATGGATCAATCCCCAGACAGGAGTAGGGTATTACTTCTTGATTAAGAAGGCCTGAACCTGTATAAAATTCCTTGTCTCTAAACCCATCCACTTTTCCAGCTTGATAGCCACCCCCTTTTAGTATTGCCGAAATCTTGTTTCAACAGTTGGCGCGCCAGGTAGGGGTAGCGTCAAGTTTTTCACCGACTAGTGCGATGGGTTTCATCTCTGGCATCGACGATTTTGCCTTCCCTCCTGGGCAGGCGTTCTGGTTTGGCAGCCTCGACTTCATCACCAATGACTTCGGCAAGATTTCTCTCCTCGACTTGGATCCGAACCAGTCGGGAAGAGGCCGGATCTCCGTCCCGTTCGGTATCCCGAACTCTGCCGAGATCTACCCCAAGGTCATCTCCAACGAGTCGGTCTCAAACCACTCGGACGAGATCCAATCTACTTCAACACCACCAGATCAAGACGATGGGGCCTACCCGCCAATCTTGATGAAACTCCCCGACGATCTTGGCTACCGTCTTTACTACAAGGGCGTCTTCTCCCCGTAGGCCTAGACGGGATTCGGCTTCAGCACCGATCCGGCCTAGCTCCAGGGAAGTCGGCGTCATACTCCAGCCACTCGGCACGGTTTCGATGGATCAATTGGAAGGCTACTTCAGCTCCCCCGGCGTCGACTCATGACCAACAAAGATCGTAGAGTATGACGAATTCGGCTATCGCTACGACAACCGCGACCTCGACGACTTCGACGAAAGCTTTGAAGATAACTACACCCCTCTCTACTTCGGCATCTTCATGGCCGACAACGAGACGGAGGAACAGCGCCAAGCCCGAGAAGCAGAAGGATGACGCGTACAACAGGAGGCCGAGCGACGCCGACTGGAAGAGGAGCGCCAGGCACAAGAGCAAGAACGGCTGCAGCGTGAGCAACAGGAACGCGAACGGGCTGCAAAGGAGGCTGACGACCGACGACAACGAGCCTTGGACGCAAGGCGACGAGCGCGAGAACTCATCGGGCAGCAAGACGTTGAGGGGACAGCGGTCTTCCGCACCCCTCAACAGAACACGGTTGCGGCGATCACTCTCCTCGACACCCTCCTCAAGGAAGACGCATTCAACCAAGCTGATCACATCGTCAACATCTTGAACCAGACCAAGACCATGATTGCCGCCTCGGTCCCGGTTAACTCCGCCAGCGTCCGCACGCCGACTGGCAGCCGAGTTCCCCATCTTCGATCTCAAGATTATCACCAGCCGAGCCTCAGCATCACCGGAGTGGGATCCAATCGCAGGAGCAGGGGTCATGACGAGCGATCTGTCCACTCGCCTCCCGAACGACACAGGGAGCGCCGAGTTGAACGGCCTCGCTCCCCACCTCGTAGGCGCCCCGTCGATCTTCGCGATACAATCAACCAGCGCCGTGCAGCACGAGGCTACGCCCACCGCCATTCACTGGATCGCTACGACGACGACATGGATGGAGTTGCTGCCTTTACTAATGACCTGCGTCGAGTGGATTGGCCAGCCGGCTTCAAGCCGGCTGGAATCGAGAAGTATGACGGCACCACTAATCCGGAGTCTTGGCTCACCGTCTATGGCCTCGCAATTCGCGCAGCAGGAGGAGACAGCAAAGCCATGGCAAACTACTTGCCTATGGCCCTAGCGGATTCTGCCCGGTCCTGGCTTCATGGGTTACCCCGTGGCACGATCGGATCATGGGCGGAACTTCGCGACCACTTCATCGCCAACTTCCAGGGCACCTTTGAACGCCCTGGCACACAGTTTGATCTCTACAACGTCATTCAGAAGTCTGGAGAATCCCTTCGAGATTATATCCGGCGCTTTTCTGAACAACGCAACAAGATCTCCGACATTACCGATGACGTCATCATTGCCGCTTTCACCAAGGGGATTCGTCATGAAGATCTAGTCGGCAAGTTCGGGCGCAAGCCTCCTAGGACGGTCAAGCAGATGTTCGAAAAAGCCAACGAGTAAGCCAAAGCCGAAGATGCCATTATCACGTCCAAGCAGTCGGGCACCACTTGGAAGCCAAAGAAAGATACGCCGACTACGGGAGGGGGTGGAAGTACCAATCACAAGGACCGTAAGCGTAAGCCCGAGGAACTTGTTGCAACTACTACACATTCCTCCCGACAACGTTCGCGCGTCAATACTTTTGACAAGATCATGAACTCCCAATGTCCGCATCATCCCAATTCCAATCATGCAGCCAAAGATTGCTTCGTCTACAAGCAGCTTGTAGAGCAATACGCCAAGAATGCACGGAAGGCCTCTAACGGAGATCAAAGCACGTCAAAAAAGAAGGACGATGACGATGATGTTCCGACAGGTTTTCAAGACCATCGCAAGCAGCTCAACCACATCTTTGGCGGACCTCTGGCTTATGAATCTAAAAGAAAACAAAAGCTGACCGAACGGGAGATTAACGCTGTTCAGCCCGATACGCCCCAATATCTTCGGTGGTCGGAGACAACAATCAAGTTTGACCGCTCGGATCATCCAGACCGAGTGGTCCACCCGGGGCGGTACCCCCTGGTACTAGACCCAGTGGTTCGCAACGTCAAGCTTCGCAGATCCCTCATCGATGGCGGCAGCGCACTCAACATCCTCTTCACCAAGACCCTGGATGACATGCAGATCCCTCGCACAGAACTGAAACCGAGTAATGCGCCCTTTCACGGAATCATTCCAGGGTTATCCGCTACGCCACTCGGCCAGATCACTCTTCCAGTCACCTTTGGTACTCGGGAGAACTTCCGCATAGAAAACGTCTGCTTCGAAGTTGCTGATTTCGAGACAGCGTATCATGCCATACTCGGGCGCCCGGCGTTAGCCAAATTTATGGCTGTCCCGCACTATATCTACATGATGATGAAGATGCCTGGTCCTCGAGGAGTCATATCCCTGCGGAGCGACATCAAACAAGCCGTCACATGCGACAAGGAAAGCTGCGAGATGGCCCAAACCCGCGAGATCGCGATCGCCCGAGAAGACATCCGACTGGCTGCAACCACGGCAAGCGAAGGAGAGGTGCCTGCAACCAAGATCTCAAAGAGTGGAGAAAGCAAAGTCAAGACCAAGAAAAATCCTTTAGATCCTTCTGATCCTACTAAGACTGCTGTAATAGGCGCCGAGTTAGATTGTAAATAGGAAAGCGCGCTCATCACCTTTCTTCAAAATAATAAAGATATCTTTGCGTGGAAACCATCCGATATGCCTGGTATTCCCAGAGAGGTGATTGAGCACTCTTTACATGTTAAGGAAGACGCTAAGCCAATCAAGCAACGACTCCGCCGCTTCGCACAGGATAGGAAAGATGCGATCAAGGAAGAATTAACTAAGCTGTTAGCAGCAGGCTTCATCAAGGAAGCCCTTCATCCCGACTGGCTGGCCAACCCAGTCTTGGTTCGGAAGAAAACGGGACAATGGCGCATGTGCATCGACTACACCGACCTCAACAAATCATGTCCCAAAGATCCTTTTGGGTTGCCTCGCATTGACCAGGTGGTTGACTCAACAGCCGGCTGCGAGCTACTCAGCTTTTTGGATTGCTACTCAGGTTATCACCAGATTCGACTAAAGGAATCCGACTGCTTAAAGACTTCATTCATCACGCCCTTTGGGGCATACTGCTACATCACCATGCCTTTCGGATTAAAGAACGCAGGAGCAACTTATCAACGCATGATCCAGAGATGTTTTTCAACTCAGATCGGTCGCAACGTTGAAGCTTATGTGGATGATGTAGTCGTCAAGACCAAGCAGAAAGATGATTTGATCACGGACCTAGAAGAAACCTTTGCTAGCATCCGTGCTTTCAGGATGAAATTAAACCCTGAAAAGTGCACCTTCAGAGTACCGTCAGGGAAGCTGCTTGGATTTATGATGTCTCATAGAGGCATACAAGCCAACCCGGAGAAAATCAATGCCATCCTCAACATGAAACCGCCAAGTTCTTAGAAAGATGTTCAAAAGCTGACTGGTTGCATGGCGGCGCTCAGCCGATTCGTTTCGCGACTCGGCGAGCGGGGGATGCCCTTTTTCAAGCTGTTGAAGAAAACAGACAATTTCAAGAACTCCCCCAAGATAAAGATGAAGCCGAGCGGATCTCCAGGCGCAGCAGGCTCTATATTATTCATGAGACCAAGCTGTACAAGAAAAGTCCATCAGGAATCTTGCAACGCTGTGTGTCTTTGGAGGAGGGGAGACAATTGTTAAAGGATATACATTCCGGCATCTGCGGCAATCATGCTGCCGCACAAACCATCGTTGGCAAGGCTTACCGGCAAGGTTTTTTCTGGCCCACAGCTGTGTCCGATGTTGACAAGATTGTGCGGACATGCGAAGGTTGTCAATTTTTCGCCAGACAAAGTCATCTACCAGCTCAAGAGTTACAGACTATCCCGCTGTCTTGGCCGTTTGCGGTTTGGGGGCTTGACATGGTCGGCCTGTTTAAAAAGGCAGTCGGTGGTTATACTCATCTCTTTGTGGCTGTCGACAAATTCTCCAAGTGGATTGAAGCCAAACCGGTCATCACAATCACGGCAGACAAGGCTAGAGATTTCTTCATCAATATTGTGCACCGGTTTGGGGTACCTAATCGGATGATCACTGATAATGGCACTCAATTCACTTCGGCATTAAAAGAGTTCTGTGAAGACTTCGGCATTAAAATCTGTTATGCCTCTGTAGCGCACCCTATGAGCAATGGACAAGTCGAACGAGCCAATGGCATGGTACTCCAAGGCATAAAGGCACGAGTTTTCGACCGACTGAATCCCTATGCCGGCAAGTGGGTAGAACAGCTGCCGTCTGTACTTTGGTCCTTGCGCACCACTCCCAGTCGGGCCACGGGCCAGTCGCCGTTCTTCCTAGTTTATGGAGTAGAAGCAATGTTGCCTAGTGAGGTGGAATTTGAATCTTTACGATTTCGCAACTTTCGCGAGGAGCGCTACGGAGAAGACCGAGTAGATGATCTGAACCGACTAGAAGAGGCCCGCGAAGCAGCCTTAATTCAGTCGGCTCGATATTTGCAAGGGTTGCGCCGTTATCATAATCGCAACGTTCGATCACGAGCTTTTTTAGTCGGCAACCTGGTTCTGAGAAAAATTCAAACTACACGAGATCGGCACAAGTTATGCCCCTTATGGGAAGGGCCATTTATAATCTCCGAAGTCACTCGGCCAGGTTCCTACCGACTCAAGCGTGAAGACGATACTCCTATCGACAACTCCTGGAATATCGAACATCTTCGTCGTTTTTATGCTTAAGTACTACTTTTGTATTTCCCTATTTTGACTGCTAACATCAAGCTTTCCCTTGAAGTTATCAGTCGGGGGCTACTATAATAATAATGGAGTGTGATTTTTATCAATTCAATTTGCTTACTTGATTTATCATTGCCTTGCTTGATTTTTTGGCTTAGTCAATGAGGACTGAAAGTTTTTTAATAGCTTTTGCGGGTTTTAGGCTCAATAAGGTTTGACAAAAGCTTTTAAGAAATCAGAAGCTAAGTTCGAAATATTGAGCACAGCATAAATTCATCAGTATTGTACAAATTGTGCCTCCATCATCATCATCATCATCAGAATCATTGTTATCATATCATATCAATCAGTATCAGTTTTTTCATCATCGGAATTATCAGATCCAGTCGGCCGAAGGTCGTTGTCCTGGAATCTCTCAACTACATCGGCGGCTATCTTATCAGCGGCTTTTTGCGCATCGTTGATAAAGTCTAGGGCGGCTTCTTCGCTCGTCCCGTCTGCAAATCCGTCAATGGCGTCAACATCAATTTTCAGGTATAGAGACTTGGTCATCGCCAACGCCATGCTTGCTCCCATACTCCCAGCCTCCTTGATATTCTTAAAATATGTATCCGGAGCGATTCTCAGCTTGTCGATGATTTCGGAAGCATCAAATGTACTCGGACCATTATTATTAAAGAACATGGCTTGGACGAGTGGGGTAGCAGCGTTAGCGACTTCATCCCTGGCCCCTTCAAGCCTCCTGATCTTATTGACCAAGACATCAAATTGCGCCTGAGACTTGATTTCGCGATCTGCACAAATAGATTTATATCAACAAGTGGGCATAAAGATAAGAAGTATTAGTCACTCATACCTTCAACATCCTTTAGAGCTGAGTCCCTCTGTTTGGCCAATTCGGCCTTGTCGTTCTCCAGAGTCTGGATCCGCTCTTCTAGTTTAGAAATCCTGGCGGCTTGCACTGTATTGCTTCTTGATTAATTGATATTACAAGGATGGCAGCAAAAGTAAGTTAGATGGAGATTGTATTTACCCTTTGATGAACCCCTCAGTTCAAAGTTGGATTCCTGGAGCTCGGCAATCCGGTCCCTCAGATCATGTTCAGTTTTCCTGGCAAGTTCTTTGGCTTCGTGTAGCTGGTCTCTGGTGGCCTCAAGGGTTCCGAGATGGGGAACTAATTTTTCCAGGGTCGCGGTTTTTGCCTCGTTCCTAAGGTGGATTCTCTGTATGACAGTCTTTTTTCAGCAAAGTGGCCGACAGGACGATAGAAGACATGTATGAGAAGACTTACATTTACAAGACGAGTGGCTTGGCCGAGAGCTTTCTGCAGCATGCGCAACTCCTCATCTTCTTTTTGCTTATTGATCACAATTCCTTGAGGTTGCATATCGTCATCCCACCACTTGACTAAAATGGGTGGACGAGAATCCTGAGCTGACTGTATCCGGAGGACTTCTTCTTCGTCGCCGACCATCGGGCCTTAGGCATTTATGAAAAGCGGTGAAACAATTGAAGAGAGTTTGTCGGATCAAAATGGGTTTGGAGGATGTGTTTACCTGTGATTATCTCTGGTCGGGGACGAGCAGGCCCTTGTACTTTGATAGGGGAGCCGGACTTTGGATCGGTGCTGGCATCCTTTTTGGGAGGGCTGTCGGCTTGAGTTTCTACTTCAGGAATATCCTTGTTTGGTTCTGTACCAGATTGATCTCCAGTCGGGGGCCCCTGGTTAATTCCAATTCCAGCTTCGGCCGACTGGTTTCTAGTCGGGGGCTCGTTGCTAGGTTCTACATTGTCGGTTGCCGGTTGATTGTCATTTGGGTGATCTTTTGCAGTCGGCCTGGTTTCCTTTGAAGAATCCGTCTCCATGTTAGTCGGGTCAGAGTCTTTTCCAGAAGGATCTATGTCTGATGGCTTCCTACGAGTTTGAGCTGTGCTATCAGTATTATTTTAATAGTGAGTGAGCGTCAATACAAGGAAGATCGTCAAACGATTTATACCTGGAAGACTTCCTGATTTTCGGCATGGGACGACTGGATGTTTTCTTCTTTGGATTGGCTTGCCTTGGTTGTTTTCCGGTCTCCTCTTTGTTTTCAAATTTTCCAGCATCATCGCCTTCATCATCACTCAGAACCAACTTTCTCTTGCGAAAGTCTGACTGGCTGGCTGGTTTAGAGGTGTTTGGTTGAGTATCAGACCGAATTTTTGGTCCTCCACTCCCCTGACCCGTTTGCCGGTGAGGTGATCGGCGCTGAGCGATTGGAGGATCTGACTTCATCAATGCGAACTCCTGAGCATAATATTTCGAACTGTCAAATGGCTTAACAAGGGACAATAGCATGCTTTCGAGAAGGGTTGAGGTGTTTGAATTCATACCGGTGGAGGAGGATTGAAGGCGTTGTACGACACCACCGACAGCAAGTGAGAATAGCTGACTACGATAGCGTTTGAGAAGATTTTGTACATCCTCTCCTTCATGACCTTAAAATCAAGAGAATCTGGATCTTCACGGTTTGGATCATGCTTGCCGTCAAATTCAAAGGCTGTGCGAGATCTCTCTTTAATTGGAGCTAGCCGGCTCTTGATAAAATGCTGGGTGATCTGTTCTCCTTGCAGACCTTGCTCCTTTAGCTTCAGCATGCGGTCCATCAGGTCGAGCGCCTGAGCGGCTTCCTCTCCAATCGGCAGTGAGTTCCAAGTGTCCTGATAAACTGGAGGGAGACAAGAGTACTCGGGGAGTGCGGGCTCAGGGTTCTGAACATAAAACCAATTTGCGTGCCAGCCTTTGTTTGAAGTTTTGAAGGGCATGGAAAAGTATTTTTGGCTCAAAGTTCCCCTAAGTTGGAAACCAACCCCCCCAACAACACATGGTTTACTCTTGTTCGGTTGGGGCTTGAGGAAGAAGATACGGCGGAACAAGGCAAAATGCGGCCTAATGCCCAAAAAAGCTTCGCAGGCGTGTATGAAGTTGGTAATGTGAACTATGGAGTTTGGGTTTAAGTGATGCAAGCTAATCCCATAGAAATTCAGAATTCCCCGGAAGAATCTTGAGGTTGGAAGAGAAAATCCGCCATAGAAGAAATGAGAAAATACCACGACTTCATGTGTGTCGGGGGTCAGGAATGCTTCGCCGAATGTTGGGCGCCACCCAATGATCTCTTTCGCCGGGAGAACGCCATGCGCCACCATTTCTTTCAGATTCTCCTCTGTTACGTCGGAGGGCACCCAAGACTATCAAAGCTTTCTCTCTCTTCTGCCATGAATATGAACTGGATGGTGTAATTTGGTCCAAGATATGGCTGGAAGGGGATGGGGAATCGGTGCGGTGGTTGCGCGGAAGGTTTTTGCGGAGTTTTGGAGGATGGATTGGAGCAGATCGGTGAACCCTAGCTTCGCCGGTGCCGTTTTGTACTGTAGCGTGAAATGGGGAAAGTGGCGAGAGTCTCGGCGGGGAAGACGAAGCGACGCTTTGACTCCGGCGTTTATTTCGCTAGGGTATCGGGAGTGCTAATGGGCCTGGGCCTATACAATACTTCAGCCCAATTCTATTATCAGCGTGGCCTGTTGTGATCTCTAGGGACTTAGGCATTTTTGCTTTGGCAATTTGTGCTCACAATGGTGTGACCTGATGTTGTTAAAATCCTTTTTAATGTCGTTAGATGATTCTTTGGAATTACTACGATGCGAATAAAAAGGTACCCAACAGAAAAGTGTTATGCTGGTTTTGTAAGTCTTTTTAGGCTGCAAAAGCTGTTTGGGTTTGTTGAGATAACTGGTTTTTGATCAGTTATTTACACGGCATGCTCATTTTTTTTGGTGTGAATCGTAGCCTAGGCTATTTAGACTTATCACTAATTATATTATTACATTTATATCACATTTGATGGATCTTTTTGAGAGTTTTTATTCGGATTCTTGTCAAATGTGTGAATTTATGGACCTTAGGAGTGTTTATCACTCGGGCTTTTTCATATTTCCATTCTTGGTATATTAAGGCTAAAAGCAGTCGGCTGGATGTTTTGTTGAACGCCGCATATGCTTTGCTATATGATGTTTGGTTGTAAAACCACTCGGTTCTTGACTATATGTTTAGTTGTTTAACTAACCACGTAGTCGGGGGCTATACCTAATTAGGTGCATCTAGTCGATGCACCTGGTTTTTTCTATTTTAGACCTTCACAGTCTTTGGTTTTGGTACTTGGAGATCTATACAGAAGGAATTGAAGCACTTGGATTATTGCTTTATATTTCAAGAGAAGGCTATTTCGTCGACTGTAAAGGTCTCGGGGGCTACTGTGGAGATTATGGATACCCTATATTTACACGGCATGTATAATCCGACTAGGTACAGGGTGCCATATGTAGATAGAATATCTTTATGAGGACTCGGGTTAAGTTTAAACTTGTATGTCAAGGAAATATCCGAGATCCTAGTCGGTTACGATTGTATTTTATCTGTAATTACATATTCTGTTAGGGATATGGACTGTATTTTGTAATACGGACCCCTTCCCCTATATAAGGAGGGGTCCGGGTCCCTCTAGGGGCATGTTCTTTCTCCCAGATCATACGATCAATAATACACTCGGTAGATCAATCTCCGGACAGGAGTAGGGTATTACTTCTTGATTAAGAAGGCCTGAACCTGTATAAAATTCCTTGTCTCTAAACCTATCCACTTTTCCAGATTGATAGCCACCCCTTTTAGTATTGCCGAAATCTTGTTTCGACAAGCGGCACCTCGATTTCGGATCGTCCCTTGGCGTTGGACACAATCGGTTTATGGACTACGGTCAGGACACACTCGATTTCCAAGCGATCGTCCTTGATGTAGCCTGATTCTTCCTTCTCCAGACGATATCTTTGCATCGGATTTGAGCGCTGAGGCTTAGGGCATCTGGTGCTATTGAACATTCTTGGCTCTGATAGCGAAGAAACACTCTCTCGCTGACCGGTGGCGTGGCTGACGAATCGCAGGTCATAGGCGGCTTGCACCTTGCAATTCTTGGTCAAGAGCTCCAGGGAGACGGAGGTGAACCTTGAGATGGTCACCGTGACGCCGTTGGGGTAGAAGCGGATTGCCCAGTCGTAGCCGCCGACGGCGAAGGCCGGCGACCGGATGAACTCGCCGGCGGCCATGCCCTCGTTGAGGCTGTACCCGACGACGTCGAACTTGAGCGTGGCCTCCTCGTGCTTCTTGGCGTACCTTGACATCCTCTTCTTGGACCCCATCCTCTTCAGTTTCTGTCTTTCAAGTTCCAAGAACTGATCAAACCAGGTCGGAATTGAGCCAAATGAGGGGAAAAGAATTGAACCAGATTAATCGAGGAGGAGGATCGAGGAAAGAAATCAAATTCGTCGGGGGCAGAAACGAAACGATGGGCAATGTAAGCGGAGGATATGTTTTGTGATTTGTTCCTGCAAATGTTGAAAATCGTATTATTCCTTGATGAGGAGAAAAGATGGAAATAATTTTCACGTGGTAACCGCGGACTATGCCTATTTGAGAATTCAGAGTACGTACGCACTACAAATCGGATCAGATTATATTTTTTGGTCGTCAGGATGCAATTCCGTCGGGTACGGATATGGAAATTCGACCAACTTATTTATAGTTTTATCTATAGCGTGCCCATCTCTATCTCTATCTCTATCTCTATCTCTTCTCTACTATTATAAAAATTAAAGATGTTTTTATCGGTATTTTGATACGTCATCCGTGTTTGAGTTGGTTTATGAAGATATAGATTTATTGAATAAGTTATGGTATTATGAAACACACTATTTATATTTAACTCAAACAGATGAAGCTAGCTGCAAGGTTTCTTCACGTTTGTCACAAGAACGTGCATGTGTACAAGTCCGATTGTGTTCCCGTCTGGGAGAGAAAAATAAAGATGTACTGCTGATGGAAACCGAGTCAGTCTCAGTGTCAACACATATGCATGCATAATTCACTCTAGATTGCAATTACAGAACACTTTGACAAAAATCGAGTCAGTCTTGGTATCAACACATATACATGCATACATACATATTGCGATGAGTAATTTTTCAGTTGCTGCCAAAATTTCTCTCTATTTAACTAAAAACATATTTGAGCGTGTTATTTATTTTAGATCGCAATTAAAAAAACTCCTTCGTGCTAAAATATAACAAACTTTTGGATTTCAAATTTTGTTCCAAATATAGCTAAAAACTAACATGTTCACTCCAGAGACTAGGAATTATTATACCACATTAATCAAAAAAAGAAGAAAAAAAACACCATTAGTAGCACTCTTCCCGATTTTAATTTATCTACGTCAAACATAAAAATTGAAGATGGTCCCGTCGATATTTTAGTACGTCATCCGTATTTGAGTCAGTTTTCAAGTTCGTTTGTGTAGCGCCCGTTCCGTCGTGGCGCCTAGCGGGAAAATTATTTCCTAAAAACCCTAAATGCGAAAATCCGTTTTCCTGCTTGTTGTCAGTCTCCGTGCCAATTCCCGATCTCGAATCCCCGATCCTCCGTCGAATCCAAATTCCGAATCCAATCCCATCCAATTCAAATCCTCGGCAAAAGTCTAGTTTGCCTCCCTCAGTCGTGGGCCGAATCCCTCTCAGCCCACTCCTCTCTCTCTCTCTTTCTCTCTCTCTCTCTCTCTCTCTCTCTCTGCCCGAGCCTTCTCCCTTTCTCTCTTTTCCTCTCCCCCGCGCCGCGCCGCGCTGCGTGTGCGCGTGCGCGAGCCGCGCCGCGCACCGCCTTCCCCGCCCGCGCGCCGCCTCCCGCGCCGCCCGTTCGAATCCTCCCGCACGCGCGCGTCGTGGCCGACCGGCCGGATGCCGCCGCCGTCAGCGCCGGCCCCGCGCCTGCCGCCGTGTCGCCGCGCCACTCCAAATCCGCGCCGCCGTCATCGCCGTCGTCACTCCCTCGGCCCCGCCACTCCGCGCGTGCGTCCAAGACTCGGAGGCCGAGCCCCGCGTCGCTCTTCCTCTCCCTCCTCCTTTTTGCCCAAATCGGAAAAGGGGCGAGCTCCCCTTTTCCCTCTTCTTTTTCTTTTTCCTCCCCCGCCGGCGTCACTCCCCCCCTGCCGCTGTCCTGGCCGCGACCGCCGAGCGCCAGCCGTCTCCTTTTGACCGCCCCCAAGTCGGTTCCCTCCCGAAACCGACATTGCCGCCCCCCCTTCTTAACCGAGCTCCTCCTCCTCCGTTCCCCCGTGTTCGACCGCGCCCGTGCCCTAAAAATCGTCGCCTCCGTCGCCGTCGCGTGTGCCGGAGAAGCCGCCGCGTCCGTGGACGCGGAAGGGGACTCCGTGCGCCTCCTCTCCTTCCTCTTCCCCGGCCCGAGGCCGGAGAGATCCTCCCGCGCCGTCGGCCGTCGCCACAGCGCCCTCCCCGCACGGTAGCTTTCCCCTCCGTTCTCCCTCCTCCCTCCATCTCCTCCTCTCCGCTTTCGGTAGTAGCTCGAGTAGCCTCCCCGTAGTTAGCCGGCGCCGCCCCGGACCTTGCCGTTGCTCGCCGCATGCCCGCCGCCGTCGCCGCCCGAGCTCGGAAGCGGCGCTCGTCGCCGGCTTCCCTCGGCATAGTTCCGCCCAATCCGGCGCTAGAAAAGGGCTCCCGTGGTCGCGTAGATGCTCCCACCGCCGGGGATTAGCCCCTCGAGCCGCCGTCGCCGTTTCCCCCTTCTCTCGCCGCCGTCGGTCGTCGTCGAAATCCGCCGCCGACGGGCTCCTCCCGGTGAATCCGAGCCGTTGGCTCGTCTCCTCGCATCTCGGTCGATCTCCCGGTGTACTCGCCATCGCTTGTGTCACCGCGGATCTTCCCGTCACTCGTCGCCGCCGACCGCCGTCCATTTCGGCCGGGGTCGTCTTCCTCCTCGCGCCCGCCCACGTGGCCGCCACGTCGGCGCCACGTCGGCCGCGACCGGGTCGGCCGACCTCGGTCCGCCGCTTCTCCGTGCGCGCGGTCCACCGCGAGCCGAGAGGCTGCGCGTGGGCCCGCCGCTCCCGCGCCCTCCACGCGCCGCGCGCGTGAGCCGCGTCCGCACCCCTAACCCTAGCCGCGCCCGCGTGCGCCGAGCTCACGGTGAGCCAAGTCACCGACAAGCGGGTCCCACCCGGGACCGCGCGTGGTGAACCCGGCCCACCGGCGTCTTCTCTCTCCTCCGCCCGCCCGCGCGTCAGCTGGGCCGCCTCTTGGGCCGGCCGGCCCATTTAGCTCGGCCGAGCCGCCCAATTCCTCTTGGGCCGCGCCCTAGCCGCCCGAGAAGTCTAGTTTCCGTCCCTCCTCCCTTTATTTCCTTTTTCTTTTTAAAAGGATTTAATTAAATCCTTTTTCCTTTAGCCCAAAATTCCAATAATCTTAGAAATTCAATATCTTCTCAACCGTGTATCCGATTGACTCCGTTCAACTTCCAAAATTCTCCAAATCTCGAGATCTATTTAATGGCACGCTTAGAGGTCAATAATAGGGCTTTATTTTCGCTGTTTGTTGAGTTTTCCCGTTCCGCGTGTAGTTTCGGAGCCCGAAGACCCGCAGTGCGAGGATTTCGAAGATCAAGCTCAAGATCTCGAGCAAGGCAAGTCACCTTTGATCATCTTGCACCTATAATTTAAATCTAAGTATTTCCTTTCCGCAAACATTGCATGGTTAGGACTCACACAAGTATTTGGCCGTGATTTACGGGATAGCCCGTCGGCCCCAATCCCACATTGCTGCAATTACCCTCCGTGAATTATTGAACACCTAAAATTCCTTTGTCGACTGTTGAGTTTCGATGTGTGGGCCCTCGGGCATGCACATCGGAACCCCCTTTCCCTCAAACTTAAAATATTCAATGATGGGTAAAACGTGAGTTTTACAAAAGACTTGGAAAACCCGACATCTGGGTCGGTGTTTGCGAACTAAATGAATTTCTAAAATCGCGGACCAGGGAACGTACCGGGAGTACGGTTTCCTGCTCTTGCAATTAAGGACCGATTCCTTGGAATTTCATCCAAACATAAGACATGTGCAACCACATGGGTGGAATGGGACACCCCTGGCTGAGTAAATTGCTAATCGGGGGAGCCTTGATGTCGAGAGGCATGTGGATTCTTCGGGGTGGTGTCGGGGAGGAACCCCGGGTTTCCTGGCACAGCATGGTCTGGGACCTAACCTGTTGTCGGTCTGGGACCCCCCTCGTCGGCATATGGCGAACCTGTGTCTGCTCTCGAAATGCCTTGTCATGAAAGCCTTTAGGTCACCAGACGTGGCCGTTATACACGGGCTGGATGATTCGGGTTAGTAATGTCGTGTGGGTAAAGTGTACCCCCTCTGCAGAGGATAAACAAACTGTTCGAACAGCCGTGCCCACGGTCATGGGCGGATGTGAGGTGATTCCTAGCGTAGTTTTGTTTGACAACTGCTTTGTGAAAAAGCTGATGTGGTTTGGTTTCGAAGTTTGGAAACCTGTGGCTGATGGGATCAGCCGGGCCCGAATGGCCGTTTGAAAAGCTGTTGGCCGTTGGCCGTTTCAAAAGTATTGGCCGTTGGCCGTTTCAAAGCTGTTGGCCGTTGGCCGTTTCAAAGCTGTTGGCCGTTGGCCGTTTAAAAAGCTGTTGGCCGGTTGGCCGTTTGAAAGCTGTTGGCCGGATGCCAACCTAGTTTGTTTTAAAGACTGATACATTGCACATACTCCGACTGGACGAGACGCACTGTCTCATCCGTGTCGTTTGAGAAGCACTCACCTAGATGATTCCAAAAAGAAGTTTAAATAAAATCAATTGCGAAAACAACAGCCTTTCTTTGAAGCCTGCATTAAACACTTAAATTCCCATGGCTTGCTGAGTACTCCTGTACTCACCCTTGCTCTATATAAATAATCCCCCCCCAGTTGCTGAAGAAGGCGAGGTGGATCCCGCTGACGAGGAGTTCTTCCAGGAGCAAGTTGGCTTCGATGAGTTTTAGGGTTTCGGCCTAGTTCCCAAGTCGCGCCTGTGATGTTTGGTCCAAGTCTTGGCTTCCGCTTTCCTCTTTTGTAATGCAGTTGTGAGCTCGGGGTCTGTCCGCAGCCCAACATGACTGTAATCCTACTCTATAATAAAGAGACCTCTGTTGCTGTGATATGCTGTCTTCCTGTGATACCAGCACTGTTTCCTGGGACTGGTATCGGTTAACAGGTTAAATTGGAGCGTCACGGGCTAGTTCCGTTCGGGGCTAGTTCGGGGCGTGACAGTTTGCTTTTAGAAATACATAAGGAGTGATATAAGAAATCCTTTTAAAAAACTCGCATGTTAACTTACGAGAAGAATCAGACTCCTAATTTCTTAAGAACTCTTGCCAAGTCATAAGAAAGCAACGTACAAGATATGACCATCACCACAATAAAAGTTTCAAACTAGATATCAAAACTATCAAATTGTATAACGCTGTTGTCTTTTCCCACAACGTTTGACCATTCAACTTATTTAAAAAATTAATATAAATATGTAAAAGTATATGTTAAGATTATATTTTATTTGATGATACAAGAAGTCATAACAAAATAAATAATATTTATACAAATTTTTTAATAAGATGAATGGTCAAATGTTGTGAAAAAGTCAATGGCATCATATTTGAAATGGAGGATGTACTTTTTAGAAAAAAATTTCATAATAATATGATTAAAATAGCATTCACCCGTCGCAACGTACGGGTATTTTTTTTCTAGTCAAAAGTAATATCTATCATAAGATATACCCAAATATGAATAAGTATATAGGTAAAGAATGACACTAAAGGATTTGTAGTCCAATCCGAAGACGCGATAACCTTACTTTTATTTTACACGAGATAATAACCTTACTTGACCGTATCCAAATGAGGTCAGAAGCTAGGGAGGACCAGAGGAGAGAAAGTAATCGAGCCATAAGTAGGCGTGAAAACAGGTCAGGTTCGGTCAGATCTCACCTTTCCCATATCCTAACCCATATTTTATAATCGGAATCGGGTCGGACACGGATAGTGCGAATACGGATACAAACTCAATAATGTCGGGCAAAAATACGGAACAAATACGTACCAAAATGGATACATACACTATCGGTTACGAATATTTATTCGGATATCAAGTCGAAGCAACAATCTTATATTTCACATAGACAATAACCATTTAACAATTCCATATATACATTATACAATTATATTAGGCCATTAGGACCTTAGGAAATAAATAGGGCACAATACATCATAGTAAAACCAATACATAATACAAAACATGCCTCACAAAAACATAATACGAGTAATATCCGTCTATTTATCCAGGTAATACTCGAATTTTTTACCGGATAATCCGTATCCGTCGAATACTACGTTCCCGAACCCGATCCCATATCCGCCACATAGTAGTATAAATTTTAGGATAAAAAATGAACTAAAAGTGGGATAAGCAGGCAAAATCCCACTTGCCCGCCTCGGTTGCGCCCCTACCGCCAGCGGACCGTTGCTTCCGCGGTATCCATGAGCCATCATCACCACGACCATCCGGTTTCTCTCTAATTTGTGTCCATTCCTTCTATCCATCTCCTTATGCTTGAGCTGCCATCGTTCTATTAAGAACGGGATGTGCTAGTTATTGAGAAAGTACCTCGAGGTACCAAAATTTTACACACAATCTATACAACCAACCAAAACAAAATTTTAACCCAACTATATCTATCATACAAGTAACCAAACGAAATCTCATCCTAGCTAGGCTAAACTGATACAAACAACCAAACGGTTGCATGTGTATCTCCTCATCCAAGCCAAACTCAACCTGGATGAGAGAGATGAGCCGGCGCGGGCCAGAGGAATGCAAGCAACCAAATGTCACTTTGAGAGAAGATTTGGGGATTGAATTGATGCATTGACTTGTGGTCAATAGACCATATAAAAAGTATACAAGAGTATGAGAAAAGACCAAAATGCCATTAGACACACTAACACACATCCTTAGACAAACTAACACACATACATACTTAACACCCTCACTCAAATGCAATGGGTATGCAATAACATTGCATTTGAAACTAAACACTAGATTAATGCCACACTAGGATAAATCTAAAGTCCATGCTTGAAGATGTCATCGGAACGTGCAATTCTTGGATGATGAAGAAGAAAAGAAATCCATCTCCTCCTCAATGAAGTGGACCTTGGAGCCTTCACAAACTGCTCTTCGAACCTTGGTACATTTGAAGCCTTCACGAACTGTTCTTCGGCTCTTCTCGAACCTTGGTACATTTGAAGCCTTCACGAACGGTTCTTCGGCTCTTCATTGATTCTGAGATGTAGTTGTTGATGATGATGAAGAAATCCATCTCCTCCTCAATGAAGTGGACCTCGGAGCCTTAACAAACTGTTCTTCGAACCTTGGTACATTTGAAGCCTTCACGAACTGTTCTTCGGCTCTTCATTGATTCTGAGATGTAGTTGTTGATGATGATGACAATGGACCTTCACAAACTGTTCTTAGGTCCTTGACTGATGATGAGACATTGATGTTGATGAAGGCCCTTCACAAACTGTTCTTCGGACCTTCACGGATTGATGATGTTGCCAGCTTTGATGGGAAGCTGATGATGATGGTTAACTCCGACGAGTTGTTGATGACGAAGACCAGCTCCGACGTGAAGCTGGTGAGGATATGAAGGCTAGCTCCAACATGGAACTAGTGAAGATGATGATGATATACTAGCAAGACTTCAACGAATCGAAGGATATGCAATGTACTTTGGTTGACTCGGTAGGAGACATAGGAAATTGATTAGTAGAGGACATGGATTGATAGATATAGCAAAAGGAAATATGGATAGATGTGCAGCAAGCAGATATGCATATTACTTATTAGCAAGAGATCCAAAGGATGCTACTAATGAACATGCTGACAGAAGCATGGTGATGATTGATGAGTGGTTATCAGATGGCAGCGACCAGCAAGCACAAAAACTGACATCACATGTGATGGAGTAAAGTTAAAAACATGTGAATTCTCGGAGTGAAATTAGGATTAGAACCGAACAAACTGCACAAACCTCAATTTGACACTGAAGGTGAAGCCGTCCTTGCTGCAGCCAACAGCAGCGAATGTGTCGACGGAGACACAGGCGAGGCAACAACTAGTTGCTGGCTGCTGTTGTTGGTTGTTGCTTGAAGATGGACAAAAGAGGACGTCTTGCTGCTGTCACTGCTGGAAGCGAACTGGAGGACGACAGGAGGATTGACGAGAGGCCACCACGAGCTGGACGATGGCTGCAAGCCTGCAATTACCGGATCTGACGCGGTGGGAAGACGACGAGCTTCAGCGGACGAGGATGGCAAGCACATGTGAAATCATTGTCATGATTAATATTTGTGATGAACAATTGGCTGTGCAAATAATTTAATCAATGAATTGGTTTGAAATGATGTGTGAATGTTGGCGTGAGTGCGTGTGACTAATGTGGGTCAGGTTGTGATATCTGTACCCAGAAACGGTTGTTTTGTCTGATTGTATGCAGATGGCTTGAGGGCAGCCTTGGTCAATGGTGAGGACCGGGACTATGCTTAGGGAGGAGCAGAGGTCTATTACGGTCGGGATACCATATGAGAAAGTGACTAGAGTCAGGATTCTTAGAAGTCAACTTCGGTCAACGGTAGGGATCAGTCCCAGGGAGGAGCTGAGGTCTAGACGGTCAAGGATACCGGGTGACGAAGTTGGATACGAGATGGCATATGGTGGATGAACATTGTGTGAGAGAGATCTTCGCAACGGGCTTCACGAGGTGTGTATGTGCAAGCTTCGGTATTCAAGGAGATCGGAAGAAATTGGATTGGAGTATATAGCGCTACAGTATGGCAGGTACTGTAGCATGCATATGTGCGTACTGTGGCGAGCAGTACATGCGTGTGTACGTGATGTATGCATGCCCATGTGTGTTGGTTCTGGTCTGTTGGAAGGCCGAGCAGGCCCAGGCGTCGGCCCACGCTGGACGAGCGGGAGCCGTACGGAGAAGGACATGTGTTGAAGACGGATTCGATCAGCAGATGGAGTCCGACATGGTGACGGCGATTTTCCATGGCCGGTGCGGTTGTGGTTTTGGAGAAAAAGGAAATTGAGGGATTGAGTTCTATTGGAAATAGGAATTCTACACCTATTTTAAGTATGGGGTTTTTTATCTATAAATAGAGAGGGAGCGTGAGGCTTCCTGGTATCGGTTTTAGAGAGACACAAGTTGAGGGAAAGTTAGGGTTTCGAGTTTAGTTCGAGATTTTGGTGAGGAGTGCTGTTGGTGCACTTTGTAAACACTAGTTGATGCAATAAAGTCAAAAAGTTTCAATCTACATCTTCGAGTTTGTCATCTACCGGTGTTTCTAGGTCTCGACGGTCTAACCGTAGGTGTGCGTGCAGTTTGACCGGTGGGATAGCGGTGGTCTGACCGCAGGTGTCCGGGCGGTCTGACCGGCGATGCTTCGGCAGTCTGACCGGCGGCAGGTGGGCGGTTCGACCGGCGGCGACTGGACTTCGTCATCGACTTCGTTTGAGGGCTAGACTTCGTCATCGACTTCGTTTGAGGGTAATCTTTAATTCCGCAAAAATATTTGGGTTTTTGGTCTTCCCTACCATTCACCCCCCTCTGGTAGGTTTGTTCGGTCTTGTGCGATCCTACAGCACAAGCGATGACTGATCTGGGGGAGAAAGACCTTGCTGCTGGTGCTACTCCAAGATGATGATGGTTGATTTTGTTGCTGATGGAAGATCAAGTGACGGACGAGCTTGCTGCTGGCTGTTGCTCGGAGACGAAGGCACTGACTGCTGCTGCTGGTGCTACTTGACAACAACGACGAAGAGTGACGAGATGCTTGACGCGATGGATGGCCGGCGACGAGACTAGTGATGACCAATGCGGCTTCCTGCTAGCAGCGACCAAAAATTATTTTTGCTATTGCTGTTGACGATTGTAGATGACAGACGACAACGACGATGGCCCGGCGCGCGCCGGCTATGGGAGATTTGGTGGGTAGATTTTGGATCTAATGTCACTTTGAGAGAAGATTTGGGGATTGAATTGGTGCATTGACTTGGGATCAATAGACCATATAAAATGTACACAAGAGTATGAGAAAAGACCAAAATGCCCTTAGACACACTAACACACCCTTAATACCTAGAGATATTCAATTTTATACTGAAAAATATGGTACCTTCTCGAGGAGGGTAGAATTATCCTTAGAAGAAGGTGGGTCAGATTTTTCCCAATGCACCATTTATTTTATTCTTTCCTATTTAACAAATCGTGATTTTTTTTTCAGAACGATTCCTAGCTAGATCGGAGAAAATTAAAGATGAGGGCAAGTTCGCCTCCCCACAGAGCTCCGCCAGTTTTCGGGGCGACGTGCTCGCTCGTGCTTGTGTCCACGTCGCCCCGTTTCCTCGCGCGCGCGCGAGACTGTGGTGGCTGTGGGCCCGGCTCCTGCTGTTTCCCGCGCTCTGAGCGTGCCTCTTTGACGACAAGGAGGCGGCGGTGGGCTCGTGGTCTGCCTTGATGGGCTTTCTTCAGTGAACGAGCGGGCGCCCTGTTCGTGTCCCACGTGTTCATCGCGCTGGCCTGCTGGCCTTTTTAACGGCCTGGCATGACGCCATGTTTTGCTCCCTCAGGTCAACACGCGGGTCCATGCGCAGTAGTGCTGCGTGCGTCTGCCGTGCGACGCATTCGCCCAAAAAAAAATGTGCTTCTCTGTTCCCATCAAGTGCGACCCAAAAAAGGTGCAATTCCGTTTCCGTCATCATGCGCAAAAAAAAAAACTGTTTTTGATTTTCCGTTCATAGATGGTGCGAAAAACTTTGTTTATGGGCTAAAATAGCGGATGTTTCCGTTTCAGGTTGAGACGTGAAAAGAAAAAAATTACGGCCTAAAATAACGGATGTTTCCGTTGCAGGTTGGCGTGGAAATGTTTATGGGCTAAAATAGTGGATGTTTCCGTTCCCGGTTGAGACATGAAAAGAAAAAAAAATTAAGGCCTGAAATTACGCGTGTTTCCGTTTCAAGTTGGCGTGGAAATAATTACTCCCTCCATCCCATATATAATATAAGAGATTTTGATTTTTTATTTGTACTGTTTGACCATTTGTCTTATTAAAAAAAATAAAATTACTATTTATTTTATTTGTAAGTTACTTTATTATCCAAGGTATTTTAAGTACAACTTTTTATTTTTTATATTTGTACAAATTAAATTTTCTTTTTTATATTTCTTAAAAGTTTTTTAAATAAGACGAGTGATCAACCAGTACAGGGAAAAATTAAAATCTCTTATATTATGGTACCGATGAAGTATCAACTAATGCCGTTAATGTCTTTCCATGCTGCTTGCTTCTCCCAACGTTTGGCTCCTGCTCCCTTTCTTCTGCTCCCTTTTATCCTGTTAGATATGCGACGCTTGCAAGTGGGCCCGCTGTGCATTGCGTCAGATGCTATCGAGACGTGCCTGTAGCAGTGCTGCTACCAACACCACGAGCCTGCCGACGTTTCGCCCTCTCATTGGTTACACTCGTCCGGTTTAATGCCGTGTGACACTTGCAAGTGGGCCCTTGGCCGCGTAGCTCCATACGCCTACGGACTGGTAGCTGGAGAGCGCCGCGGTCATGCACAGTCCTGCTCGCCCTGTCCAGCCACGTTCAATCTTTTGTCCATTGGACAAAAGCACGCACTCAGCGCGCATGCTCCCGATGCATTGTCCTGCCAGAGCAAAAACACATGCCTTCTCACTATCTTCTCTTACCGTGATTAATCCGTCCCTGCTTCGGCCACATCTCTCCGAAACCGGAACAACCCATGGCTATGGAGTTCTTCAGGTTTCTCTTAGACCATCTTTGTTCTCTTCCCTCTCTCGAATCATTTCTTCACTATGGTGGACTAATTCTTGGTATGCAGTGATTCCGCTTGCGAGGATTGTTGATGCTGGTTTCTGATCTTGCTGCGCGCTCCTCGCTCATCTGTTGGTTGGAATACTTGCTCAGCTTCAACCGGCAATAGGAGGGGCTCAATAGCGCTTTTCGGGATCGGATCTTTGCTCTTCAGCCTGTTCCTCTACTTCCTTCTGCCATTGTGAGGTACCGTTCGAGACTTCTTCCTTTCCCTTGTTGTGTATACCTTCATACTGCGCTGCATTTTTCCTTTCCTTTCTTTTCATTCGTTTTTTCGAGTTTATTTATCCTGTTGCGTTCTTTTCCCTTTTGCCATTGTTTGTTTGACTGCTTAATATTGCCTTTCTTTCCCTCCTTTCCTGGTGTGGTTGTTCAGCACAATTAGTTTGGCACGCACGCTTGCACACATAGGCCAAAAAAAAGGGAGTACTGTACAGCCCAGTTAACTAGACGTGTGTATACTACTTTCTATATAGTCATAGGCAGAGACTCTGGGTTCTAGGTTCCTCCTTTCTTCTTTACTCCTTGTCTTCTCTTTCACAGTCTTTACATTCCCATCCGCACTGCAGCTTTGCAGCCACGGAGATGATGTCCGTTGGGGTGTCGTACGTCTCCTTGCTCAATGCCGTCACATACCATTGCGGTGTGCCCTTCGTTTCCTACCTTTGGGAGCTCGGGAACGATAGCACCCTACTTGCAGGAGTTGAACTGCTGCTTCCGTGTGCCGGTTTTCCGGGAAATGCAGAGTGCAGATTCTTCTGGGTTGTAGCATCCGAGCCATATGATATGTCTCACGAAATCGCTGCTTCGGAGGCAGTTCGGTTCCTCCAATCTAAATAGGGGTTTGTTGTGCAGGATTACAACTACGCGTCTATGGTCACATATAGAAGGATGGCTATGAAAGCTATAGATTTAGCTCTTTCGGCATCTGCGTGCTTAGCTCAGTTTAGGGTACCACATGGTTTGCATGCTGACCACAATGATTTCCTTCTGAGGGACTTCAGTTCTATGTGGTTTAGGTTTGTTCTGGACGAAAACAACTTGTCTGATTTTCCACTATGGTAGATGCCACTATGGTGGTTATTCCTGTCCACCATACGTTATCCTGCCTGTTCGTGTGCTATGTTGTGAGTTGGGTTTTAGGCCGTTGTGTTACCAGTTAGTTTTATGGTCGTTTTTATGTTGCAGCTTAATTGGCATATATGTTGTAATGGACGCCTTGATAATAGATTGGTTCCCTTTTACTTTGATTCGTTACAGTACTAATATCCTATACTTTGCTACACGATTTTTGCTTTCCTATTCCCTGTGATGTGGAATTAGCATGCTCCATTTCTATGCGTGTGTAGCCGATCTGTTATCATGCTGGGTGCATCGTCAAGTCGTGTCCAGCGGGCACGTGATTGTAGAAAACGTCGTCAACTGGCACTAGGTCAAGGTTAGCATTCAACAGTTATGGTCTGAATGATGTCCTCTCTTTGTTAGTTTCCCAATGCTGAATTGCAGTGTGTGCATTTAGGTTATTTAGCAAGCCCGGTGTTTAGTGGGGTTGATCAGTGTGGAAGTGCAGCTGCTCAATCTGCTCCCAGTGCTGAGACATTGCCTGCTAATTTGTTTGGTGCTACTGTTGTGCTAGCTAATGTTGTAGACAATATGTTGCTTGCCGCACAGAGCGCCGGAGAGGACATGCATACAAAGAGTGAGCACAGAATGCTAATTTTCACATTTACTTTACAACGAATTCCCAACGAAAAACTCTACTCTAAGACCGATCATATTAGGAAAGAGAACGTTGCTTGATATACCTTCAGCTTCCACTGCAACCAATAGAGAGAGACGCCGTCTTAAAAGGTCAGGAAAGGAACCTGCATCTTTTGTTTGCACTATACTCGATGGTACGTGCTGTTTTTACATACCAAAGGCTTTGTGGGTTAGTTCAATGTAGATTGGTTATTTTTCTTATGCTATCTTCAACTTAGTAGGTCCTCACCCGTGTGTCGATGACATTTTGCTGCTTCCTAAGGATTATGTTGAATCACTCAAAGGTTAACTATCTGACTTCTAGCCATATATGTCCTTTTCCCCTACTTTGCATGTTCCCTTGATGTTGCTTACTTGCAGCTCTCTATCCTGAACACTCATATTATGGTGGCCCAACACACGAGTGCCCATACTGTGGTGTTGTGTTCTGGTATCAAGAAAGAGTTAAGAAATCATCTTTGGTGTCCAAGAGAAAGGTTGTGTACAACCTTTGCTGCAAGGGAGGTAGAATTGACCTGCCTGAATTGAAACATCCTCCCTCTTTCTTAGCTAAACTACTAAAGTTTGATGGCGATGCTCGGTCCAAACGATTTCTTAGACAAATTCGTTCCTACAACTCTCTCTTTGCATTTACCTCACTAGGGGCTGATATTGATAGATCGATAAATACAGGCTCATCACCTTGTGTTTTTAAGATAAATGGTGTGGTCCACCATCATATAGGAAGCTTGCTACCAAAACATGGTGCCCCACCCAAATTTGCTCAGCTATATATTTATGATACTGACAACGAAATAACTAACCGAATGAATATATTTGATAAAGAATCATCCAGTGATGGCCCTCTTGATAAACAAATCGTTGAAAAACTAGGATCTATGTTAGACGACCACAACGAATTGGTTAAGTCATTCCGTTATGCAAAAGAACGATTGGAGGAACATGGAGACCAGGATATTGCTCTTAGGCTCATGGGTTGCAATGCTAAGGACGAGGTTCAGTACAATTTGCCTTCCAATGGTGAGATAGCTGGGATTGTAGTTGGTGACTACTCTAAAGATGCATACATTTACGATGTGTTAGTAAAATCCAAAGACAATCGATTAAGACAAGTTTCTGCACTACACCCTTCTTACATGGCTTTGCAATACCCTTTGCTTTTCCCATATGGAGATAGGGGTTTCCATCTTGGTATCAAATATACTGATTTCCCAAGTTTGGCTCCTACAGCGAGACGATTTGTCACTATACTTGAGTATTATAGATATAGAATGCACTACAGACTTAATAAGCCTAACCCATACACTTGTTGTGGTAGGCTGAGTGATTCTCTAGCTGTTGATGCATACTCAACTGTCGAAGGATCGAGACTACAATTCATAGCTGACCACCAACCTGACCTACGCACTGAATGTGTACAAGGAATTGTTGACGCTATAGACCATGGTCTTTCAACAGGTGATTCTGTTGGAAAGAAATATGTTCTTCCATCAAGCTTTACTGGTGGGAGAAGATACATGGTTCAGAATTATCAGGATGCGATGGCGATATGTCGAGTTCTAGGTTCCCCTGATCTTTTTGTGACATTCACATGCAACTCTAAATGGCAAGAAATATATGATGCGTTGCTTTTCGAGCCTGGTCAAGTACCAAGTGATAGAGCTGATATGATAGTGCGGGTTTTCAACATGAAGGTTGATGAGTTCATTTCAGACATTAAGGAAGGGCACACATTTGGTCCTGTTTTAGCAGGTCTGCCCACCACCTAAAAAAATCCTTCATGTTTAATTTGTTATGTTACTTACCAATTTCTGTTTGACAATGTAGTTTTGTACACGGTAGAGTTCCAGAAAAGAGGCCTGCCCCATATACACTGCCTTGTATGGTTAGCTGCTAGGAACGCGGACTTCGACCCGATTATTGTTGACGGTTTCATCTCAGCTGAGATACCTGATGTTCTAACTGATCCCCTTGGCTATGCATTGGTAGATGAATTCATGATACATGGCCCTTGTGGGGACGACAATAAAAACTGCCCATGCATGAAAAAAGGTTCTTGCTGAAAGCATTTCCCAAAATCATTTCAAGACAAAACAATGCTCGATGAGTTTGGCTTCACTGTTTACAAGAGACGTAATGATGGTCGCTATGTTGTCAAAAACGGTGTCAAACTCGATAACAAAAATGTTGTTCCTTACAATATGAAATTGCTAAAAAAATATCAAGCACACATAAATGTTGAATGGTGCAACAAATCGAACATGATAAAGTATCTCTTTAAGTACGTGACAAAGGGCTCTGATAGAACGAAGGTATACTTTGAAACAACAGACAAGGCATCTGACAAGACAAATCCTGCTAGAACAGAGAGCCAAAAAGATGCACCAGTAAATGAAATACAACAGTACATAGATGCTAGGTTTGTATCAACATGCGAGGCTTTTTGGCGAGCCTACGAGTTTGAGATACATTATAGATTTCCTTCTGTTGAACGTCTCACAGTGCACTTGCCTGGAATGAACTTTGTGAAATACAATAAAGGAACTGATCTTACAAAATTATTGCACAGCCCTGCTGCGAATAAAACTATGCTAACTGAATGGTTTGAGGCTAATAAAAAACACCCAACTGGACGAAATTTAACCTACTGTGATTTCCCAAAAGAATTTAGCTGGGATAATAGCTCACGACATTGGCGTCCTAGGACACCATGTGCAAAAATTGGCAGAATCTATTATGTTAGCCCAACATCTGGTGAACTCCATTACCTAAGAATGTTACTGATGATAGTCAAATGGGCATGTAGCTACGCTGATATTCGAACATTCAATGGTGTGGTATATTCCACGTTTAGAGAAGCATGTGAAGCAAGAGGCCTGCTTGACAGTGATGCTGAATGGCATTTGCTTTTTGACGAGTCTATTTTAAGTGCGACCTCATTTCAGCTTAGACAATTATTTGTCACGATTGTCATATTCTGTTCTGTTGGTGACATACGCGCACTTTTCAATAAATATTGGCTCTACTTTACAGATGACATTCAACGTAGACTTAGAAATGCTCTTTCAAACCTTTGCTACATTGTGCCACATGACCAGCTAATGACATTGCTTATTAAAGAACTGGCCACAGTATTTGCAAATAGTGGTGGATGCATAGATGATTATGACCTTCCTCAAAGGAGCAATACGTCGGATGACATAGTTGGGAATATGCTACTTGATGAAGAACTAACCCTCGACTGCACTGCTTTATCCTTACATGCAGTGCCTTAATCCCACAACTAAACAGCGACCAGAGAAAAGTTTTCGATACCATTATTGATCGTGTTAGCTCCGAAAAGCCAGGTTTCTTCTTTGTTTACGGTCATGGTGGTACAGGCAAAACATTCCTATGGAACACAATCATATCAAAAATCCGTTCCGAACAAAAAATTGTGCTTGCAGTTGCATCATCTGGTGTAGCTTCGCTGTTGCTCCCACGTGGCCGTACAGCGCATTCGAGGTTTAAGATCCCGATTGACATTAGCGAGAACAGCATATGTAGTATTAGGAGGGGAACTATGCTTGCAGAACTCATACAAAAAACTTCACTCATTATATGGGATGAAGCACCCATGACCCATAGACGATGCTTCGAGGCATTAGATAGAACGTTACGTGATTTATTGTCTGAACATGATCCCGCGAATGCTATTGTGCCATTTGGTGGAAAAGTAATCGTTCTTGGTGGAGATTTTAGGCAGATTTTGCCTGTTATACAGAAAGGTTCGAGGGCTTCAATTGTCTATGCATCTATAACAAATTCACCATTATGGCGCCATGTTAAGCTCCTTTCATTGAAAATAAACATGCGATTGCTTAGATCTGGGCTTACACAAACAGAAAAAGATGAACTTGATAATTTTGCAAAATGGGTGCTTCATATAGGAAATGGTGATGTGCCTGCGACTCAAAGAGAGGGTGAAACTGAGCCAACATGGGTTGAGATTCCTCAGGACTTGCTGATTAAAACCGATGGCGATAAAATACCTGCACTTATAGATGAGGTTTTCCCTGATTTGTTGCACAATCACACAGATCCTACATACCTGTCATGCCGTGCTATTGTTTGTCCAAACAACGGCACTGTTGATGACATTAACAATTACGTTGTTGGTTTGCTACCTGGTGAAGAAAAGGAATATCTCAGTTGTGACACTATAGCCAAATCATCTGAACACATACCTGATCTTGATCTGTTATACCCAACCGAGTTTCTCAATTCTATTAATGTTAATAACTTTCCAAATCATCGTTTGGTTCTTAAGAAAGGTGTGATTATTATGCTGCTAAGAAATCTAAATCAATCAATGGGGGCTTTGCAATGGAACACGATTATTGATTAATGTGCTCGGTGAATGGGTTCTTCAATGCACAATATTGACTGGATCTAAAATTGGAGAGATTGTTTTTGTACCTAGAATTTCCCTAAACACGACAAATTCAAAATGGCCTTTCACACTACAAAGACGTCAGTTCCCTGTTCGTGTTTGCTATGCGATGACAATAAACAAAAGCCAAGGGCAAACACTGTCTCATGTTGGTGTCTACCTAAAAAAACCAGTGTTCACACATGGGCAACTATATGTGGCAATATCAAGAGCAACTTCAAGGTCTGGTCTTAAAATCCTCATAGAGGATGATAATGAATCATGTGCTTCAGAGACTAGGAATGTGGTGTACCATGAGATTCTTAGATCACTTGAATCAGCGGTACGCTACAACAGTGTGACAGTGGCCTATTCAAGTTTTCAGATAAAAAAAAACTTACATCACATATATTTTCTCCGATGCAGGACCATGATACATAGCTATTTGTAAATTCGATGAATGATTTCTCTTCTATTTAAGTTTTCGGCTCTGTTTGTGCTTTCCGCAGTGTGTTTGATTTGTACGTGATTTGATGTTTGCTCTCTCTTTATTTTACTCCATCCACCATTTTACATATATTGCATATCCAGAACTAACACGATCTTTTATTTATGTATAAACAGATGGGTGACTGCTTGATTTCTCAGCTCGAGCTAGGCGGCAGCAAAAGTCGCCTCTGTGTTCGCTTGTCCCGTATGTGGAAGTTCTGCGATGCAAGTGATGAAACAAAATTGCTGCACAGGGCTTTGGTCTTAGTTGATGAGACGGTCTGAATCTTCTTTGCCCATGTTAATTTTTCTTTCATATGACACATTGTAGCAAGGTGTTGATCACATACTGCTTTTGCTTGCACAGGGGAATAGCATATCTGCTCAGATTTTCCCCGATATCAATGAGATTTTCGAGCCATTGTTGACTGAAGGAAAAATCTACTATCTGTTATACTATAGAGTCAAGCCACGTAACAAAACCTACAGGCCAGTTGCAAACAAGTTTGCTATCTCCTTCACAAAATGGACAAAAGTTGAAGAATATTTGGAGCCGCCATCCAGCTTTCCTTCATATGTCTACACATTGAAAAGCTTCAATGAGTTCCCATCACTTGTGGACAAAAAGGATTCATTCATTGGTACTATCTCTGTTCTATAGAAATAGCTAGATACTCAATTGATTCTTATATGCTCAGTACATTGCATGACACAAAATAATTGCCAACATGCAGATACTATTGGGGTGATCACTGAGATTACATCTATAACATCTGTTCATTCGCGCACAAGGAATGCTGATAGCCTGAAGCGCAACGTTCACATGCGCGATGCAAAGTTAGATTTATCTGCTTCTTACAAATATATTGCTTTGCTTATTTTATACATTTCTGACATGACATGCTTCTGAACCTGACATGTTTACTAACCTGATAACCACTCCCACACAACATAATTAAACAACTCTTACTACCCTATTTTACTAGCAATGATACTATCCACATCTCGCTCTGGGGAGACCGTGCTACTGAATTTCCTGCAGAAGAAGTATTTGCAAAAGGGCAAAAGGAACCACAAATAGTTATATTTGTTGGGACACTTGTCAAGGGTTTCAGAAGTAAGCTTCCTTGCTACATCTTATATTATTGCTTTCTCTTTTCTTCCATCACATCTTACACTTCATTATTTCCACCTTTCAACTGTGTAGGGGAGGTCTACCTATCAGGAAACAATGCATGCAAATGGTACATCAACATTGGCTGTGATGAAATACAGAGTTTCAGAGATAGGTAATTCTATCAGGTTAAACTAGCTAGCTATTAGACACACATATAGTTAATTTATATGTTTACTGTTTTATACAACAGCATGAAAGACAAGCATGAACCTGTCAAGTGGCTTGATTTGCCTCCATTGAACGCGATCCGTGCTACAGCTGAACAAAAGACAGTTGTTGAGATCAAAGATCTAAATCCTTTCGAATACAAGGTAAATTTCTTCTTTCTACTTATATATTAACAAGATTTTCCGCATACTAACGCATATCGATTCACAGAAGAACGAGTTCATCGTCACAGTTACTATCAAGAAAATAGATGGCCCTTGGTGGTACAATGCATGTGACAAGTGCAAGAGGACAGCAAAACCATATGGTTACCTCTATCGTTGCTTTGGCGATGACTGCCCACCAACTGTGCCTGCTTCCCCAAGGTAATAGTGTGTGACAAACATTGCATTGTGAGCGTAAATCGATGCTAAGTAGAGATTTCACACATCCTCCCTTACTTTACCATTCACAGGTTCAAACTTAGTCTCATAGTTGGCGATCAGACATCTGATACAAAGTTTATTCTTTTCGGACGTATGGCACAAAAGCTGATAGGCAAATCAATTGATATCTTACTAGATGACAACCCTGCTGGTGAGGAGTTTGTGCCAAAGGAAATCGCAGAGCTCCTAGAAAAGGAATTCACATTCAATGTTAGCTTAACAGAAACAACTCTGTCAACTCGAAATGTTTGTTTCCAGGTCAACAACATTCTCACTGGAGATGGCCCACAGAATCAGCTTTTACTCATGTCTCCTTCACCATCACAGGCATCTGCTAGGCACCCTCTATTAGCAATGTCTCCGGCTACCTCTGAAGGATTTTCTATCGGCCAAGAATCAATTCCAGATACTCCTTCTGCTGGAATCAGTGGCCCTATGGTTACTCCAACAAAAGGAATTGATGTTATCTCTAAGTGTTCATCAAAAAAGGGGGAAACCAAAGCCTCTGCAATAGTAAAGGATGATGTATTTTCCTTTGCATTTATTACATTGTTCATACCTGTGCTATAGATATACAGTACGCAATCTAACAAAGTAAACACGGTGTATAGGAAGACAATGCAACTCTTGCAACGCTAAAAGCTGCTGGTCCAGATGCAGCCCAGAGCACTTCCAAAGGAACAAAGAAGAGGTAGGCTATATCAAATTCCTATGGTTGTTACTCGATCAGACATCACAAAAATCCTAACTGCACCCAAAATATGGAACAGGACAAGAGCCTCACCTGGAAGCACTGCAGCCAGGAAACTCTTCAGAAATGATAATGATGAACAACAGGAAACAGGGTAAGCTTTATTCTCTCAGTTTCAAGCAAGCACATAACATTGCATATAGGTTCTTATATCATTTCTATTCGTTTATACATTCTCTCAGTTTCAAGCAAGCACACAACATTGCATATAGGTTCTTATATCATTTCTATTCGTTTCTACAGTGCCCAGGAGTCCACTTAGATTTCCATGGGATGGAGCATACACAGCTGCAGCTGAAGAGAGCCTTTTGTTACCGTGCTCTGTTAAATCCTTCCTGGCATGTAACCTACAAACTGTATTTTGCAAGATTGGCTCCTATTGAGTAGAATCTACTGATGTCTTCAAAACTTCAACCGTCATGTAATTTCATAGCTTATGTGTGAGACATAAGCTTCCACTTGGTATTGCTGCCAGTATTTGTAGTTATCATGGGCATGCCTTGATAACCATGAATTCTATTCAAAGCAATTGGAACCAATTTATCGATTGCATTCTACCATTTAGTCCTTTTTCTCCACGGTTTGAGTTCCTCTTTGCTCCAAACTATTTCTTGCTATATAGCAATTTCTTATTGCTTCCGTATAGTGATCTCTGATCTATTGAGAACACATAGCACGTTACATCATTAACTTTTTAAATCATATACGTTAGGGAAGTGAGGTGATAGAAAAAGCTACTAGCATCAAATGTTATACGCCTGCGTATTCAATATCGCTATCCACATTTCACTGCCATATGTGACAAGACAACTCAAGAAATGTATTCAATACTGAACCCAACAACCAATGTAGCCATGTTAGTTACCTAGCTATTTCTACTGGTTATTACTTCTCACTTTCTCTCTGTGCTCGCTCACTACTCACTTTTCCTCTTCCAGCAAGGGAAGAGCAACAGGAAAGCATAAAACATCTCCACGAACTGAGGTAAGAGCATCAAAGATCTCTATTCTCCAGTTTCCCATACTACAGTACTACAGTTTCTACATCGCTGTTCTTACTAGCTCAGTTTCCTTGCCGTGCTTTTCATCTTGCAGCAAGAAGGAGAGGGAAACAAGAACAATAAACAACCTTCTCTACAAACCAAGGTAGGAGCTTCAAACATCTCCATTCTCTGGCTTTCCATACCACACTACTACATTAGATCGGTCTTATTAATCCTTCGAATTTCTTCCTAAATTTTTCCCCTGCTATAGAACAACCAAGATGAATTTATACACCAACGATGCTACATTCTCATACAAGGGTAAAGAACCAACATATGGAACAAACCGTCCACTTAGAGCAACCAAGTTTAGCAGACCAAAAGAGATATCTCAGCTCCTAGCCGATGTGATCTATCAAAATGCTGTTGTTATTTCTGTTGGAGGAGCCGGTGTACCAATCAAAGAGAAGATAATAGCAATGTTGGCTGTAGTTTCGTGTACTGACACAGATGACATAGTCCTACTTCCTTTCAGAGAGAAAAAGTACATTGCTTTGTTCATGGATGATGAAGAAGAAAAGGCTCATAAAGCTTTTGAGAAAGGCTCATTTACTTTCCAAACTACTCGGCTGAAATTTGAACCATTTAAAACCAATATACATAGCACCAAAAGACCTCTTCGTCAAAGAGTTATCCTTGCTTTAGAAGGAGTGCCGCCTGAATCATGGAATAGCGAAGCCATAATAGAGCTCCTAGACAACAGTTGCATGGTTGAAGAAATATACGGTCAGCACCATATACAAGACCTGACAGTATCAAGGCTAGCTGCATGGACGACCGATATTGATCTCATACCAAATATTATTGAATGGAACATAGAAACTAGAGGACCAATGGATCCATCTGAAGTTGACTGGAATCGTGATGCTGCTGGCTCTACAATTTTAGTTCATATTGAGAAGCTCTTTGATTACTTTGATGAGGACAGTGGTAGCGACACCGATGGCGAAACACTACGGCATTATGAAGAGTCATGGCCAAGAAAACCAGTCATCAAACATTTTCAATGGACGCAATCAACAATTGATTCAGATAATGGACCTATCGAAGGCGGATCAAGATCAGATGTGATGCAGCAGCTTCCAACCGAACTCCGTAGGAACAATAGGTTCTAATTCACATCGGTAGAAACAATCAGTTCTGATTCACGGCAATGTATCGTATTCTTCCCTTTCTTAGCAGTATCCTGTAACGTATTAAGTTCGTGTGCTATCCATGTAACTATGTTAGTTCCCGTGCTAAGTGCATGTGTACCGCAACAGTTTCTTGCCATGCTCACATGTCCCATGGACTTCTGTTCGTTGAATTTCTTAAAGTGTTATCCATGTGAATCTATACATCGCATCACCCTTAACACACAATAGGGTGCTGCGAAGCGCGCCTTACGGTCTAGTTTATTTGATTCGGCCAGACATTGATGGCTTGGGACATGACAGAGAGCTCTAGCCCGTAGTTGGCATAAACACTGAGCTTTGGCTTGTCAGTACGGTTGTGACGGTGAAGGACAGTGGTCATGCCGTGATGGTAGGAACAGTAAAATTTGTAGTTTATTATTATTATTTATTTTGCTTCTACCTTTTTAACTTTATTTTCATTTTCTTAAATAATTTCACAATTATTCTTTTTTTAACTTTTTCCCAGTTTGGTCTTCATTTTCTTTTATTTTTTGATGATTAATGGAAAATGAATTTCTTTAGTTGCAAAGGGGCAGGCCCTATGTTTTTCCTTTTAAAATCTACTGGTGTTTTCTGTATTTAGTTTTTCCCCGATGGAACTGCATTTTTATCAATTTTTTACCTCATTTTAATCCTAGATTTATCTCAAAGTTTAAATATGCCACGTGGTTCAATGATACTAATTATTGAGGCCAAACTGTCGGCTTGAGAAGATTAGATTCGCAAAATGCACATACCCCTCATCTACAATATCTGGCTAACCAAAATCAAACTAAATAACCATAATGCACTTATATACTTAGATCGAACATTTCCCTTTCTTTTAAAAAAAATTCATATCAAATCACCCGTACATCCAATGCAATAATAATATGGCAAAATTTGCTACGTGACACTCAAAAAATGTGGTATTGGCTACAAGACATCGTAATAATCTGATTTTGCTGCTGGACACTATAAAATTGTGGTATTTTGCTAATGGACATGCCTCTCATTAAAATAATATATTTGAGTGATTAAAAGAGAAACACACTAAAGAATGACCTCAGCACCCTTCTCATTTTCACTTAGGTTTTTAAAGAGCGAGCACAATCTCTTCATCCATAGCCCTATTTCCAATTTCCTTTCACCAGTGAGTTCTTATAATACTTAGTTACATTTCTATTCAAATGGATTTTTACTTCCTTTCACCGGCAACCATTTTTTTTCTTGGCCTCCATTCGAAACTTGCGCTACTGCCACCTTGCTTCTCCATTGGTGTTAAGGGGACAGAGGAGCACGGCCAACTGCTCTCCTGCAGCCTTTTCGGTCTCCTTGGCCACCGCGAGGTTGCGAACTTGAATGACGACTAGTCGAAAGCAGCCATGCTTGCCCGTTGGGCAACTATGAGGAGAGAGGTCCATCGACCTGCTAGAGCCAGTGCCGCTGTGCCCATCAATCTACACAGGCTAAGCTGCTAAGCACACATATTTAGTTTGATCAGAAGGGTAAAACAGACATTTCATGGGGCCTCTCTCTCCTCAATCTAATGAAAATAATATAACAATGCTCACGGTGTCTAGTAGTAAAATACCACAAATTTACAGTGTCCAACACCAAAACCATAATCTTACGATGTCTTGTAGCCAATATCATATTTTTCGAGTGTCCTGTAGCAAATTTTGCCTAATATATAAATCCACTTCATACAAACAAACTAATTTGGCCAACATGCTCCCCATGGCACCACCATCAGTCCACCACCTATTCCAACCTCAACACGACAAGTAGACAATCACACAGTTTGAACAAAATTTTCACCCTACAAGCTGTCATACAAGCTAATGACGTCCTTTCGGCATGCAGATGGAATCTCTGGAAATGAGACAGGTTGATTTTTCTTCACCACAAAGATTAATTTCACTTGTCGTTATTTCAAAATTCAAAATACATCTGAGTCCATGGATTGAAACAGTAATAATTAAGAATCTAGAATGCTATATATCCAAGTCCAAGTCCAGCCATGAGCCATTACATACCTTCTATGCGTAGCTAAATAGTAGCATTCAATCCAGATACGCTTTTGAATAAGGAATAATCATCAAATGCATTGTTTCTCAGAAATAAAGGAAGACCAGGAGGCTAATCAGGGTACATATAAAATGATAACCATCTGGCATTGGTTTCAGGTCGATCAAGTTGGCAATAGCAGCAACCAACCAATTCCTCCAGGAAGAACTCTAATAAGCCTTGCTTATTTATACTAATATACTCCCAAGTCCCAACTACATATTTTTCTCAACAAACTGAAACCATGCACACCACAGAATAAAAATGAGACATGCAGCATATAGGCCATCTGATGTTTCTAACACAATGCACACTACCATCTCAAGTTGACAAACTTGTTATCCTTTTTTTAACATTTGTTATAACAAATATTTTTAAATTAGGATTCATCAAATCTTCTTTTCCTCATGTTCTGTCATGGGTGCTGGTTAAATAAGGAAAAGAAACATGAAAAATAGGAATTCAATACAGCTACATAGTGCATATATTATTGTTCAAGAGACGGCAGTAAACTTACTGGAACTACACTTCAAAGGGATGAACACAATAGCAGCCCTGGTAATCTGCGCGATCTGGAGAGAGCGCAATGCCCAAGTTTTCAAGAACGTGGAAACATCGTTGCTACAAGATTTGGACAGCGAAATCCAGTAACTGCAGGTTTTGAGAGATAGCGAACCGTCGAAACTCTCTTTTTTTTTTGGTGAGAAGTACAGTTTGCTGTATTGTATAAACTAAGGCCTTACCAGGTCTGTTGGGGTTTCTTAGCCTCTTTGTTGTACTCTCAATTTTCTATTTAATGGAATGACATGCAAAGCTTTTGGATGTTCAACAAAAAACAAAATAGTTATGGAATAATGAATGAACTAAACTACAGATAGGACCATCTTTCCCCAGAACCATGTACTTCATCAAAATGAAACAACTATATGCAGATATCTGTCATGCTTTTAAAATGTACAAGTATAGAACCTTGATATTATACTATGCACTAAAAGATGACCCTGAAGTTTGATCACATAATAAAGCATCATCTCAAAGCTATCAGCTTCACTGAATAACTGAACGATTTATACATAAGATAGATTATAGAGGAAAACAATACCTGATTCTCCTCTGGTTGAAACAACTAAGATGCAGTAGTTCCACCAGCTGCTAAATTATGCCGTCAGAAGCTTGATTCAAGACTTATGATTCTTATGCTCCTATATATGACGCTAGATATATTAGATCACTTCAATCTTATGAAGGATCTTGAACTTGAATATTGTTATGAATGCAGCAGAATTTCAGTAGGACTGTAGGACAATGATCATATATATCTTTACCTATGAAGCTTCGTCCATACTGTTGTTTAGCTTTCCAAGCATACAACCTTGATAAACTTCACTATGAGAGAGGGTTTTATGTTGTGCTCGGCAATGTAAAAATAGAGCTATTATTCTGGCTGACTCATAACAAAGGAATAAATCTCTTATATATATGCGGGGGCAGAGGCAAACCTACGGAAATTTGGGCTTGAGATTAGCTTTAGGCTTATTATTAGTAGCTCTATTAAAATATTATGAAAATCCAGAGATATAAAATAGTTAGACATGAGCACATCAGAAAATAATCTGCTTGACCAATTTTTGGCTCTGCCCCTTCTTATATGCACTTAAAATACTTCGGTGGCCTATTTATCGATGAGGACTTAGGGCTATAAAACCTGATTTCACCTTTCATTTAATCCTCAGTATGATGTTAAATTGAAATTTGATAGTTTATCAGGTGACCAGATATACAAGAACTAATCTTACGGCTTTCCAGGCACAAAGTATAATTGAGCTTAATTGGCTGAGTAACTACATTCACGGATATATCAACAGAAAACATACCTCCAAAAATTATGTGCCAGATTGTACATTAACAGCTATCATCCAATTTTGAAGGTTGCATGATTAATATCATAATATTATCAAAATAATTGCTTTAGTCATCCATTCCTACCACAATGACATGCATTTGTTATCTGTATTCTGTAGTGGTTTCATTATCAAAGCACTATAAGCACAAGCAAGTTTTTTTTTTTATTTGCTGAACAGCTGAAGACACTGATATTTGACAATTTATACAATAACTGTTCGACAAAAGGGTACACAAAATTTAAGACATAAACTAATGACACGTACATGGGTTACTAGGATATGAGCCACTCTATGAAAATTAGCAGGCCATTCATTTAAGTCAAAAATAAATTGAATAACCTACCCATGATCTCTGCTAACCTATCCATGAATTGGTCACCTAGATCTAAACTAACAGCCCATGGCTTCAAGTTTGGACAAGATAATACTATAGGGAGCTAAATTAACTAATCATAGAGAGTAAGCTTAATTAAGAAGAGCGGAACTTGCTTGTCTTCTCAAATAAATCTGCCAGCACAGAAGGGCAACTTCTTTTGAGATTTGCATACCCTTTGGTCCTGACCATAGCATCAACCTCATCCAGAGAGCTAATGTACTGAATGCAAACATCCTTAAGCCTATCACAGTTATGCTGGTCAGCTAAAGCCAGCGTAGTCGCCACGTTCTTCACATCAACATGCTTCACAAGGATGCTTTGGCACATCAACTTCAACCTATCCATCGCATATCTATCCGCCGCCATGAGTAGATGCCGGATCATTTCGACATAATCGTCTCCCTCAAGATCACCAATGTCAGCAGGCAACACATCAGTGTAGATGAAATGCAGGAGAGCCCTGAAGACAGAAGGCTGCATGTCCTTGATATCTATGGAGAATGTGCCCCTTTCAATCATCTCCCCGTAAAACTCCGCCTTGAAGACGAGCGATCGCGCGGCGAGCACGAGCTTGTGCGCGGCGAAGGACTCCCCCTCGACACTGAAAACCACATCCCTCCCTACCTCCTCTTCCTCCTCCAGCAGCTTCCCAAAATGTTCAGATAGCTCTGAAGGTGGCACGCCGATTTCAGATTCAGTGTAACCAATGGTTCTTGACACCTGTGGCCCCTTGATGACAGTAACCTCGCATTCAACCGTGAGGCGATCATTCACAATGTAGCCAGATTCCTCCATCTCCAGATCACTTCTCGGTATGAAGAGTGGGGATCTTGGCCCGAAACGGCTCGAATCGGAGGAATCGAACAGCCTCGGCGATGATCGGGACCAATTGCAGCGGATCTCTCCGGTGACCGGATCAACCAGGCCCAGCGTGTAGAACGCCATGGCCTTGGCGTTCTCGCTCATCAGCTCCAGATACACCGACACGTAGTCCATGGAATCCTCGGTGACTCCGTCGGGGTAGAAGCGGATGGCCCAATCGTGGCCGCCGACGGCGAAGGTGCCCGACCGGATGAAGGTCCCGACTCCGATGCCCTTGTTGAGGCTGTAGCCGACGATCTTGAACGCGTGCGTGCCCTCCGATACCTCCGTCGTGCACCACGACACCGTCTTCTTCTTCTTGGATCCCGTCCCCATCACGGCGATGGCGGCGGAGGAGGCGAGTGGAGGGGAGCCTGAGAAGACGAGGAGGAGGAGGAGGAGGAGAAGCGGCGGCGGAGGAGGAAAAAGGTAATTGGGAGTTTGGAAGAGGAGGCGGCGGCCCAAGCGTTAGGGGAGAGGAGATTAATTTCCTTCTTTCTCTACTATTTAAAAAAAATAAAAGGGGCTTCCATCCTCAGTCAAAAAAACCGGAAAAAAACCGGGCAAAAAAACCAGGTTTGTCCGATTAAAAAACCGGACGAAAAAAAGTGCGAAAATTTGAGAAATTTCCGTCCTCCGTGTGCCAAAAAAAAGAGCGAATCTTTATTCTGTCCGACCAAAAAAAAAGGTGCGAAAAAAGGGTTTCCGTTTTCCGTAAAAATAAATAGTGCGAAAAAAAATATTTCTGTACGAAAAAACAACCGCGAAAAAAAGGTGCGGAACTATCCGATAAAAAAAAGTGCGAAAGAAGGGTTTCCGCTTCCGTAAAAAAAGTGCGAAAAAATATTTCTGTACGAAAAAAACAACCGCGAAAAAAAAAGTGTGTATTTTTTTCTTGTCCGATTCAAAAATAGGGTACGAAAAAAGGGTTTCCGTCTTCTCTTTAAAAAAGATAAAAAATAGTGAAAAAAAGATTTATATCCGATTCTAAAAAATATTTCGTCGTCCGTGCCGACAAAAAACAAGCGCGAAAAAAGTGCTAAAAATTATTCTGTCCGATTCCAGTAAAAAATGCGAAAAAAGGTTTCATTCAAATTTATATAAACTGCACGAAAAAAACCCTTATAAAAAAACGCTCCGAAGATATTGTTAGAATAAAACGCTGTTTGTAAAAAAAGATAAAAAAAAACTGTCCGACTCAATGCTAGGAAAAAAACCACCGTTTCTTTGCGAAAACTGTATGATTACGCGAGAAAAATATTGCCAATTGTAAGAGAACAGCTCTGAAAAAAAGCCTGACTCAAAGCGAGAAAAACACCATTATTTATAAAAAAAATATGGTTCGGCACTGTGCAATGAAAAAAAATCCGAATTTAGAAAAAGAAAACTCTGATTCCATGAAAAAGATTCATAACGTTTGTATCGTCGATCGTCTACCACGTCGGTTTGGTTTTTTAAGTATTGGTCGAATGTTCTCATATCTGGAACTAAGACGAGTCTTGATTGGGCTTTTTTTTTTTGTGACCACTAGATCAAATTGACGGGCGTTTGGATCAAATAGGATCCGTCGATTTTTTCCATCTCCTACATGGCTTTTGTTTCCTCATCTATTATCCTATATTCATGGCTGCATATCTCTGTAGGCAATTATCATACTACTATAGCTACTATTCTTTATAACATATTATATGAAAATAATATTAAAAATAATATTTTAATTAATATTTAGAGAAGATTGCACGGTGGCTCTATTTTGTGTAGACTTGACCGTCCCATGCGAGCCAGTGTAAGGTTTTGATTGATTATATGGGAGGTAGTGTAAGATTGAAAAAAGTATTTTAGATTATATAAATGCTGCCACATAAATAATCCAATTTTTTTGGGTAAAGCTAAGCATTGGTAAGGTTGCCATCGTTGAGGTTGGGCCATTAATTGAAGTTGTTTCAATTTTCCTTATGATATGTCTTAGCTACAACGATCAATACAAATATTATCATTGGCATGGTTATTTATGAAAAACATATATTGTCATTGAAATTTTTCACCCGTTGCAACGCACGGGCATTTTTGCTAGTTCCAAAAATAAATAGAAGGCGTCCATATTTTTGAAAAGAGTAGAGTAAACAGCGAGTCTTTAAAGTTGGAGCGTGGTGTCACTTAGATCATGATCTTGGAAAATCAATATAAGGATCCATGATCTTATTTAAGTGAATCATTGTGGTCCAAAGCATGTCTGACCAGGTTGACTGCCTTATGTGGCGGTCCAGCGTGGCAATGCATTTGCATTTTGCCCACTGTGCTACCCCACGTCCGATCCAACCCCTTCTTCGCGTGGCGCACGCAGGAACGCGCCGATGGCGGCGTGCTCTAGCACGCGCACCTACAGCACCCACCTGTCTCCACTACGCCCCGCCCGGCGACACACGCCTTGTACCCCTCCAGCAGCCACTCGCCGATGTTGCGCAGCGCCTAGAGGAACCGCACGGCGGCAAGCTCCAGCCCCAGCGCAAGCTCGTGGGCGTTGTCCGATGTCACCGACGCCTCCGTCCCGAGCACGACATAGACGACCGACCTCGTTGGCTGCTCGTTGAGCCACCGCATCAGGTCCGCCCGATCACGGTCGTCGCCGGCGTTGGGCGGCAGTAGGAGGCCGGTGAACATGATGGGCTTGTGGTAGAGCTCGTCGAGGAGGCTGCAGAGGTGGGTGCCCTCGATGTCGGGGCAGCTGCGATAGACAATGAGGTGGCACCGCTGATGCAGCTGCCACATCCGGTCGAGGTCGGAGACGCCGGAGGCATTGGACCAGTAGGCAGCGGCAACCATCGCGGCCTCGTGGCGACGGTAGGCGATCGTGGAGGGGAACGTGATCCATGGCAGCGGCGACATGAAGTCCTTTGGCTCGGTGCGTAGGTGCACGTCATGCACTGCCTTCGGGCCGAGGAAGGCTAGCGCTGCCGCCGAGTAGATGGGGAAGAAGGCGCACTTCACCTGGTGGTCGTCAGCAATGGGTGGGAGCCAGCCATGAACGAAGTTGACGACGACCCAGTCGAGCCTCTCACTGAAAGGATCTGGTCCTTCCCAATCACCGGCAGCGTAGGCGTCAGCGAGGAAGGCGGCGAACGACGTGGCGAGGCCATCGATCGCCTTCTTGAGGAGCTCTACCTTCTTCGGCAGGACATCGGCCGTCGACTCGGCGCCCTCCGGCAAGCCATCGACCACCGGAAGAGGGAGCAAAATGATGCGGACGTAGGCGGAGAGCTCCGGGGGGAGCGTGACAAGGCACGTGGCTCCTGCGGCGGCCGGGCCGAACGACATGGCCGTGTTCGTGACGGCACCAGCGGCGCTAGGATCCAAAAAGGTGACGTCGTTGATGAGGAGCATCCTCTCGATGATCCATCGGACCACGGCGTTGGGGACGAGGTTGGCGGTGCTGAGCCTCTCGCCGGTGATCGGGTTGGATCGGACATGGGAAAAGCCAAATGCGTCCGAGGGGAGCAAAATGCAAATATGTTGCCACGCTGGACTGCCACGTAAGGCAGTCAACCTGGTCAGACATGCGTTGGACCTCAATCATTCACTTAAACAAGATGACGGACGCTAATGTCGATTTTTCAAGATCATGGACCTAAATAACACCACGCTCCAATTTTAAGGACCGGCCGTATACTTTACTCTTTTGAAAACTTAATATTAGTAAATTTTCAAAAAAAAGTAAAATAACAATGTCTCTTTTTTGAGAAACATATTACAAACGCAGGCGCTCACAACGCGTCTTATCCCTATAAACACACACGCATACTCTACCCTTATGAGCACATTCGGAAGACCGGTTCGACATTTCGGATTTCCAAAATTTTAGAAATTTTGGACCCCACTGATACGATATTACTTCAGCTGACATTTTTGATTTTTTTAATTTTTCATGAATTTTGGTAATATTTTTTCAAAATTAACTAAATTTTGTTCCAAATTTCGGAAATTTCGCCATATCGGCACCGCCAGATACAAACACCATGGGAGTCTTGCTGTTGACGTGTACGTCGCCTACCAATGAACGAATAATTAGCATAAATGCGAGCACCCATGTTAAATCTATGATTTTAACCCAGGTGGGATGGTTCCACCATAAGAAACCTAACTAGTTGAGCTACGCTCACTTCAAAATAACAATGTATTTGGCATCATGCTATGAAACTACTTCCTTATGGTGTTAATTTTATTAGTTGTTGTAATATATTTTGAAGCAAATTAATTAGTGAATTAACCGTTGAAGTGCAATAACGAAGAGTTTGTAAAGACTTGCTTCCTCTGTTTTAAAATATAATAATCTAGGATCAAACTAGACACATTCTAATACTATCAATCTCGATGTCCCTATCTAGATTTATAATACTAACATATGTCTAATCCAGTTGTATGTTATTATATTTTTGAATGGAGGAGTATGTACTACTAGAAAAAGCATTTTCGCCTGTGGGGGAAACGGGTCTTCCCAGGCGGGCGGCCGGTCCGCCTGCAGCCCAACGCCTGCAGAGATCATTGATCTTCACAGCCGGGCTAGAGGTCCGCCTAGGAAGATCATTTTCCCAGGCAGAGTGGAGCTAGATGGGCCGCCTGCGAAAATAGGGAACGGCCACCTAAAAAAAAAAAGAAAATGCCACCTGCGAAGATAGGTACAAAAATTGAAATTTGTTACAATAATAATTTGCTCATAAATTATTTTTCAGTTATTTAACTATAATTGATGCATAAATAATATTAGTAAATAACAAGCTTTTGATACTAAGAAATCTACATATATTTCATAAGTGAAAAGTGTCATCAAAATATTATAATATTTTTTACATTGTCACTTGAAATATGCTATCTAATTATATTATGGCATAGCATTGCTCTACTCCCGAAGATTTTTGTATTCGTCACTTGTTGCTAGGGTACCCTCTGGGTCGAAGAACTTTCCTTCCACATGACAGCACTCACGATGGATAAAGTGGTAGAGATCGCACTGGATATTTGTGATGCCTGTATCATAAGAGCTTCTTCGATGTTCTATTCTTGGCAATTACATGCATGGAAGAAGCACAACATATTAGTATCATCTATATGTGAAGTTGTCTAGTTCATAGTCTAGAGACTTATATCCTCTGCGTTAACACTGTACCTCCCATTAACCCTGAGGAATTCATACGCGTAATACCCGCAGAGGACAGTGCCTCTAGGTTGCTTGTGACACTTCATGACATATCATAGAAGAAAATAGTTAAATTTTGCAATTAGTGAAACAATTGGAATACATTAAGTGAGTGGAGTATTACCGGCCAATATGTATATACTACCAGCTTCTCCCTGGTTCGAATCTGTTCTCCACCTTTGAACTTGTAGTAGTTGTACGCACTGTATGGATTTTGTACTGTTTCGCATTAAGGACGAGATTTAATTATAATATATTCATAGTAGACATGCAAATGTCAGAGTCACTTACTATTGTAAAATTGTTAGAAATTCTTGGTATGACTCGTGATGGTAATCGAGAGGGTCCAAGACTGTCACGGTTCCGTGCTTTGGGTAGATGATTAAATAGATGTAATGATCGCTACATATTAACGACAGTGCAATTAGTCACGGATAAAATAAGACGCATATGTAAAAGAGACATGTACCGGACTTACTTAAAATTATAAGCGGCCAGGACAACTCTCTTATTTTGAAAGTGCAAGAAGGCTCGTCCAATGTACTGTGCGACAATAATCAATTTCTGCTTGTGCAAGCCCTTCTTGTATTCAGCTATCTCTTCGGGAGTCTTGTCCTTCAGCTGCTCCGACCCTGTAGCCTCACGGTATACTGTGTTTGACAGATCCAAGTTGGATCCAAGAATCCAATAGGTTCTTTTTTCTTCTCAGCATCCATGTATTGCATCCTACAAAAGAAGTTTGTTAGTAATAATCACATGGTTTGGTATTATACAAATTATTCGTGTAATTAATGTACACTTATACTCACAGGCACCAAGCACCGATATAGTTGACGTCCATCTTTTCCCGACGATATATGGCGTGGAGATCTTCGAAATCTAGCCAGAAGTAACCGTTGCCAGCGAAAGCATCATGTGGTGATCGAATTGTTATATGACTTAGGCCTTTCTTGCTTGCTAGCGTCCATGTACCATTTATGTAAACTTCTCATCTCCCATGGACCATTATCAAGTGCATAATCTGGCCATATTGCTTTCCCATGTTGGTATTTTTCCGGGCAATCATCAGTTGGAAAGTACTTTTTCCCGGCTAGTTCAACGGCCTTCTTGGGGTCATCTTATCTGAGCTTGGCATGTTCCATACCCCTTAAGACGGATACCATGAACTTCTCCTTTTGATCATCTTTGGACTTGGAGTTGTGGCTCCTAAGCACTCTAGGCATTTCAGACTTGTCAGCAGCCTTGTCATTAACCGGGGGTTCTTGAACCTCGATGTCTTTCACAGTATTAGGGTCTTCGAAGATTTCTGGTTCTGTACCGTCCCATTCCAAACCTGGTATAACTTCGATATCTGTACCGATTGTTGCCAGAAGTTGCACATCTGGTTGTGGCACTGAAATATTCTTAGACACCTCTGGCACTGAAATATCTTTAGGCACCTCCGGCACTAGTACAATTCTTCAGTTACACTGGTAGATCAACGGTCATCCAACTAAGATCTGTCCTAATGAATTTAACAAATATTTTGAGCAATGCACTAGTACAAAAACAATTTTCCTAGACGGGCCAAAAGTGATATTCGCGTGCGGACCTCCGACCCATCTGCGCAAAAGGGTCTAGGAAAATCCAATTTTTCCATGCGGGTGGCGCACCCGCATGCGAAAGTCGGTTTTTCACGGCAGGTGCTTATGTCACCCGCACGAGAAAATCTTGCCTGCCGGCTGCCCGGCGCGTGCCCACCGGCCGCTGCCACCTACTGCCAACAGATCTTGGCAGGCCCATCCGTCAGCTGCCATCGGGCTCCTCCCGCCACCACGGCTGTGCTCCTCCTGCCACCGTTGCTGGATTTGCGTGGATCCGGGTAGGGAATGGCCGTCGCCACTGCCTTGTTCCTCCCGCCGGCCGACTACCATGCGCCCCTCGCCGCCTTCGATTTCCGTCACCCTATACTGGATCCGCTGCCACCCGCCCGCCACCGCGTTCCCGCTGCCGCTGCCGGCCGACTACCGTGCGCCCCTTGCCACCGTTCGACTACCGCGCGCCCTTTGCCGCCTTCAACTTTAGTCGCCCAACGCTGGATCCGCTGCCACCTGCCCGCCACCACGCGCGCCACCGCTGTTGCCGCCTTCGACGCGTTGGGAGTCCGCCGCTGCGTGCCCACCAGCCTCTACCACCGCGCGCTCCTGCTCATCGTCCACCACCGTGTGTGCCTGAGAAAAGGGAGAGGAGAGAGTTCCCGGGAGAGAGTTTGAGAGAGATAGAGAGAGAGAGTTCCCGGGAGAGAGTTCCCGCAGACGCAGACACTTATAATCCGTCTGCAACCTATTGAGGTGTTTATCCAGGAAAAATCATGTGTGTAGTTGTGATGTGCACGTTTTAAGAATGATCCAATGATCAAGGTTTTAAGGATGATGCGTGTGGCTCAAAGCATGTCGAACTCTTGGTTTCAGTTATATAGGATATATATTTTTTCACAAGTTTCACATAATTCAAACATCATAAACTTATTGCCGATGGATATCAATCACAATGAGTAGTACTAGGAGGTTATTCATATAATCTGTAAGTAGCGACATGCATGTCTTAACATGAGCTGCTCATCTATGCTTTGCGCAATCTGCTTGTCTTCTCAAACTCATCTACTAGTAAAGAAGGGCTAGTTCTTTTCAGATTTGCATAACCTCCTGTTGCCGCAACAGCATCCATCGCATTTGAAGAGGCCATAAATTCAATGCAAACCTTCTTAAGCTTGTCACAGCTATGCTGATCAGCCAAAGCCAATGTAGTTGCCACATTGTCCACATGAAGACTCTTACCAAGGATGTGTTGGCAAATCAACTTGAGCCTGTCCATGGCATATCTATCCGCGGCCACAAGTAAATGCCGGATCATCTCAATCTTATGACCTCCCTGAAGATTGCCCATGTTGGGCAGTGAATCGGTATAGATGAAATGCAGCAGGGCCCTGAAAACTTCAGGCTGCATTTCCTTGATGGTTATGCGCGCCATCCTCGCCTCCCTCATCTCTCCGCATAACTCCGCCTTCAAGACAGGCGATCGCATAGCTAGCACAATCTTGTGTGCCTCAAAGATCTCCCCTCCAACAATGAAGCTGACATCTGCTCCCTCCTTCGATTCTAGTAGATTGCTGAGATGCTGCGTGATGTCTGACCGCGGCACTTCGATTTCAGTGTTTGCCCCAGGTTCACACACATGTGATTCTTTGATAACCAGAAGTAGACATTTAATTGTGAGGCGATTGTCCTTGATGAAGCCTGATTCTGGCAGCTCAAGATCGCTTCTTAGCTTGAAATAGGCATGTGAAATGACAGTTCCAAACCGATTTTTACCCCTAGAGCTGAACACTACTGGCTGTTTGTTCAGGGTCAATTCCCAGTTGGACAAGCCGGGTACCTGATTAACCAATCTGAGGGAATACAATGCCCGGACCTCAGCATTGTCACTCATAAGCTCAAGATAGACTGAGATGTACTCTTTGTAAGCCTCACAAACTCCATCAGGGTAGAAGCGAATCGCCCAGTCGAAGCCACCAACAGCGAAGATGTTCGACCGGACAAACTTGCCGACACCGATGCCCTTCTGGAATCTGTACCCGTTGATCTCAAATATGTGCCCACCCACCTCTGACCCTGTGGTGCATCTTGATGCCATCGTCTTGGCTTTGGTGATTGGCGCTGACCCTGAAAGCATGGTTCCGAGAGCTGATCGGAACGATCTTTGTATTAGTTGAGATAAAATGAAAATAGAACAAGTTTGGGCTCAACTACTCACACTTAGCAACAGGTAAAACATGATATATAATATAGTTACCAGGAACACTCAGAGGTTGTTCAAGGTCGAAGTTCCCTGCTGAATTTAGGCACTACACTATTTTACAATTTTTAGCTAAATTTGAATATGAGAAAATGTGTAAGACACTTTTACATATGTGTGGAAGTGATGCCTATAGTGATTGATATTGGTGGTATGACAAGTTCAATTTATATATCATCAATGGTCTTTAGTTTGTATAGACTGATCTCTAGTATGGTAGTACCTGGTTCTGTTTCAATTATTTCCTTGATGCATGGCAGTAAAATGGTTAATAAGAATGACTACTTTTTCCTATAAATTGGAACACTATGTTGTGCTACGATAGACCATGTTATAATAACATGGCCAATAAGAACCACTTCTTAGTGTAAACTTCAGTAATACTCTTTACTTACATTTTTTTTTGGAAGAAGATCAAGTGAACAAGATAAGTTAGTGGTGGAGATATATATATAGCTTGGGAGAAGACTGTAAGAGAAGGACCCTGCGGTGAATCTAGTCGTGGCAGGCCAACTAGCTTTTGATGGTGATGAATCTAGCGGTTCCCGCTCTAAAGATGCTGGAGAGGATCATGTCATGAGTGACTCGCCAAAGAGGATTGATGAAGGCGCGTCATGGTGGTCGGCAGAGACTCGACAGATTGGATTCATTGTGTTGATGTCATGGCAAGGTGGGGGTAGTGGCAGCTATGGAGTGGATGGAGGTTGATGGTTAGCTATAGGTTGCGGGAGTAGTACGCATGCCTAAATAGGAAGATGAATGAATAGGTATTGTGTTGATAAGACTTCGGTTCAAGTGAGATGGATGGAAAATGGTATGAATAAGACTTCGGTTAAAGTGGGATGGATGGGAATGGTGTATTTGTTTCCTATTGAATCCTTGTTTTTCCTTTGCATCCAATTGCGCTAGAACTTTTTTCCTCTTTGTTCTTTCTTCCTGTCATGAACCTCATGACAAGAATCAAGATATTTCTTGAGGGGCACCAACCACCAAGAAAAACATAAAAACTACCAAAGTAGTAAGCTTTGCCAGCCAACCAACAAGGAATACCCACCAAGTCTAGAGGGCAAGGGAAAGTCCATTTTATTGGCGGCTAACAATGTGGAAAGTTTTTCTTGGCGCTTTTATTTTGGGCGCCAACAAAATTATGGATTCATGTAGTATGAAGAATGACACCTGTCCACATGTTGAAGCCATGCATGTACACCCACCACACACACTCGAGGCTTGTGGCTGGAAATTCTTTACATACTTTGGTAGGACAATCCAAACGTCATATAATTTGTGAATTCCTTGGTGCATTAGTTGTTTAAATTAATCGTTTTTCTTTGCATAAATTAGGAGGATAGAAGGCAGTATGCAAGTTGAGGTAGCATATATAGAGAGAGGGAGGATGCTGATCTCAGTTTTATGGGTGGAGGGTGGTGGAAGATGAGATGGGATCTATGAGCTGCACAACGTCGTGGGTGTATGACTTTGCACACCAAGATTTAAATCCTTATTTTCACATATATGGTTGTGTGTACCTTTAGTTGGTGTGTGTAAATGTCAGAAGTTATGTTTACTTTGTCAAAAACATGTATTTATATTCCTCAAGTGCCATTAAAACACACACAAAAAAGGCCTACTACAAAATTTATCAAAGATTTTGATAGAGCCTTCTTATGGGCATACAAGACAAGCAATTTATAAGAATACCAACGCAGCATAATCCACACGCATGATATCACATATATCATCACGATTAATTCCAATGAGCTACCACAATAGGACAAACCACATTTGATATCTATGTTTGATTTTCTACTTATATGAAACTAAGGTGCATAATTTAAACATGTATATATAATAACAAATGTAAAGTTAAATTGCAATATCTTCCATGCACGAAATGCCAACGCATCTGTGAGTACAAAATACTAAAAAAGCACAATATGGAATTGTAAGAACACATAGAGATTTGCAATGAAGAAGGGGTATGATCGTGAACAATTTTTCTTTGAAAAAAAGCACGACGGTTAATGAAATAATAGTTTCCATCCCAAATAAATTTGAATTTAAACAATTATTTCCATCTAAAATGAATAAAACTGAATATTTATTTTGAAATCACATGATTCACCAAAACAATAATTCCCATTGTGGACAATCTTGAATGTGTCCTTACCGTTTACTGTTAAAGCCGAGTCGATTGGGGGCAATGCTTGCCCAAAAGAAACAAATAAAGAACCAATTGCAACAAACTCAGCAAATAAATCAGTGGCACCTGAACCATCCAAACCTGAAAAAAAATAACCCAAGACTAGTAAATAAATACCACTAATAAATCCTCAATGTAAATTATAAAGCTTGAAATCTAGAACTCCAACAAACTAGCAAAAACATGGTATCCCATTATTAATTTGAGCATATCTTTTAAACCACCAAACTTAGCAAATCAATTAAGTAAATCGCAGCTTCTACATAATTATCAACAATTTCCATGGTTTGCTTCTCTGTTTTTTCCGACACGGTCATCAGCAGTGTTTTGATGATATGTCAACCACTTATTCGAGTTAATTGGAAAAAAATACCAAAAGAAAGATATTGAAATATGACAGCTATAACTTTTCTTTTTAAGCTACAAAACATGATTACCGGTGCAGAGTGATAGATCCAATCACCCCAACTCCCGGGACCAATGGATTGAGCCTCCTCAGGCCACCACTTCCCTCCATGCGTTGCACCTTCTTCCCCAGATCTTGCAGGCAGAGTTGACGGTAATGGCAAGGTGGCCATGATGACGGCACTATATGCTAGCGTCACTTCCATGTCTATGCTCGTCCTTGGCCTTGTTCTGCTGACATCCATGGTCACCTTTCTCCGCCTCCACCTCATGCCGATCTGGTAGGTTGTAGTGCACGCCATTGGCAATCGGATTGGAGTGATTGGATCTAGCCTCACCCTCGAGGTGGTGGAGCCTGCATGGATGGTGAAAATGATGACGAAAAGACCGGTAAGGCGGTCCGGCTACCGACAACGGTGACAAAACGTGATGACAAGGGAGTGGCAAACACAAGATATAGTGACGATGCAGTTACATCTATGACAGTGCATGATCAGCCTAGCGCGATGGGGTTAATGATCGCTTGTTCTTTAGAATATTAAATGATGTGGCAAACAAAGTTTGGAAATGAAAGCAAATAACATTCAAAATTATTGATATTTTACTATATATAACACTATGTTGATCGTCCTAACACACTCAAAGGACTCGTAGCAGAACTAATTAAAGGCAACTGCTTTACAGTACACAAAAGTTACGCATATAGTAAAAGAATACAATTAATTAAAGCAGTACTAGACATTCCGTAGGTTCTATTTTTCCAAAGACACAGAAAGAAAGAACAATTAATGGATGAAATCGAATGGAATTTAATAAAACTAGCTTTAATCTGAACGAAATTAAGTTTTCTGATCAGCTCCTATATATCTCTCTCCTGTATTAAGTAAACGAGCAGCCCAACAGCAGCCCGGCCCATTACAAACTAAAACCCTAAACCCAACTTTTCTGTTCCACGTTGGTCCAACATTCTCTCAACTTTATCCACACATTAATCTACTCCATAATAATTATTCTCTAACAGAAAAAAAAAAAAAACGGGGTGATGGCAAGCGGGTCGTGCGGCTGCGAAGAAGGCGCGGTGGCGCTGGCCCACGATAACCGCCACGGGCATTTCGGTGCGGCATTTTTTTTTTCATAAGTTTCTTTTTATCCATGACCAGTTTAGTGTTAATGTAAACTAGAATTCGTATTTGAAATGTAATTGTATGCATCACAGATCACCAGAGCGCGGTGAGGCAGGTCCCATGGCGCTGGCAGCCAACAGCACGGCTTTCGCCGGTGTCAAGGTGGACAAGCCCAGGGCAGGCAAGAGAGGGATATTTCCAGAGACGTGATGCTAGCTCCTGAGCGTCAAGGAGGGTGGCGCCGACGATGCGAGGCGGCAGGAGGACAAGGAGGCCGTGACGGTGTCCTCGGCAAATTAAGGCTGCCGTGGCGACGGCCACTCAAGGGGAAGAAAGAAAGAAGAGAGCGATAAGAGATTACTCCCACCATTTTCAGGTTATAAGACGTTATGGCTATGGTCAAAGTTAAACTGTTTTAACAAACATTGACTAAGTTTATAGAGAAAAGTAATAACATTTTCAACCCAAAACAAATTTATTATGAAAATATATTTAATTATTGATTTGATAAAACTAATTTAGTATTATAAATATTACTATATTTGTCTATAAACTTAGTTAAACTTGAAACAGTTTGATTTTAACCAAAGTCAAAACATCTTATAACCTGAAACGGAGGAAATATTTTTTTTCTATTTTTTTTCATATGACTGACTTGTGGCTGGGTCCCTACGAAAGAAGTCTATGAGGATCCATGGTGGCATGCCACACCATCGGTTAGAGGCCGTTTAGACCAGCTATAGCATCTGGCCGGGAAACCGGGATAAGTTCAGGAGCCTAACAATATATTCTGAGAGTTTAGGAATCTAGTTGACACATATAAACAAGTTTATGGATCGCCCACACATTCACTAAAATAAACATAGTGATAGCTCTTTTTGACTATTTTCACGTTTACAATGAAACTGGAGTAAAATGGCTAGTAAGATCTAGTAAGATATCTAGAGCCCGCTAATAACTGGGATGCTGATCTCTCATGCCCTCGCACAAGAAAAGAACTAGAGGCCACTTTCAGCTGGTGTGGAGATTATGGGTACCCCATACCCACACGGCGTAGTTATCCGACTGGTTATAGGGGATAACTTATATCTATGAAATATGTAACGGATCATGACTTGGGTATTACGTTTCCCTGTATATTATGGAATGGCCTAAAGTCCTGGTTTGATAAGATTGTAAAGTAGATTTAGGAAACCGATACCGTATTGGTTAAGGTTTCTATCTTGTAATCCTACCCCCCATCCTATATAAGGTGGGCAGGAGGCCCTTTAGGGGGCATGAGACAACTAAATCATCAGATCTATAATACACCCGGCGGATTCAAATCCCCAAACAGGAGTAGGGTATTACCTCTCATTGAGAGGGCCTGAACCTGTCTAAATCCTTGTCTCCGCATCCATCCACTTTCAGGTCTCGTGCGCTACCCCCTTTTATTATTGCCGAATTCATGTTTCGACAGTTGGCGCGCCAGGTAGGGGTGCGTCGAGTTTCCTATCGAGAAGTGCGATGGATTCAACTTCAAGAAGAAACGTCGAGATCAATCTTACTGATTTCAATGGCCTAAATCTTCAATCGGGTTGGTCGTTCCAATCTAGCTTCTATTAGATTAATTTCTAATTGTGATTTGCTTTTCTGGTGTTTTCTTGCTCTTCCTGTGCTGGTTGGCAAGATCAAAGTGCAGCTATTAGCGGCGCCCTCTCGTACATAGAGGTTTTATTCATGCGCAAGTCAAACGCCAAAGCAGCGCCGACGAACGTCTTGTGGCTACCACGGGCACGAGAGCAGCCGCCTAAAGCTTACCAGGAGAAATTACATGCATGAGTTGATCTGCGATCAACTCACGCATCATTAATTTAATTAATCATGCATGCACCATGCATATATAATTAATTTCCTGATTTTAACAGATTGATCTATCTGCTTACATGCATATCTTACCGGTGCTGACATATTTGTGGCATTGGATTTTTCTGGACTGTGACCACGCGTGAACGCGGCTGTGGCACCTCGTCGCCCGAGCCCGTTTCCCCTCGTCCGAAGCCGCCGACTTGGATTTGATCCAAACTCGGTTCTGTACGCGTGCACGGCAGGAGCATATGGATCGGTCTAGTGATGTGAATGTGTCGATGCGTATACTGTTCATGCTACAGAAGATCAGTCGGCCGATAAAAAATATATGCATGCTTCATATATGCATTCATATATATGCAAATATACATCCACATGATTAATTTTCTTGACACTAACTAGAGATTATTTTTGTCTCTTTACATGTATTGTTGGAGCCACCGCCAAATTTGCCGTGGTCTCTACAGAACACGTCGGACGATGCCGCTGCTGACTAGTGTTTCCGCCTGCACGGCTGGCCTACTATGCCGCTGTTGTTGGCCGTCGACGACTTCACTGCCGGCCTGCCTCCGTCGCCGCCGACTGGTGTCCTCACCTATACGGTTGGTTGGTCACACCACCGTCCATGGGCGTCCATGACTTTATCGACTGGCTGGCCTTTGCCGCCGTCGACTGGTGTTTCTGCCTGCACAACTGGCCTATTATGCCGCCGTTGTCGGGTGTCTATGACTTCACCGCCAGCCTGCCTCCATCGCCATCGACTGGTGTTGTCGCCTATACGGTTGGTTGGTCACACCACTGATGTTGGGCGTCTACGTCTTCACTGACCGGCTTGCCTTTGCCGCCGCCGACTGGTGTCTCCGCCTACACGGCTGGCCTATTATGCCGGTGTTGTTGGGCGTCTACGATTTCACCGCCGGCCTGCCTCCGTCGCTGCCGACTGGTGTCCTCGCCTATACGGTTGGTCGGCCACACCACCGTTCATGGGCGTCCACGTCTTCATCGACCGGCTTGTCTTCGCCGCCGCCAACTGGTGTCTCTGCCAACACGGCTGGCCTATTATGCCGCCGTTGGTGGGCATCTTCGCTTTCACCGTCGACCGCCTTCGTCGCCGCCGACTGGTGTCTTCATTATTATTGATGGACGACTTTGTTCCCACATTGGCCACCTCTGCCATCACCAAGGGGAATATTACAAAGCTAAGTCATCAATAATTTTCTTTATATGATATTTTCCTTTTCCTCTGCCTCACTACATCAACTGGTTCGCCGTTGACTAGTGAGTCGGGGGCTATAGATGTTATATCATATTTTTAAACAATTTTCATAATATTTATCTTGATTGCTTGTGAAATAATCCGAGTAACAATAAAGTTCCTATCGAGTTATGGAGTTCTATCTTCCTATGCTTTCCGTTTGGTTTGCCGATGGATAGTTGCCTTTGGGCCGATTCCTAGCACCCGGGGGCTCGTTAGATGGACCGAGTAACGCAAGGTGCTAAGTATTATTCGGAATAATCAAAAGCATAGAGATAAGATAAATTTATTTTCTTCTCTTAACAATTGCAAAAGTACCCGAGTAGTAAATTCAGACTCGTGAAACTTTGTTCCATTATTGACGAACTCATGTCACTCATATGCATGTTTGGGAAGTGCCTAGGCCGACTCCCGGTGCTTGGGGCCTATGACTAGTCGGACAGAGCGTTTAAACGTAATGAGTCATCTGCTCGGGGAAATCAAAATTGACAAGAGGAGAAATACATATTTATAAACATTTTAAAATACTTGAATTTTTCTCGAGTATTATATTACATCAGATACTACTCATCCTATATGTTTGTTCTGCAGGATCCAGATCCAGATATGCATAAAAGGGATTCATGGCTTTAAGCTTATCTCTTACGCTCCAGGAATGGATCAGTCAGAACATCACCACCGGCTTGCCGTCGCCGCCGCCGACTGGTGTCTTCGTCTATACGGTTGGTTGGTCACAACACCGTTGTTGGGCATCTACGTCTTAACCGACCGGCCACCTCATCCGCCGCCGACTGGTGTTTCCACCTGCACGACTGGCCTATTATGCCGCCGTTGTTGGGCGTCTACGTCTTCACCGACCGGCCGCCTCGTCCGCCGCCGACTGGTGTTTCCGCCTGCACGGCTGGCTTATTATGCCGCCGTTGTTGGGCGTCTACGTCTTCACCGACCGGCCGGCTCGTCCGCTGCCGACTGGTGTTTCCGCCTGCACGGCTGGCCTATTATGCCGCCGTTGTTGGGCGTCTACGTCTTCACCGACCGGCCGCCTCGTCCGCCACCGACTGGTGTTTCCGCCTGCACGGCTGGCCTTTATGCCGCCGTTGTTGGGCGTCTACGTCTTCACCGATCGGCCGCCTCGTCCGCCGCCGACTGGTGTTTCCGCCTGCACGGCTGGCCTATTATGCTGCCGTTGTTGGGCGTCTACGTCTTCACCGGCCGCCTCGTCCGCCGCTGATCAGTATTTCTATCTTCACGACTATGCATCTTCGCCACTGGTTTGCTTCTGTTGCCTCCGACTCGTGTTCACTTCATCATGGCTATGCAATTTTGTCACCATGGTGGAGCAACTTCATCTTCATTGTCTTCTGCACTGGCAAACCCATTTGCTGCTACTTTGCAAGTTTTTCTACTTCACCAACCATGACGTCTATAAGATCTTCGACATCTCGGCATGCACTTCCATATTCGACGCCGTGCTATTCTACTACAACAAGTGGTTCTACAATTTTCAAGATTTCTTCTCGGACATCTTCAACACGTATCTTCACTCAAGCAATGACTACTCGACGACAAGAAGCTACAGTTCTTGACTCTATGTTCAGTTGTTTCTCAACTAACCAAAGAGTCAGGGGCTACACAAATACAAGACTCTCAAAATTCGACAAGTCGAAGAAATCAATTACTCAGCCAACGAGTCAACTCCAGGAGTCATTATCTTTATCTTTGCTTCGGAGCAGACATTCTACTTCAGCAACTCCAATTTCACCGGCAATTTTGGCTTCTCAGCACTGCCATAATCTACTCCAAAATAACACCAAGTTGGACAGCAGCATCTACTTTCCTCCAAATGAAGCATCTGCAACAGCTATAACACCAAGTTCTACTGCCATCTTCATAAATCAAGGAGCTTTGCATCAATCTTTGTTATGAACGCGCTTGCATTAAGGAAAATACTTGAGCATGGATATCTTCTCAACAGTTTGATGGATTATTGTCACTGACATCATCACCAGCACCTCTACTTCATCGGCCCTAATGTCTTCCATCATTGCCGACTTGTTATTTCGCCTTCACGGTTGACCTACTATGCAAACGCTAATGAGCGTCTTCGTCATTATCATCGGTTGCTACACTGCTATTGACTGATCACCGACATCGTCATGTTCATCAATATCCTGCCAAGCTTCTTCAACATAGCCTATTCTACTGCTGTTGGCAACTTCGTCATCATAGTCGAGCATCTATGATTGCTGCTTATCATCATTACTGTCGGTTGCGTTTGTCGTCGCCGACTATTTTCTTCATCTTCATGATTGGAGGATTTTGTCATCGCCTTTGATGTGTGTCTACATCTTCACCGTCGGCTTGCTTTCGTCACCACCGACCGGTATCCTCGTCTTCACGGATGGCTTATTATGTCGCCACTAATGGGCATCTTCATCTTCTTCACTAGCTGCCTCGTCGTCTCCGACTGATTATTTCGTCACCAAGGCTACAAAACTCTGTCGCTATTGCTGGGTGCATTCATCTTCACTGCTAGTTGATCTGACTGCTGCCGACTGGTTTCTTCGCTTCCATGCCGATTGCATCAGCTATCACCGATGAACAATTTCAACTACTCCAAAAGGATAAGCTATATGCTCAGGGGCTTACTAGCTCAAACACAGGTATCATACCTTCAATTTGGACTTGTTCCGGATACATGCAACATGAATTCATGATCATGGGTCTATTTTCTATGCTCAAAGACTGGACTATTTATTATTCCCCGTAAGGGTTATCAACTGAATACTTGCGCTAGTCAGGATTCAATTGTTACATCTATTTTGGAGTATCACATAAGGAATAATCACTCAGATCAGAAGCTATTCATATGAGTTACACTTGGTCTATATCACCCGGAAGATTTATTACTCGGGAGCATGTTACATGCGTCATCCTTTAAAGGGTGTCGAAGGCATATTTTTTGGCCTAGGCCTAATATGTCTGCAGCCCATATTTTCAGGTGTGGCCTGTCACGTTCTTTTAGGGACTTAGGCACTTTTTGCTTAGGCCAAAGTGCGCGTGATCAAGTGCCCAATAACTTAAAATCCTTTTATACCGCAGTTACTCAACTTTTTAGGAGTTGGAACAATGCATCTTAAAAGGTGTCAAACAGTAAAGCTTTACATAGCTGCCCCGCTGACTTTTTATATAGTCAAGGCGCTATTTGGGTTTATAAAGCAAATTGATTGGATACAATATCATTGCTTTTTGCCACGTAAGTGTGCATTTTTATTGACCAATATTATGGCTTAGGCTGATTATATATTGTGGTCATTTTCCAGACGGTTGGTAAATTCTTTATGAGTTTATTTACTCGGATTTTACACCACATATGCCATATATTTCCAGGTGTGGTGAAACCATGTGTCTTTTAGGGACTTAAGCACATCTGTTAAAGCAGTGTGTGCATGGCGTATGCCCAATACTTTGGAAATTTCTTTATTCACAGCATTCAAGCTTTTTTATAGCTGTTTTGCTATGTGAATTTTCAATGATGTAGTCAACTTTAGGTTGCTCGCATCAATTTTTACAAAGCAGACGGTATGTCACTTAGATCATGTTATTTAGAGGATTCACACCGCATATGCTATATATTGATATCAAGTCACTTGGTTAATTACAATTGTCGAAACCACTCGGTTGGTTGGATTATTTATTCCTTGACTATATGCTTGGTTTGTTCAATTAACCACATAGTCGGGGCTACACCTATTAGGTGCATCTAGTCTATGCACCTGTCTTTATTTTTCAGCCCTCCACAGTCTTCATATTTGGTAAAAGTACTCGGGAGACCATGGCAAAGATGATTGAAGCACTCAGCTTTGGAGTAATCTAGTTCGAGAGAAGATTATCTTTTCGACTGTGAAGGTCTCAGGGGCTACTGTGGAGATTATGGGTACCCTATACCCACACGGCGTGGTTATCCGACTGGTTATAGGGGATAACTTATATCTATGAAATATGTAACGGATCATGACTTGGGTATTACGTTTCCCTGTATATTATGGAATGGCCTAAAGTCCTGGTTTGATAAGATTGTAAAGTAGATTTAGGAAACCGATACCGTATTGGTTAAGGTTTCTATCTTGTAATCCTACCCCCCATCCTATATAAGGTGGGCAGGAGGCCCTCTAGGGGGCATGAGACAACTAGATCATCAGATCTATAATACACCCGGCGGATTCAAATCCCCAAACAGGAGTAGGGTATTACCTCTCATTAAGAGGGCCTGAACCTGTCTAAATCCTTGTCTCCGCATCCATCCACTTTCAGGTCTCGTGCGCTACCCCTTTTATTATTGCCGAATTCATGTTTCGACAGCTGGTCACCTATAATCACTTTTTTTTAGTACTGGGCTTTTATCTGTAAGTCGAGAATCTAATTAACTCAAGTAAAGACATTAACCATTGCCTTAAAAGTCTGTTTAAAAACACTAGGTAGTCTAAGAAAACAAAACAAAAAATAACAACTAGTATTGTTCTTGCTAATACTGACAAATATACAAAAAAGTATTGAAATTATAAACTTATTGCTTTGTAGATGAATATCAAGTTATTAGAGTACAGTATGCGATATGATCGCCAAATTCAGATGAAAATGTGTCGTTTTGTTGCCACAGAAATGCAATCCAAATAAACCCAATGCTGGGACAATATAAAAGAACAATTCAAGTTATCATTCTTGATGATCGGCTGGCTTGACTGAAATTGGTGTAACTAGAGCACACAGAGGGGTGGCCTTTGCAAGTGTCAAGCCAAACTTCTCTGACATATCTATCCCATTCCTTTCTACCTCAACTGGTAGGTTCCATTTGAATTGGTTTAACAATGATCCCAAAATTAGATGTACCATCCTATTTGCTAATGGCATTCCAGGGCATATCCGACGACCTGCACCAAATGGAATAAGCTCAAAATGGACTCCTTTGAAGTCGATCTTACTTCCCAAAAATCTTTCTGGTATAAACATTTCTGGTTCAGGCCATATATCCTTATCTCTGCCCATCGCCCACACATTTACGAAAATCCGTGCCCCTTTGGGTACTGTATAACCTGCTATCTTCGTTGTCATCTCAGCTTGGCGTGGTAATAATAATGGACCTGGAGGATGGAGCCGAAATGTTTCTTTCACCACAGCTTGAAGGTAAGGCAACTGATCAATCTCTGATTCCTTGATATTTCTTCCTAAGCCAATAACTTGTGAAAGCTCATCACAAACTCTAGACATAGACTTTGGATTTTGCATCAACTCTGCCATTGCCCATTCGACAGTGCTAGAGCTTGTGTCACTTCCCGCACAAAACAAATCCTAAAACATGAATTATAATTGTCAAATTAGTTGCATTACAAGCAGTTATATCGTTATAGATAAGAAAAATTATTACACCTTACAATTTAATACCTTTTTTTTTGGAAAAATACTTCATCCGATCCAATTTAGTCATCACTGAAACTTTCACCAATGTCCACAGGGGCAAAGCTAGCTAGGCATAGCGCAGTTAAAGATTAAGGCCTAGGTTTAGCTCCCTAATCCCATGTAAATTTCACATTTTGGCCCCTTCTGAAAACTTATTTCAAAATAGGTCCCTGCCAAAAATTATCACCAAAATTGGACCCCGATCTCAGCGCCAGACCCGATGGCGCTGAGGTTGAACGTCTTAGGCGCTGAGGTCTTGACGGTCGTCTAACAGCGGCAGGGCGAACCGGCCCACGTGGCAAGGTCAGTGCCAAGTGCATCGGCGCTGACCTTCGCGATCTCAGCGCCAACTCTCCTAGTGCTGAGGTCCCCACATACCCCTTCCGGTCGAGCCGGCCCCAGCCCATCTCCTTCTTCCTCCTCGCGCCTCTCGGCTCAGAAGCGGCGGTGCCCGCCCCTCTCTCCTCCCCTCCAAAAATCGAGCAAAACTCCACAAATCTTTGCATTTTGGTGGGGAAATCGTTGGGCGACATAGTGCCAAGGTATTCTCCTCCGAATCCTCTCGTTATTTGTCCATTTTTTGCTTGGATTTGCTCATTGAGGGATGAACCCAAGAAACATGATTTGGGGTTTATTTTCTCTAATTAGTTCGTTCTCTACGTTGTGGTTGTAGTAGTTGTTGGCAATGCAATGTTTACATGCACATAGAACCGCTAAATGTAGGACTATGGTGAGGGTTTAGGCATTTAGGGAAGAACCCTAATTTTCCCCCAAATTATAGAAGAACTCTATTTTTTTATTTGAATCACAATGCGAGGGTTCAAATTAGGAATGGATCATTTGAAATGGAAGTTTGTGTATGTTTAGATATTAATGGACAATTTCATTGGGGGACTTAGTTGTAGGTTAGAAAAGCCCATTTTTTAATTATTGCAAATTTAACTTTAAAAAAAATGCAATATGCCGATATGTCGGTTAATGTTGTAGATGAATAGATTAGTGCGATTGCACTATGGCGGTTTGGTGGTAGAGCAAAGTAACAGTGGTGGCCATTTCGAGGGGATGAGTGTTAAGCATCTTATATTTGGTGGAAAACCTAGTTTCGAGGAGTTAGTTTGTTATACAAAGGATGTGCTGGAGTGGAGGAATTAGTCTATAGCTATGCAAGGTAGATATGATGTTGGAGCTGGACCCATTTTCACACAAGTACATGTTAGATTTGAATGAGGAGCTAGAGTGGGAAACATATGTGGATATAGGGCCTGTTGGGGGAGCTTAAGATTCTGAGAAGCAGCTGGTTGGTAGCCAACTTCTGAGAATCTGAAAAAGCTGGGTTTTCCAGCTTCTGGCTTCTAGTTTATTTTCTAGATTCTATAACTGCAGCTTCTCAGAATTTAGACCAAAAGTTGGACTGTTTGGGGGAGCTTCTGATTCTAGGAGAAGCTGCAGCAACTAGAACCTCCCCCAAACAAGGCCATAGTGCTGGGGTCACAATTCAAGTCACTTGATGTGGTTGCTTCGAAGCTTGATCGTACTGACTGCAGAGATGATACTTTCGACCTCAATCGCACACTATTTTATGATGAACGAAACTACGAAGCATTTGATGATGCAGGAGCTGTGAAAAGTCAGTCGGTTAGGTCTTTGACAGCTGAAGAAGTCATAGAATCTCAAGGGGTGGATGTTGATGTGAACATGCAAAAGATGGAAGTAGTTGAGGCGAATGAGGCAATGAGTCAGGAATCTGAAGGGGTGGAGGTAAATGTGGAGTTGCAGAAGAAGGAAGCAACTGAGGTTCATGAGGCAAGGAGTCAGGAATCTGAAGGGGTGGAGGTAAATGTGGAGTTGTAGAAGGAGGAAGCAACTGAGACGCATGAGGCAAGGAGTTAGGCATTTCCGACAGTTGGAGATAATGTCGAACATGATAATCAAGAGGGAGATGGATCGATGGAGGGAGGTGGAGAAGAGACTTTAACGGATGCTCAATTAGCATTTGGGGTGCGGTACATTCTTCAACAAAAAAAATTATACTCGAGCAGAGTGTGAGGAGACTCTGTTGAACAATGGATTGAGTGTTGATTTGTTGGACCAACATTCAGAGGAGTATGATGACACAACTGAGGAGGAGGCATATGAGGATGAGTATGCAGTAGATTCAGATGACGATCGTCCAGTAGCCAAGATGTCTCAGCCATAAAGGGAGGTGTTTGAGAGATTAGTTGGACGCAATCGTGAGGTTGTTCAATTCGAGGATGTTAGCAATTCTAAGCTAGCAGTTGTTGATGGAGGAGTAACATACAATGGCATTATCGATGCAACGGGTGAGGAGCCAAAGAAGGGTTTGGAATTTAAATCTCTTGAGCTCTTACAGATATGGCTGCAGAGTTACTCGATCAGTGTGCATCGTCTGTTCCATGTGAAGCACTCCAACGCTTCTAAAAAGTACACGGTGGCCTCCATCGATGAATCATGCGAATCGGAGGTTCGTTCAAGGACAGAGACGTTCAACCTCAGCGCCATCGGGTCTGGTGCTGAGGTCGGGGTCCAGTTTTGGTGATAGTTTTCGGCAGGGACCTATTCTAAAACAAGTTTTCAAAAAGGGCCAAAATGTGAAATTTTGGGGAGCAACACGATTTAGGTATAGAAAGACTTGATCTGTTGGGATAAGTAGCTATCAATGTCAAAATGCCTGTTGGGAAACACTTCTAGCTACCGACATAGTCTGCCACAAGTGCTTGCCAGGGGTCCAACAGTAGAGACAAATATTTGCCGACAAACTTTCTTTTTGTTAGCATGAGATGTATATATGTAGGTTGTTCAATATTTTTCATGACAGATAAAATAATTTCTGATGGATAAATATACCCCAACAGACCATGTGATAGCACCTTTCCCGATAGACTTAGTGACATCTATTTTTTCCAAGAATCAATTGTCTCTATTTTGGTGTTGTGGTGTAGTGATAACAGAAATACTACAACATATCTAAGTATTAGAACAACTGAGACGAAATAGTTTGCGTTCCTCACATCATCATGATACCTAAGTATTAGAACAATTGGTACCTATGGGTATCATGTATGGTACTCCTATACCATATTTGATAACACATATATACCACATCTAGTATATCTATGGTTTTGTGTTGTCAAGACATCAAAAAGTTTTATTAGACCAACGGTATAACATTCTCTAGTTCCCCTCATTTCACCAGTGATGTAGTGGTGGAGTAGTCGTGGGTGCATGACTTCACCCACCAAATGCTCAGAAGTATTAGACATATGTAGTAGCTTTAAACAAGAATTTAATTAGTAAGATCAGGGATGCGCCATTGAGTTATGTCTCTTAGGACCAGAGGTACTTGCATGCAGACCGGAGAGGAGGAGGAAAACTTAGAATGTCGTCTTTTGCGACAAAACCAGGGCCCTCTTGCCCAAATTGAAACGTTAAATCCACGATGCGATGTCCATCTTTTTCATTTCATAATTTCCTGGACTCAAACAAATAAGAGATGAGAAAGTCGAGTAGCAGCACTGATGGGAACATTTTTTGAAACTAGAATGGTTGATAGTCAAATAGGAGACTCGCGTTGTAGGTAAGGCTTTTCAAAAGCCTCGACTTGGCTAACGCCCTTTGGTTTTGAGGATCAATTTGCCCGTGCTTGCTGGTGTCAGGGTTGTAGAGGAAGCCGTATTTCGCAATAGCAGCTCCGAGAAGCTGGGCTTAGGGTGCGCCTCCTGCGGTCGTTTCAGTGACTCAATTGGTTGGCTTCCCCCAGCTCAGACTGATGCCACCACCTCTCCCAGGACCGGAATGATTATCCCTGCCCGATGGGTCTACATTCATCCCTGAATGTCGTCGGGTACTCTTCACTTCCCCGCCACGGAATGCAGAAGGGAGCAGCAGGAAATAGATTTTGCAGGGAAGTGGGGCATAAAGTGTTTATCTGTGCCAAAAAAAGGCTATTGAAGCCGGCCCAGAGAGAAAAAATGGAAAAAGAGTGTCCTTTTATTCTCCCAAAAAAGGCGATCAAGTTTGAGAAGGAGATAGATAAGTTCCTTGTGGTCAAAGCTTTGGAAAACCTCATGGCGGCCGGCCGACGTGGAGTGGGAACTTCACTACTTTCGCGCGGTTCGACCCATTTCCCGATCCGAAAAATCCAATAACATACCTATATGAGTGGGATGGATGGTAAATCATTTGCAGTCTTTTTCGGCAGGACCTAGACACGGAGGTTCGGGAAGTAGCGCATCTAAGGGTATGTGTGAGGAGATGCATTCGTTCTGTGTGAGTATGGTGTTATATATGTAGTGGTGTATGTGCATACGTGTCTAACACTGTGTGGTTGAAAAAAAAATAAAGATACCTCACGAATTTTTAAGGTAGTGAAGACCCGATTAGCAGCTCATCAACGCCCTGTGTGTATGGGTTTATCACTTTATCCTCTCTCTTCCCCTAATGCGGTAGGGCGTGATGGTTGGTTGTGGCGCTTAATTAATAAGCTGGTATGGGACTACATATTGTTTGGTTTAGTAGATGCCTTGTATTTTATCTCAGATCTGATGAGAGTTTGGGTATTTTTCTGATCTTCGTTAGTATTCTCTATTGTTAATGGCCAGATCTCGAGAGAGTATTAGCGGAGGGTAATAATTAATTCATTCGACAAGTCCTACGTTTGGAAGTGATTATTAATTATAGTTCTAGCCCCTTCTAGCTAGTTGCACTTTATTTTCAATATTTGATTCCAGCGTTATATACATATAAATGGGACAAACTATGGGCGCCTGATGAGAGCCTCTTTCCATGGTCAATCTACCACACCGGCTACTATATACTTCCCAAAATAAACCAATTTAAGATTAGATTAAACGAATCTGACCAAATTCATTATGCTTTCTAGGATCTTATTCAATTCTAAATTAATTTATTTTGGGATGAAGGATACTTAACTACCATAGGATTATTATTGCCTAATTAAACGACGTGCTATCCCGCGTGCTGCACCATATCTCACCTATTTTTTTAGTGATGGCCTCGATCATATGTCTAACTAGATGATGCCCCGCGTTTTGCTGCAGGATATATGTCGTTATATATTGAAGAAATGATGAAATGATTTGGAATGAAATATTGTGAAAATGATTTGAGAATAATGATTCAGTATGTGTGTATGTTTAGTTTTAGAATGAAATAAATTGTAGATATAACTAATACTTATGTTTGTCCTCAATCCACTAAGAGGACTAACTAATTGCGTTTCAATTCATGTCAAATTATACAATAACACAATAGTTATGTCATGGTTATGCTTGGCAACATTTTTTTAATCGCATGTGAAAATTCATGTTAAAACGTTTTAAAACCATAAAGGGATAGAATTCATGTCAAAGTGGTTGATGTTAAAATAGGGGTAAAATCACAAAGTACTTAAAAAAACAGGGCAAACCTGCAGGGGCATACGTACATTTTAAAACCATTAAGTCCTCTAAACGGGAAGTGGGGGTAGGGATGAAAACAAAGCGGATACAGATGGATAGTGATCATATCATATCCTAAACCATATTTTTTAAACGGATTCGGAGCGGATGCGGATAGTGTACGAATGTGGATGCGGAGCAGAATGTTTTGGATGTCGGAAACGTTGCGGAGTCGGTGCAGAATCAGTTCGAAAATGGAATAAATTTATCGGATGTTACATGTGTATGCAATCAATACAACATCAAGTTAGTAATGCAAGGAACAATAAAACAATAATCAATAAACGACCCATCGTAAAAATTATAGGCTTAAGTACTAAACAACGTGAATACATAATGTCCACAATGGAAAAATACAGCTACGCAAGTGTGACATGAGACAGTGAAAGCCTCAGACTAAGAAATCTAGATTAATTGATGAATTAGGCCATTGGATGGATCAACTTATGTTATATGTAATAGATAGAATGGTTACACATGTTGATAATTTCGGATTATCCGAAAAATGTATCGGATAATCTGCAGCCGCCGGATTTTAGAGATACCATACCCGCATCCGCATCCGCATTCATATCCGCCGGATTTCTAAAAGCCCATACCGTATCCTCGTTTCGGACGGATTCGGAGCGGAGCGGATCGGATATTTAATCACAAAGTTAAAAGTTAGGAGTAATGTTAGTACTCCCACCATTTCACAATGTAAGACTTTCTAGCATTATGCTAATGAATCTGAATATTATTATATATATAGATTCATTAGCATCTATATGAATAAGGACAATGCTAGAAAGTCTTACATTGTGAAACGGAGGAAGTATATAAGTAATGGAAAATGACTAAATTGAAAAGATAGGTATAGCATTACAATTTGTAGTTAAAAAAATAAAGGTAAAGAATAATTGTCTCTAAACTTTATAATTGATATATTTTTACCTTTTATGGACTACGCAAAGTATTTTTATGGTGATCTCTACTAGTAATATGCTAGTAGCAATACTTTTACTCGTAGGGCCAATCTAAATCATTTGTTGATGAGTTGTACTATCGGTAGAACTAATTATGCATCTATAGTTCCAATATATGTAGTTGATATGGTAGTATAGATAGATGTGCATTAGTGGTGTGAGGACAGTCTTACCACCAAGGACTAAATCCTTGTGCTGGCGAATATTATTACGCACACGTATCCGAGCTAGCACCTTTAATATTACTGCTAAGGTCAGCAATATGGCGATGAAATTAAAAACTAATTCTACAGCCAAATATCAATAGACCATCATAAAATTTCTCATACACATACATAAAAAAAGCAAATAAAAAAAAAGAAGTCGATGAATATACTGGTTACTTGCGGGGACGTCCATAAAAATCATCATCAAGGAATACATGAATTATCTTTATTTTTTTTATTTCATTTTGAAAATAACCGGGATTGCTATCTGGCGCGCGTGCGCCACCAACTGAGGATCACGCGCGCGCTAGCTGGCACCCTTCCCCCGTGCTGTTTCCTTTTACATTAACTCGAGAGCAAAGTAAATTTATGAAATTACCGTCATTCCATATTCAATCAATTAAAGGGATTAGGGGAGGGGATAGTATATACTAGATGAATACTTCGTCGTGTTGCTGCGGAAAATTAAGTTGCATAATATGTACAAATAAGATTAAGTGTGAATATTAAAACTAAAACAAATTGATACTGATGAATTTTAAGGCTTAAAAATAATTGAGATTACTTGGTGTTATGAGAGAAGAAAAAAAAGAGATAATTTGAACAATAGATCTATCATTCAATGGCTAGAAATATTTAGGGTGATGTGGCTTAATAAGAAAAGAGAGAAATAGCATTAAACTACACTTAGAGGGGATGAAGTGTACAAGGATACAGGATTACCGTGAATAATGAGCGGAGAGTGTCACGGTCGAGCTCCGCCGCATCATCCTGCCGCGCCGCGATGCCGAGGAGCACGTCAAGGAAGTCGCCCTTCCTGAGCTCGCCGGCGTCGTGCTCACGTAGCCTGGCGTCCACCTCGGCGTCGAACACCCGGTGAAGCCGCGCGAAGAGGCGCGCCAGCCGGCGGCGCCACCCCTGCAGGTCGGCGGCGGCGAGGGCGGGGAAGAAGTCGGACACGTTGGGCCGCCCGCCGGCCTCCATGATCCTCGCCACCGCCTCCTGGAACCCCTTGGACCCGCCATGGTCGTCCAGGCTCGTCAGGTCGCGGGAGAAGATGGTCCGCGACAGCAGGTTCAGGCTCGTCGCGAACGCCACGCGCCCCACGTCCACCGCCGCCGGCTTGCCCCCCTCGCCGGCCGCCAGCCTCGCGACGTGCGCCACGAGCTCCCGCACCTTCTCTCGCCGGAGGCGCCGCGGCGCGGCCGCGTCCAGCCGGTGCGGCGCGAACAGCTCCGTCGCCATGATCCTGCGGAGCGCCCGCCACCGCGGCGCGCTGCTGGGCAGCCACGCGACGGAGCTCCTGGCGTGGTCGCCGGTGGAGTCCGGCGCGGAGCGGCTCGCGAAGGCGGCGTCGCGCCTGTGCAGGAGCTCGCGGGCGACGGCCGGCGAGGAGGCGACCACCGTGGTGACCGCGCCCAGTCGGAGCGACATGAGCGGGCCGTAGGCCATGGCTAGGGCGGCGAGAGAGCGGTGTGGCTGGTCACCGAGCAGGTGCAGACTGCCTATGAACGGCAGAGGGCGAGGACCCGGCGGGAGGCGGCGTTGAGAGTGCGCGAGGAGGTCAAGGAGGTAGACGGAGAGGAGAGAGCCCAGAAGCCATGGCAGCCATGGAAGAAGGGACGGGAACTGGAACACCATTTTTGTTTCTTGGTCGTTTCACTACGTACTCTCGATCTGATCAGCAGGCAATGCAATGCGCTGGTTTTGTATATATCTGCGCCCTCCCGTGGGTGGAGGTTCCTCTGTCGCTCGATCGTCAACTTGTCATTCACCATCCTAATACTTCTTCCGTTCCAAAAATATATATATTTTTGAGGTATTAATAAAGTAGCTAGGTGAGGATAATTGGAGAGAATGTGTGTGATTGGTTGAAAAGAGAAAGTAGGTAAAAGAGAATGGACAATAGAGGCTCATATCCGTTGGCCAAATGCTGAAATATGTCATACGTTGTATTAGCAAAAAAAAAGTATTTGTGAATAAAAATTGTGTATATATATATGTTCTTAGCGATTTAAATATCACTATAAAATATAAACTTTGATGAATAAACTTTAAACTAAAGTTTTAAAACTTAGTTTTTTACAGTGACCGATTCTATATAGTGGAAATGACGGGGCAAGAGTATATACTCCCTCCATTCAAAAATACAATAACATACAACTGGATTAGACATACCTTAGTATTAGAATGTGTCTAATTTGATCCTAGATTATTATATTTTACAACAGAGGAGCTAAGTCTTTTACAAAGTCTCCGTTATTGCACTTCAACGGTTAATTCGCTAATTAATTTGCTTCAAATATATTACAAACTACTATATAAAATTAACACCACAATAAGGAAGTAGTTTCATAGCATTATGCCAAATACATTGTAATTTTGAAGTGAGCGTCGCTTAACTAGTTAGGTTTCTTGTGGTGGAACCATTTCACCCGGGTAAAAATCCTATATTTGACATGGGTGCTCGTATTTACGGCTAATTATTTATTCAGTGGTAGGTGACATACACGTTAACAGCGAGACTCCTGTGGTGTTTGTATCTGGCGGTGCCGATATGGTGAAGTTTCAAAATTTGGAACAAAATTTAGTTAAATTTGAACAAATATTACCAAAATTCAAGAAAAATTTAAAAAATGAAAATACCAGCCTAAATAATATCGTATCAGTGGGGGTCCGAAATGACTGAAATTTCTAAAATTTTCGAAATCCAAAATATCGAACCGTGAAGATTGTCGGCCCAGTCTTCCAGAGATGCTCACAAGGGTAGAGTATGCGTGTGTGTTTATAGGGATAAGACGCGTTGTGAGCGCTTGCTTTTGTACTGTGTTTCTCAAATAAGATACATTGTTATTTTATTTATTTTTGAAAATTTGCCAATATTAAGCTTTCACAAATATGGATGCCTTCTATTTATTTTTGGAATGAAGGAAATCTAGAGTTGTGGAGCTGGATTTTGGCAGCTCCACAACTCCACTCCAGACTCAACTCCTGGAGTTATATTTAGGAGTTGGAGCTGTACCAAATATGCCCTTAATCTCCTCTACCCTAACCATCGGAGCGTTTGGGTGGTGGACTCCTCCGTCGCTAACTTCGCCTCTGTCGCTGCCTCCTCCTCTTCCAAACTCCCAACCTTTTTCCTCCTCCTCCTCTCCTTCAGGCTCCCCTCCACTCGCCTCCTGATCTCCTCCTCCGCCGCCATCGCCGTGATGGGGACGGGATCCAAGAAGAAGAAGACGGTATCATGGTGCACCACGGAGGTATCGGAGGGCGCGCACGCGTTAAAGATTGTCGACTACAGCCTCAACAAGGGCATCGGCGTCGGGACCTTCATCCGGTCGGGCACCTTCGCCGTCGGCGGCTACGACTGGGCCATCCGCCTCTACCCCGACGGAGTCACCGAGGATTCCAAGGCCATGGCGTTGTGAATGATCGCCTCACGGTTGAATGCGAGGCTACTGTCATCAAGGGGCCACAGGTGTCAAGAACCATTGGTTGCTCTGAAATCGGCGTGCCACCTTCAGAGCTATCTGAACATTTTGGGAAGCTGTTGGAGGAGGAAGAGGAGGTAGGGAGGGATGTGGTTTTCAGTGTCGAGGGAGAGTCCTTCGCCGCGCACAAGCTCGTGCTCGCCGCGCGATCGCCCGTCTTCAAGGCGGAGTTTTACGGGGAGATGATTGAAAGGGGCACATTTTCCATAGATATCAAGGACATGCAGACTTCCGTCTTCAGGGCTCTCCTGAATTTCATCTACACTGATGTGCTGCCTGCTGACATTGGTGATCTTGAGGGAGATGATTATGTCAAAATGATCATCTACACTTTGTCGTTGATATTTTTTTCATTTAAAATCATTTACTACCCGATGTTTTAATATTTTAAAACTAATTGAGAGGAGGGAGGCAAAATGAACTTCTCGGTGAGGGAGGAGCAAAAGGGCTGGGCCGACGGCCCGAATAGAGAGGAGGGGAAGGGGAAGCTGGCCCTAGGAGGGAGAGAGAGGCTGTGGGCTGAGGGAGGGAGAGAGTAATACTTGGGCCGAAAAAGGCCCAATGACAGAGGGAGGGATTTTAATTTGTTTTCTATTTATTTTTATAGGTCAAATGAACTTTGTGGTATTAAAATTAGTTAATAAGCTCCAAAAATTCACGGAAAATTTCAGAGAATAATTTAGACCACGTAGAATATTACAAAAATATTTCCAGCCATGATTTTTAAAGGAAAATTTTAGTTTCCTCATTAATTCACTTGATTAAATTGCTTTAACTTTTAATATATTTTTACTAGAAATGCATTATATAAATATATGACGTTTGCTTTGTGCCCCTTATGACATTAATATTCGTCATGATATCGCATTGAAATACTTTATGACGATTTCTAGTTGGTATTAACGACGAACACCTTTTTTTCGTCACTAAGCCACCCCATCTCATACTAATTGTCATAAAATGGAATGTGCTAATGACGAATAACCCCGATGTCACGAGGAATTCGTCACAGAAGGTCATATTTTTTGTAGTGACGACGACCTTCGGTGGCTAGGGACGGATGGATGCTGCGGATGATGTCCTCCTTGGCATGACAAGCAGCATCGATGTGAACCGGCGATGCAGGCGACTGCGGCAGCGGCAGCGGCACTTACCGATGGGGAGAGAAGCCAGGAGCTAGCTCAAATGGCTCAACTAGCTCGACGCACACCGATTTTCAACATCCGACCGAAGGGGCAATTTCGTCTCATCAAGCCACATTCCAGCGAAAATGAAATCGAAAATGGCGAAAATGGAGAAAATGGCAAATGATGAGGGAATGTTAGGTCCCGATCTTTCGATAGGTATTGATAAACAATCGATTTAGGCGGAGCCGCGACACAACTCGATCCGACTTCTGAGCGAACACGCTACTGAGCCCCGCAATCGCAGCACCACGTCTCCTCTAGTTATCAACCGTGCTGAAACCCGGTTGACCTCGCCTAGAAGGCTGATCCCTGCATGCGAATCGAAGAACACAAGCAAAAACAAGATAGATTGCAACCAAATTGCATATGAATGATTAAGCACACGAATTTGGGGTTCCACAAACCGATCTAGCGGCAAAACTGTTCTTGACAGAATAATCTAAGCAAAACCCAACTCTAAACGATGACGGCTACTGAATTAATATATTTAGGGACGTCCTAGGGTTGCCCTAGGGCGCACACCCCATTGGACTAAGCCCACGACACAATTACAAGGCCCAAAACCTGAGTCAGATTCGGACTGAATGAGATACGTGGCTTGTTTTGCAGATTCCCGGTAGCTCGGTAGGAATTTTGATGTGGGACCAAAACCATCTGAAAGTAGACTCTATAAGCTTTCCAACAAGTATTCATGGGCCCCGAAATTCCTTCTAGATCAGCGGCTAGGTCCGTTTGAAGTTGATGCTATCAGGAGGCCCGAATCCGAATCCAAAACGTGTAGAACTTTATCTCTTGTCTTCTCTGGACCAAAAGTGATGTGATGAGATGGAAGTGAACTTGGAGAAGGTCTTGATATGGTCCCCAATCAACTTATTTGATCATCCATGAATTCGTTACGCTCGGTCTCTTTTCCTTCGCCCAAGCAAGTACCTCTGCAAACAAAAACACATGAAACTCATTGTGCAGCAATGTTTGTTCAAATATATAACATGTAAATCTAATGTAGAACATATGCACCTTTGGTTGATTAATACATAAGGTAGTCATGGTTATATCCGAGCTAGTTGTGTCCTAATCAGCAATGTGGCTATGGTGGCGCGGTCCATAACTCCATATTGGCATTTTAAAGAAACGTGATTTCGGGATGGCATTCCGGTGAAACCGCGTTTTGAAAGTGGCCAAATGTCCATTTTCTTCTTAAAAATAGTGAAACACAATATGATCACCAGATGAAACAAATGATTAAAGCCATTGAAACATCAATACCACTCGGGTCGGCCTGAAGGCACGACATTATCGTGCTTTTTCATAAAAAGTCTAATTTTCATCCCTCATTTCTTTGGGCCATGCCGAAATGATTGTAATAAGTCTATTTTGCATCCTTTTTCTCTTAGGCCGTGAATTATATGGCTGCACTTTTAGTCCCTAAACTATTTTTTTCCCTCCTCATTGGATTGGGCCGTGCCGGGCCGGCCTACCGCATTAAGGCATCGGCCCAGGAATGGCTCAGCTGTCGGGTCAGGCCAGCCCAGGCACGACCCCAATCTTGCCGTGTTGTGCCTGGGCCGGACCAAATAGCCGGGCCATTTGGGCTGGACCATTGTGCCTCGGGCCTTATGGCCATCTATAGATGCAGCACTGATGAAGAACCGAAACTAATGCAGATGGACGACGCGCAGCGGACCAATCGGGCATAAATACGTATGTGATTTTATGCATCTTTAACAGTAAAACACTCTTATTTTCCATCATCTTAAAAAAGAAAAAGTTGGATTTCCAATTGGAAGGGGCAAAATATAAAAGTTCACTGCCTAGGGTTTAATGTAGGAGATCGAAGAGGCGTCTCCTCCTCCTCCTCGCCGTCGTCGCTCACCATCTTCCGCCGCAACCGCCGCCGCCGATCGCCTCTGCCCTCGACGCACCCAAGGTTGGTATCCATCAGCTTCACCCCGCGCTTCCTCCTCCGCCGCCGCCGCAAGAAGAGCTAGCTTGCCCCTTTCCCGCCGATTTGATCCGATCCCCCCAACCTGCTCTGATCGATCGGTTCTTGGGAAATTTCGCAGCGGGGGATGGTGGGTTTGCAACGAGCAGAAGTTATGGTAAAGGGTGTCCAAGAAGAAGAAGACGGTGTCGAGGCACACCACGGAGTCGGAGGAAGGCAGGCACTCGTTCGAGATCGTCGGGTACAGCCTCCAAAAGGGCATCGGCGTGGACGAGTTCGTCGAATCTGCCACCTTCGCCGTCGGCGGCTACGACTGGTGCATCCGCTTCTACCCCGACGGCAAAGGCGATGGTGCCAAGGACTACATCTCGGTCTACCTCGAGCTCCTGACCAAGGACTGCGCCGTCCGGGCGGCCTACAACCTGAGATTGGTTAATCTTGCCACCGGGTTGCCAAAGAGTGTCTACTCTGAAACAACTCACAGGATGTTCAATTCTGAGGACAGTAGCAAGTTTGCTCCGCATTACGCGACTTTCATGCACAGAAGTCAACTGGAGATGGAAGCGTCAGGCTACATCAAGGACGACCGCCTCACAATCGAATGCTTTCTTAACGTCGTCGTCAAGGAATCGATGGCGTCTAATACCGTGAAGGCCCATGAATTGATCAAGGTGCCGCCGTCAGATATATTGGAAAATTTTGGCGAATTGTTGGAGAAGGGGGAAGGGGCGGATGTGACTTTCGTTGTTGGGGGAGAGAAAATCGCCGCGCACAAGATCCGTCCTTGCAGCACGGTCATCCGTCTTCAAGGCGGAGCTCTACGGGCAGATGAAGGAGAAGAGGGCACGGCGGGTAACCGTGGAAGACATGCAGCCTGATGTTTTCAGGGGCCTCCTGCATTTCATCTACACCGATTCGTTGCCGGACATGGATGATCTCAGTGATGACGACTACTATGAGATGATCAGGCTTTTGCTTGTGGCTGCTGATAGGTATGCCATGGACAGGATGAAGTTGCAGTGCGAAAGCATCCTCGGCGAGCATCTTGATGTGCAGACCGTCGCAACTACATTGGCTTTAGCTGATCAGCACAACTGCAACGGCCTTAAAGATGTTTGCATTGAGTTTATCGCCACTCAAAACAAGATGGATGATGTGGTGGCAACTGAAGGCTATGCTGATCTCAAGAGGACTTGCCCTTCTGTCTTAGTTGATGTATTCGAGAAGGCAAGCAAGTTACGTAGAATTTAAATGCTAATGAACCCCTTCTACTTAATTAGGTGGTGCTAGGAGTAGGTTCTAGTTCTTAAATTGTATGAAAAGCATGTCTGTTTTGCAAGAGCAGCTCTGCTAACACCGGGGGTTATATGTGCTGTGTTAAATTATGATCTCCTTTTAGGGAAAAGTGATAGATGAACAATAGTTGGATATCGATGTAAGGAGCTGTCATAGCCTCAAGCTCTCAAGTGCTGAGTCGAACAACATTAGAAAAAAGTTTCATTCCACTGAGTGTGGCAATATAGCAGCATAACTAGCAACACACTGATGCTGTCATTTTAATATTCTGTTTCCCTGTTATACATTGCCTGCAGAGATATGGCATTTTGCGGCATGACAGCATGAGTAGTTTGATTGTTCAATCAATATTGCAATAATTTTGTGTAGTTGGAATTTGTTTGGATGATCGTGTTCATGATTAATGTTTGGTTATCTGGTTAGCTGTTAGGCTTTTAAGTTTCATCTGGCGTTCGAGTCCAACAGCTAAACCTGCTGATATTGCCCCAAGTCTATATTAACGAATAATTAATTATTCTATAGCTTTGCGTGCTCATGTTTTACTGCTGCAATGGGAACTTTGGATAGTTCATAATTATCAGAGGATTTTATCGACTGCATTGGTGTTCTATTAGTTATTCAGAGTAAAAACTAATTATCTTTTACACCAGCAAGCACTATATAGAGAGATTATTTACCATGTTGAACCTTATGAAGGTGGTAAAATGTAGGCCTGAACAGCAGTACACTTGAAATTTTAGAGCTAAACAGGAAAGTACACTTGAAATGCCGTAGGAAACTGTCGACATAATAAACAGATAAGAGTTTTACTTGGACTACCTAGTCACTCATGCAAGTATAAATTGCTCACCTATGCTATACGTGCCTTCTTCTCTAACACATCTATCAATACATAAGGGCAAGTCTTTTTGAGATTTGCATGACCTCTGGTTCCAGCCAATGTCCATCGAATTTGAAGAGACCATAAAATCAATGCAAACCTGCTTAAGCTTGCTGCAGTTATGCTGATCAGCTAAAACCAAGCGTAGTCGCTACGGTCTCCACATGAAGGTTTTTGGCAAGGATGTTTTGACACAGCAACTTAAGCCTATCCATGGCATATTTGTCCGCGGCCACAAGCAGATGCATGATGACATCACTGTAGTCATCATATCTCTGAAGATCACCCATGTCAGGCAAGGAATCGGTGTACACAAAATGCAGCAGGGCCCCCGAAAACATCAGGCGGCACATCCTCGATGGTTACGCGCGACATCCTCGCCTCCTTCATACCCCCGCAGAGCTGCGCCTGGAAGACAGGCGACCGCATCGCGAGCACGATCTTATGCGCCGCAAAGCTCTCCCTTCCAACAATGAAGGTAACATATGCTCCCTGCTTTGTCTCCAGCAGCTTGCCAACTTGCCAAGATGCTCCGCGATGTCTGCCGGCGGCACTTGAATGATCTCAGAGCTCCCCTTGGTTTCGCTCAGCCGCGATTCTTTGATGACCTTCACCGTGCTTTCAACCGTGATGGTATCATCCTTGATGTAACCCGGACAATGAAAGATCCACCGAATCTGGCAAGATGAGTACTGCAAACCGGCTGATACCTTCATGGCTGAACACTCACGGTGTCCGGCGCCGGCCGGAATCCTGGTTCAGCTTCAGCAATCTCAGTTCATAGGATGCCCACGCTGTTGCATTCTCGGAGTCGAGCACGAGGAAGAATGAACTGGCCGGCGATTTGTCGGATGCCCCGCTGCTGGGTAGAAGCGGATGCTCCAGTCGTAGCCGCCGACGGCAAAGGTGGCCGATTGGACGAACTTGCCGACGACGCCCATGGCCTTCTTGAGGCCGCGCGCTGTACCCGGCGATCTCGAACGCGTGCGTCCCCTCCTCCACCTCCGTGACGTGCCTCGACGCCGTCTTCGTGGATTTCAATCCCATCTGGTGGGTGTTCGTGCAAGTGCAACCAAGATCAATTCGGAGTAACTGTCAGTTACGAGGAAGAAGGCGACGAGAGCGGTCGCGAACGGCGGAGAGCGGTGAAGGCGACGAGACGAGGCCGATTGGCAGACAAGGATGAGGTGCTAAGATTTTAGTGAGGTTTCTTCGAGAAAGACAAGATGTAGCAGAAATCATGAACCATAATACTCTCTTCATCTATTTTGATAGTCATATTTCATCTTGGCACGATGACTAAAGATAAGTAATTCTTCTTATCATCCATTTAAATATGCTACTCCCTCCATTCCAAATTGATCTACATATATTTTTTTTAAATTATTCCTAAATGATCTACATATTTGTGTTCATTCATTAAGTCTATTCGTTATTTGTGCATTGGAGTAAATAGACATTGATGCATGCATCCATGCACACAAGTATTTATAACCCACATGCAATATCTTGAATTTCTATTGGCTAGAAAATAGTGGGGATGGTGCATGCATTGAGTTTGTTGCTAGAGTAAATATAGTATGAGAGAGTTATTAGTTTTTCTTGGTCTTAGTGTACCAATGAAATATGTAGATCAATTTGGAATGGAGGGAATACTAGTTATTCCTCGTAAACAAGAGATTCATTAATATTTACATTTTTCGATGCCCATATAGCCAATTTTGTGTGGAAGAATGGAGAGTCACGCATTAAATCCAAGAAAATCATTAAAAGGATAAGTGGTTGGATTGAAATATGCCTATCAAAAGTAAATTTTTCAGATTTAGAAATATGCCTATCAAAAGTAGATGGAGGGAGTAAGATTTATTGTACTGTAATAACATAAACTTGGTGAAATGCATATCTAAGTAGAGAGGTGCCCTCGTGTCGCTCTCACGTGGGCAGCTCGGGGGAAAAACCATAGCCGCCCGCACTGCCACCTTCCTCCCCCTCTAGCTGCCTCGCCGCCACCAGAAACTGCGTGGCCAGACAGGAAGGCAGCGGCGGGGAGAACAAGCCGGCGAAGAGCTCTTCCTCGGTGTGGGAGGCGGACACGCAGCGCTGCTGTGCTGCCGATCGTACGATGAATCCCCGGTTCTGATCAGTGTGACTGTGAACGATGGAAACTAACTGCTTGAGCTGTAGGGATATTATTTTCCCGTTGCATTTGTTGTTGGACGCGTGTGTTGTGTAGCAACCGGTTGACGTAAAATACCATCGGCTGTATGAGCGCTGTGTGTCGCTCTGCCTCGCCCGCCCTTGCCAGGCCATTCAGCGGGGAAAGGCCATCGTACTTCCACCGTTACATAACAAATAATATGAAACGGCTTCATAGATATCGATTTTTCAAAATCGTATATACATTTTTCATTCTCCTGATCGTACTTTACTCGTAGAACATTATGAACCGATATCTATAAATACATGTATATGCCGATTTTTAGTGAAACTAATAAATATGAGGTTGTCGCCTCATATGTGCTAGTTTTTTTTAATGAAGAAAAAGAATATTATATGTATATGTGCCGTTATAAAAAATGGAAAAAAAAACGACTTAACGTGGCAAGACGAAGAGGCCAAAAGTCCATATATTTTGCCGAGTGAGTGAAAGAGCCGAGCCGATTTCATTCATCTTGATCCTACCGTCTCCAATTCTCTCCTCCCTATCCTCCCACCCTCCCAGTATGGCTACCTCCTCTCCCTCGACGTTGACCTCCTCCTTGACAGCAGCGTTGTGTGGCGGCAACGGCGGCTCCGGAGCGATGGTGGCAACCCGGGTAGTGGCGGAGCTGGAACAAAATGTAGGGGATATAGGTGCACATTACTCATCTAATGGTATTTTCCCGTATATAGTTTCACGTTATTCAAACTAACGGTACTTTTGTCATATATAGCAAGACATTTCTCTAGTTAATAATATTTGTCGATAACTCTTGAAAAAAAGATATAAGTGAGAAGTGAGCAAAAAAAATGCTTACTCAAATAAACAGTTAAAAGGAGCGATACCATCAAAAATCCCTAAATACAACCTCAAAGTGGCAGATCAAATTAAACTGTAAATAGTCAATCACCAACAACAAAATCATAATAGAAATGTCTTAATCTTCAACTGAAAATATATACAATAAACATATGAGGTAAATACAATAACTATGAAAGTCAAATAGTCAATGAGCATACTGTTTAACTAGTGTAGGCTGCAGGAGTCCCCAAGTTGCATAACCGTTGTCTCAAGAATACGGCATGCAGCCTTTAAAAGCTCACTATCTTCTATTTATGTAAATCCCAATTTGAATGTTCAATCTTTCAAACCCTAACCTTTAATCAGGGAAAATGAAAAGGCACTATCAACAATCGCATAATTCAAATCGGAGTAATTGGATAACTAGAAGAAAGGATAGATCGATACCTTTCTTAGAATTCCTGTAGCCTGTCGAATGAAACTAGAAGATGCTTACGACGAGTAACAGGGCAAGGAACTAAGGATTCTCAAGCTGTGTGGGCTGAGCTGCGTCTACCACTGAGGAGCGATCAATTCCGGCTAGTCAACAGATTGACCCGAGCGGTTCTAGCTATAGCAGATCGGAAAAAAAAGAAAGAATTGTGAGGGGATCGAGGCGTCGCACAACGTGTCTCTTTGCTCGCACGCGTAAGCATTTAGGCCGTCCATCTCACGAGGGGTATACTTAATTGGGCTTAGGGGGGTTCCTATACGGTGAAAATAAGGGTTAAGCACTAAAAATGAGAATTGGGCTAGGTGCCTGGGAACCCCTGGCTTATTGGGCTCCGCCCCTGAACCTAGGGCTAACGGAACCTAGGGCTAATGTGATGGTGGCTCCTCCTCGATGACCGCCAAATCCGACCACTACAAGCTCGAGGACCACCAGATCTAGCTCCCACAAGCTCAGGGGTGGCTAGATCCGGCCGATGTAGCGCGCTCGTCGGCGGCTACTTCCTCCCCACCCCATGACGACGATGGCTACTTCCTCCCTACCCTGGTCCCGGCTGCTTCACGATGACCTCCTCTGTATCCGCGTTGTCTTCTTGCTAACGAAAGGTGAGTTACAAGATTCATAACTTTCTGGCCTGCATGTGGATATAAGAATAAAAAATAGTGTATATGGATTCACATTCACTTAGGTTTATGTGGGTATATAATCGACTTCTTTCACGAATGCTTAATAATTTTAGCGGATTTGTACTGGATTTGCAATTGAATTAATCCAAAGGCTCAAAGCATCATAGAGGCGGGCTCATCTCAAATAATTAATTAGGGTTAATATATGGCTGCTTTGGGAATATAAATCGGATGTACTTAATGAAGGTAGTAATATATTTTTTTCGCATCTCCTTGTTTTGTGTGGGATTTACTAGAACGATAAGTAATTTGAACTTGTGTAGTAGTATTTAACTAATGTATTGTTTTTATATGTGGATCAAATATAATTTCTCTACCATCTTCTCCTTTTCTCTTTTATTCATTTACCTATTGTTTTGTGTCATAGACACTTTTTTTCAGAAAGTGTCATGGACACTATTTTGATCCCCAATACTATTTTACATGTTTCTTTTCTTATTGTACCTATTTGTTTGTCCTGATAAAACATACTGGTTTATCTTTTCTCATGTAGGAAAATAGTTTGAGGATCCATTTCAAAACAACTTTCTAGAGCTTTTATAATATCTTGTGCCTAATTAGACCAAAATTTGCTAGAAATTTTGCTTCTAAAAGTTTGAAGATAAGAGGCGTTGTTTCAAGAAACAATCAATCAAGAGCAAAACCTTAGTTTGATATCTAGAGAAAAATATATATGAAATCTAGAAAATACTCGATCCTATTGTGCACATCCATAAGGGTGACACCCTTTAAAAGTCTCATCTCAGATTGAGAGAATCAGTTGTGATTCTAAATCCTCTTCCTCATCAAAAGGAAATCATCACACTATGGAGAACACTGTAGCAATGGGGACTCTTTTTTTGCTGGGAAATGGGAATAAATTACTCAGGAATAATATCGTTTCTTACAAGATCTGAAATAGAAACGCAACTAGAGAGGTCCTCACACCGACCCTTATTAGCAAGAAAATGGCTGACCATATTCTGCTCGGGCCGAATTTTCCTGGGAACAAATTCTCTGCTTCCATCCAAGAGATCCCTGATCTCCCTAACAAGATAAGCCAGCTCAGACATTGCTCTTTCTTTTGACTGTATCAGCTGCAAAGCAACTAAGCAATCTGTTTCCAGGATAACTGGTCTGAGCGTCCAACGGAGCGACAGATAGATCCCCTCTCTAAGAGCCAGGAGTTCTGCTTCAAGAGGGGAACTTTATCTACTCTCAGTCCCTTATAACGACACCAATTCCACCCTTAAGCTGCTGGCTGTCAAAGGAACCATCAACATTTGCCTTCATCCATCCTTCCTGCGGCCTCTCCCATCTCATTTTACTGGCTGAACTGGATCCATCAGGTCCACGGCATCTCCTTGGAGTAGAAGGGATTACAGCTTTTCCTTTCACTGAACCAGTGGGAGATTGTTGTCGGATATTGAACAGTGAACTGATGTAGCTCTGTAAAAACCATTTGGAAGATTCAATTGGGGGAGGTACTTTGTCATGGGTAATTTCATTTTGGATATACCAATTACGCCACATAATCATTAACGATACCATCCGTTCGTCCTCAGAGAGCATGGCCAGCTGATCGAATAACCAATTTGGGTTCATCCTCCCCACAGCCGGTATGGACGAAATTGTTCCTGCATCATACATGGCAAGCCACAAGGATCTTGCTTGGGGCCACTGGCAGAGGGCATGTGCAGTATCCTCATTTGCAGTTCCACAGATCGAACAAAGGGCATCCGACTCAAGGGTTCTTTTGAACTTGTTCTCCTTCGTTGCCAAACAATTGACTGCTACCTTCCACGCAAAAATTTTTACCTTCTGAGGAGCAGCATTCTTCCAAATGAGATCCCACGCCTTACAATTAAGAAATCTCACTCGAGGAACCAGAGCACTTTGACATGTTCTTCAGCTTCAGAGCCCAGCTGTACGCACTTCTTACTGAGAATCTGCCATGTTTGTTCGGATGCCATGCAATAAAATCCTCCTCTTCTCGAACTGGTTACCTAATTCTCAGAATAATCTCAGCATCAAGCGGTAAGAAATATTGGTTGATTATGTGTATATTCCAGGAGCCATCTTCATTAATTAAATCCGAGACACACTTGAGTCTACAAGTACCCTTGCTAGAAATGGGTCTCCTCGAAAAATCCCTTGGCAACCAGGGATCACGCCAGATGCGCACCAACCTGCCATTACCCACCCTCGATATGATCCCTTCCTTCAGTAGAGACAACCCATGTTCGATAGCTTTCCACCCCGGAGACGCATTGCCTCCAAAACTGGTATCAACTAGGGAGCCATTTGGGAAATATTTGGCTTTTAGAACTCGTGCACAAAGACTATCCGGATTCTCTATTAATCTCCAAGCATGTCTTGCAAGAAGGGCTTGGTTAAACAATTTAAAATCCCTAAAACCCATACCACCTTGGTTCTTTGGTTTGGTTAGGGAATTCCAGGCTTTCCAATGTGTCCTCCTACCATTGTCTGCACCCCACCAAAAATTCCTTGTGAGTTTGGTAAGATCTTCTACAGCTGAATCAGGTAATTTAAAGAGCCCCATTACATACACAGGAATTGCCTGTAGGACAGCTTTAATCAACACTTCTTTCCCACCGATAGAAAGGAGACTTTTGCCCCATTTAATCATCCTTTTCCAAATCTTTTCTTGGAGACTCTGAAATTTACCTCTATTTATCTTGACCTCAGGGGTTGGAAAACCCAAGTACTTATCCTCAAAGGAAGTACTCGTTATTTGAAGAATAAGTTTAATGTCATCCCTAATAGAGGCTGGCAAGGAATCTCCAAATATTATGGAGCATTTGGCAGGGTTAATCAGTTGTCCAGTGGCTAAAGCATAACAGGCTAGAACCACCTTAATCACCCGTGCCTGTTGAATTTCTTCCCTAAAAAATAGAAGTGTGTCGTCCGCAAATAGAAGATGCGAAATACCAGGGACTCGGCAACAGACATGCACCGGTGAAATTTCTCCTTTGATTACCCTATCTTCCAGAAGCAAGGATAGACCATCGGCTACGAAGAGGAACAAGAAGGGGCATAGGGGATCACCCTGTCTCAACCCACATGATGGAGCAAATGACGAGAGAAGGGTTCCGTTAAATTTCACAGAGTATCTCACCGTGGTTATACACTCCATTATCCAGCTAACCCACCGGTGAGAGAAACCCATCTTGTACATAGCCTGCTCCAAAAACTTCAAGTCCACGCGATCGTAAGCCTTGGATAGATCCAACTTGTACGCACATGCAGCACCGCATGGTCTTTTGTTCTTTTGGATATAATGGAAGCATTCAAAAGCTTCTACCGTCTTCTATTTTCTCTTTTATTCATTTACCTATTGTTTTGTGTCATAGACACTTTTTTTTTCAGAAAGTGTCATGGACACTATTTTGATCCCCAATACTATTTTACTTGTTTCTTTTCTTATTGTACCTATTTGTTTGTCTTGGTAAAACATACTGGTTTATCTTTTCTCATGTAGGAAAATAGTTTGAGGATCCATTTCAAAACAACTTTCTAGAGCTTTTATAATATCTTGTGCCTAATTAGACCAAAATTTGCTAGAGATTTTGCTTCTAAAAGTTTGAAGATAAGAGGCATTGTTTCAAGAAACAATCAATCAAGAGCAAAACCTTAGTTTGATATATAGAGGAAAATATATATGAAATCCGGAAAATACTCGATCCTATTGTGCACATCCATAAGGGTGACACCCTTTAAAAGTCTCATCTCAGATTGAGAGAATCAATTGTGATTCTAAATCCTCTTCCTCATCAAAAGGAAATCATCACACTATGGAGAACACTGTAGCAATGGGGACTCTTGATGTAAAACACAAGATCTATACACCCATCGTTCCCCATCACATGGTTAGCATGCGTCATCTTTGTCGCCCGTTGCCTCCACGCGCAGCAGATGGATTCGTATCCCTTGCATTAAATGCGAGGGCAGCTGCGCGACATGAAGAACCAACGGTCCAGGCCCCATCATATTTATGGCACAGTAGGGGCCCCGAGTAGCCAACGGGGCCTAAGCTCGGGGCCTACCCCGAGCTCATGTCCTGAGCTCAGGAATCGTCTTTGTTTAAAGCAAGAAAATGAGTTCCGAATCCCACCTTTCGCTGGCATGGCCCGATGCCACATGGCCTTGCCATGAAATCCTTCGTGCCCTGAGTAGCCGGTAGTGGGGACCTAGGCCCCCACTTCTTCAATAGATGAATACCTACAAAAATAACTTGGAACAACAAAACCGGTGAAATTCGTTAGTCTAAAGAAAATTGGTGTATTGAACATTGTTTTTGCGCATTTAGTTGCAGAAGGTCAGGGGTCGAAACTATGTTTAATGACCGCCAGGACACTACTAGTAGGACATCCACAATGTATGGAGAACCTGAGTTTAAGCATTTTTTTATGGCTATGCAACAAACATTGTGAGGATGGACATAAGCTCTTTATCTGAAAACTAGCTCACAAGTTAGAGGTGGTATTCCTGTCTCTACCCTTCATCATTGCAGTCATGCTACTGCGAACCCAGATATGTGAACCGGCACCGATGCTATGCACCATCAGTGCTGCTACTTGGGTGCCAATTGGAACATCCAGCATATATGCACGAAATATGATTGTTGACGGTCGTTATCTATCAGTTTCGACCGTTAATATTACCAAAATAGAGGAGAACTAGTAATGCTTGCAATGTATATATCTGTTAGAATAATAATATTCCACTAGTATTAGGTATACTAACCTTTTGCAGAGAATGACAATAAAGTGGAGGAGAATCGACATCAACTCAGACAATAAATCAATCGGACGATGTCGAGAACCAGACTTATGTATGAATGGGCTAAAAACTCATAATTGACACGATGAATTGTGCCAAAATTCACAAGTCTACAAAGTGAAGCAATAGAGGAGGCCGCCAGCCAAAGATGGGCCGGGAAGGCCCAGCCCATGGTTCAGCCGAACCCATCCTAGCATCGTTAGATGCAGGGTTCGGCGTGGGCGTCCAGGATTGCATCTCAATGACGGTTGGAGGGTACTTCGGACAATTCCCCTTCTACAACCGTCATAACTACCTCTATATAAGGACTTCACCTTCTCACTTCACTCACACACCTCAAGCAATAGCTCTCTCATTTCTCTCAAGTTTAGTCTAGTAGTATCTAGCTGGTGGAATAGGAATAGAGTAGAAATCAGGAGTCCGGAAGTCTTCGGAAGAGTTCGGGTATGGCTCTAGTAGCTTTTCTCTTCTCTTTTGTAAGCTTTGTACTTTTATTAGAATACTCTTCTTTATACATTTATGGTATTGAAATACTTTTTAAGTATATGAATGCCTACTTTACATTATGTTCATGTTATACTGAATATACAGCTAGCTTATCTGGGAGATGCTTTGGTACGGGTATAATGTTTGCTTATGCAATTACTCTATGTCATGACGATGATATTAGAGTAGTATCTGGTAGTTTAGACGTGGTGTCTAAATTACGGGATATCATTATTTGGGGTTATATATTGCGGATGAGAGGTGGGCCGCTGATGGTGACAGCTCAGTACGGGTATTCCTCCGCGCCGGTATATAATCCTAAGTTAATTCCCTGGGGAGAGTGTTCCTCCGTATTTAGCCCCGGTTGTATGGTCATGACGGGCTGTCGTAAGGAACTCGGCAGTCAGGGGTGGCTTCTCGAAGTACAAGGAGGGCATCGGATAGAGGGTATTAGCTAGTATATCGGTTAACTAGAATGTATGTATACTATGTATATTAGAAGTATAGGAATAGATTTTCTTTCTATTTTCTTTCCACTTAGCTTAGATGATATATTATGAGAATGAGTAGTTAATGCTTGTGTGTCACTCTACCCTTGGATTATCTTAACCCCTGCTTAGAATATGATTATCACAAGTAATATATAAATTATTAGTCAATGTTCTCTCTACATGATCTTCCCACGGGATAAAATAAATATGATACCCTTGGAATACTCTCGGGTGAAATGTTACAATGGTATATCCGTGCGCTTGCGGATGAACTTTGTAACCATAATATACCAGAAGTATTTCTGCGCCATTGCTGAGAATTATATTTCTAGTAATGTCGTTAAGAAATACCAACAACATCCCTCCTGCCGCTGGTCAGACGCCCTTGCCTGGCCAGTCAGACCACTGCACCACATGTGGTTAGACCGCCGCCTTGCTATCGGTGTGACCATCGGGACCTAGAAAACACCGGTAGATGAAAACTCGAAGATGTAGATTTAAATATGTCAACTTTATCGCATCAACTAGTGTTTACAAAGTGCACCAATAGCACTCCTCACAAAAATCTCGACTATATTCAAAGCCCTAACTTTTCTCTCAACTCAACTCTCTAAGAAATTGATATCTAGAGGCCTCAATACCTCTACTATTTTATACCCTCAACATGTCTATGCAAAGCCCACAAATCTAACAACAATTTGGACTATCAACCAACTACTTCCCAAAATCTTAAGCTCCCCAAATAGGATGTGTGTTTGATGCCTTGGCGAGGTCATGATCTTGTGGTGAGAATTATAAAATTTTGCTATGCCCGGTATGATAGTGAAATTTTTTGTTTTATTTGAATATAATTCAAATTTCACCATATCGACTGATTTAATTGAGACACTAATTAAGCTTGGTGATACCATCATACTAGATGAATATCCTAAACACAAAGTAAATTAGAAGATCATCACGAGTTTTTCTTATGGACATCTGCTTCACAAAATCTCAATGTTTGATATATGCATGCAAATGAAATTATTAAATGTACGACATTCAAAAAACATGCCAACACCGAAAATGTACATAGAGGCATCGAAGACACTGTTCACTGCACTATGTTGATCAGTTCTACACATTTATGGATGATATAAAGAGCCTGTTTAGAGGAGCTTTTGGTAGATGCAACTTTTTCCAGGATCAGAAGCTTCTCCAGTTTAGGTCGAGTTCACCTCCCCTAAGGCATGACTAGTGTGCATGTCATCCATGGTTTTTCCTATGTAAAATTGAATTAATGTTGCACAATGCACATAATATTTATAGTAGTTGTATAATCTCTTTAATTTTTTTCTATACTCGACCTAAACATAAACTTTAAATCTGCTAGCCAAATAGGCTACTCCCTCCGTCCCTAAATATAAGGGATTTTGGTTGGATGTGACACATCCTATCGTAAAAATCTTTTTCTAATTACCACATGTCAATTTCATATCCGGTGGTATTTTCTAACTCCATCATCATGACGGTATTTTTCTAATCCACTTTTTCAACTTAACTTTTCTAATTCACATGTGCCAATTAATATTTCTCTTATTTTTGGGAAGGGGTGAATTTTATTAATTAAACAGAGTGATTACAATTCCACAGGGCTAGAATTGATTAATCTCTTACAAAGAACAATGGAACATTACACTCAACCAAACACTTGTATGTGACAAGCGCGGAGCACTCCTTTAAAAAGAAGTCCTAGGCACAAAACATCATAGGCACTACCACACAAGTGTATATGTTATTTGTATACACACTTGAAAAATGTGAAAAGAACAAACAACATACACTCAACACATACCACCAAACACATTTGTATGTGTTTTGTAAATACACACATTTGAAAATTGCTGGAGGCACAAAACATCTCCCACAAATCATTCACTCGTGTGACAGTACATTATTCTTGTTTGCTTGAAGTGTTTGTTTCAAGATCAACCAAGCTTTTTACATGCTTGGCAACTAATATAGGACAGGCCAAAATGGAACCTTTATTTCCTTCACCAAACAAGCTATATATAAACTGGTAACTAAAAACTATAAAGCATACATAATCATTTGCTCATGGCTTAGGATTCTGCTTTGCGAAACTTTTTTGTTATCCCTCTGTAGAATACAAGCATACAGGATGAATAGAGAATACATAGAATTCCATTTACACACATTTTTTGTGCATGGATAAGTGGCAAAATTCTATAACTGGGCTATAAGAGAAAACTGATAGTGGCAAAATTTGCCAGAATGAACAACGTTTGTAGGAAGACAAAGAACCCTGAAAAACTAAGAAATTTAAATAATATAATCCTAAACTATACCCATGGCCACAATACCCTAATATTGCTGCAGTAGAATCCAATACTTCCCCTATTTCTATACCCAATTAGTGTAAATAAATTTGCTTCTCCCGCGATGTACAAAAGAATTTTGAAGCACCAAGTGCTTCCAATATGTGAGGATTTTCCCGTTAGAGCTTAGAAAATGGTGTAGTTAGAGAATAAGTACATGAGATTGTTCAAAGTTTCTGGGTAGAACTTCCTTGCAAACAAGTAGCATGGTCTCTTTAGTCCATTCCACCAGCAAGGCCTCTGCAAGAGCTCTTTCTGCATTCAAGAACAAGGACGGTACATGATCTTTAGTTGTCCACTCCTGTAGTTTGATGACATCACATACAGATGTACAATGCCTCTTCATGAGTTAGAATTCTAGACCAAACAGAGTTGGAACAGAGGTGATTGTGAAATACACACATATATTAGACATACTGTGTCGAGAATTATTTTGTATATGGGATTTTTTAGATTTGAGGGTGTTTCTTCTTGCCATTTTTAGATTATTCTCTTTATTTATTTGAAACACTGCAGCACATGGGCCTTCACTAGTATTAGTAAAATGGAGTAGTTAGCAAAACATTAATGGCAAACTAAGCTGGAGGAAAGGAAGAACCTTTTCATCACTTGTTATGTGGTAGCTGATGTCAACCGACTGCAGCAAAGACTGAAGTTAGAGGTATCCCATGAAAAGGAAAATAAAAGTCCATCCAAAGAGAATATTAAGATGACCCAGAAAAAGGTTAAACGTACTGTCATATTCTTGAGGAGTTCATAAGTTACATCCTTAGCTCGGAAAGACCTGGGATGCCACTTTCCCTCAGACCAATCAACATAAGTCACAGACCAATTAGCAATTCCAGCAGGGTCCATCATCTGGTTGGCATATAAACGAATTCAGCAGATATGATTGATAATAGTAGGTTTTCAAATAAGAATGGGCATTGTATACTGAACTACTGACAAGGAATAGTGTTGGCAAGTAATGCTCATCTGCATAACAATTGCGACCCTCTTCCATTCCTGGCTGCGAAAGGAGAAACAAAATACTGTAAGATATTTTAGCACAATACAAGTCATGAATATTTCAGTGCGGTAGCAGTCAGGGTGGTGAGGTTAAGAACAGGACATTCACTAGTTGAGTTTTGCTTTTGGTAACCTAGCTAAATGCCCAGGTGTTTGTCGTGAATAACAATGAAAGAGACATGTCCTACTAATGTTCAGGAAGAATTTGTTTTTTATTGTTTCCATTGAACACATCTTCACATTGCGAATTAGCTTGTATGCTACACATATGTGACACTTCGGTCATCTTGGGCATTGACATGTTAAATATGTATTGAAGGCTAACTAATTAAGAAGATAATAACATTTTGTAAACTATAATGTATATTGAAGAACTTCAAGGGGCAATTCACAAACCACGTCCACCATCATATCATCTTTTAGCATCTATACTCCTTTAAAAGAACATAGCGGTGGTGGCAGTGACTATCACCCTACCTACTCTCATTGTGAATTTTGCAAATTACCCCCTGGACTTCTTAATATTAAAATTCAATTAAATCTAAATGCATAACCACATATAAAATCAAATTAAGGTGAATATTCCCTATAAACAAAGATGGGTAATGCATTTCATGAAAAATATATATATGTTTATCTATTTTAGATAGTATTATAGTCGTTCTCTTTATGCGGATGATGTGGTCATGTCTTTGCGTCCTACAAGTGGGGATCTATCTCTGATCAAGCAAATTTTGGAGTTCTTTGGTCAAATCTCTGGGCTAAAAACCAATATGATGAAGAGCTCCTGTACCCCTATTCACTGTTTGGAGGATGATTTGGAAGTAATCTCTAACGAGCTGTCCTGTGAAGTGACAAGTTTCCCTTGCACTTACCTTGGACTTCCTCTTTCAGTCCGAAAACACACCATGACAGATTTGTTACCTCTTGTGGACAAAGTGGCAGATAGTTTACCGGGATGGAAAGCTTCTTTGATGAATAGGACTTGTAGACTTACAGAAGTTCGGGTGGTTTTCTCAGCTATTCCAATTTATGCAATGATGGCTTTAGGCCTGCCTAAGTGGGTGGTTGAGGCCATCGATAAAAGGCGTCGTGGTTTTCTTTGGAAGGGAAGAGATAACGCTAATGGAGGAAATTGTTTGGTCTCTTGGGATCATGTGTGTCGGCCGCTGTCTTATGGAGGTCTTTGTATTCTTAACCTTGAAAAGATGGGATGGCAATTACGCTTGACGTTGTTATGGCTCCAAAAAACTGATTGTAATAGACCATGGGTTGGTTTATCTATTAATGTGCCAAAGAATGTCCACTCCCTCTTTGATATGGTTGTTAAAACTATAGTTGGAAATGGAGAAAATACTCCCTCTGTCCCACATTATATGGGACTGGGCACTATTTGGCCAAAATAAGGATGTTGCCAAAAGACGCATGTACCCCCCATTTACTCATACTGGGCACTGGGCAGTGAGCAGAATATTTCGGTTTACAAGCTTGCCAGCAAATGATTGTCACAGAGAAAGATAGGTGGTTGCAAGGGAAAACAGTAGCAGAGCTGGCCCCTAATCTCTTTGCCTTAATCCCTAAAAGAGCAAGAAAGCAACGTACTGTGGTGCAAGCTTTGACAAACAGGAGATGGATTGTTGATATTCATGGGGGCTTTCGGTCCAGGTTCTTGTTGAATACTTTGCTTTTTTTTTTCAAGAAAGCACAGTGGAGGAGGCCTCCACGGTATATATATATATATATATATATATATATATATATATATATATATATATATATATATATATATATATATATAATAAAATAGGTTATTTACATAAAAGGAGAACAAAAACAAAAAACAAATTACAACAGATCAATCCATGATTGCACCATAGGATGATGAGTTTCCTTGAGCCTAGGTAAATGTAGTCTCAAATCCAATTTTAAGCTTCTCTTCCAAGAGAGAACATCAGGCTGCACCCCATTAAAAATCAAGTTATTTCTCTCCTTCCAGATATTTCAAGCAGCCAACAGCATAAGTTCCATGAATACTTGGCTGTTTGGGAGCTAGTAGAAGAAATGGCTTTGATACAAGATGTCCAAGATCAGTATGTGTGGAAACTCGCTGCTGATGATATTTACACATGTAAATCTACCTATGAAGCCTATTTTCTAGGATCAATCAAGTTTGCTCCCTGGAAACGCATTTGGAAGTGTTGGGCTCCCCTCCGATGCAAGTTCTTCATTTGGTTGGCCGTTAATAATAGGTGTTGGACAGCCGATCAATTGGCGAAGAGAGGTCTGCAGCACCCTGTGGCCTCCTCCCTTTGTGATCGAAACGAGGAATCCATCCAACACATTTTAATTTCCTGTGTCTTTTCTCGCCAAGTTTGGACAACACTCTTCCTGAGGTTGGGGTTATCCGAAGCGGCGCCTCAACCTTCAACGGATCGTTTTTTGAGATGGTGGAGCCAAGCTACTAAAGATCAGACGAAGGAGGTGCGAAAAGGGATTAACTCTTTGGCGACTTTAGTGGCTTAGGAGATTTGGAAGCATCGCAACAACTGTGTTTTCAATGACACCAATCCTAGAGTTGCGTCGGTCTTGCAAGTGGTAGAAAATGAGGGAAATCTTTGGTGTTCTGCAGGAGCTTTCGCATTTCAGAAGCTCCTTAGTGGACCGGCTAACCTAGGCAATTAGCACTCCCCGGTGTGGTCTTGGGTGGTCTCGGTGGGAGGGCTCGGGTCCTCCTACTTTGTAAATATTTTGTACTTTGTTTTTTTCTTCCCCTTGATGAATGAAACGCAGTTCTCCTGCCATTTCAAGAAAAAGGACAATATTGTAGTGTATGTTTTAACTGTAGCAAAGCATGGGCATTTAGCTCGTAGTACAGAGAAAGAAATGGCCAGATTACAGAAAGGGTAACACTTTCTACCTATTTTAATGTTCTTTCTGACAAATCCTCTACGTGGAATCTCTAGAGTGACAAAAACACGAAGTTGCATTCTTTTGGATGCAAATTAAGGATGCAAATGGGGAGGGCAAGCGGGTTTTTTTTTTTGCCCGCTTATCCCACTTCTAGTTCATTTTTTCTTCCAAATTTTGTACTACCAAATGAAAAATGAAAAAATATTAAGTGGGTTTTTATGCAGGTAGTGAGATTGCCCATTTGAATCCTTAATGCAAATAATTTATTTTATCTCCCTTTTTCGATATGAATCTAACAGGCCAACTTTACAAATAACTTGATTATTGAACTCCAAAGGTACTAATAATGCCTATAATCTACATCGTGTGCAGGGCATGCTACCAAAATATGAATTTGATTACCTTGCAGAAACGCCTGAATTTTGTGTAATACAGACTATCCGCAACCACCACCATTGCATGTTGCCTCTTGATTGCGAACCACTGTGATATTCAGAAATTGTGTTTGAAAACAGTTCAAACCCAGACAAAATTTGGAAGACATATTACATAAAAAATAATAGAACTAAAATTGTGCATCTTTATTCAAAACAGAAACTATGTATCCTCTCTAGTTTGATTCACAATCCAAAGTTTGAGAACTTGCATGGAAAAATGATGCTCACCTGCGAGCCCTTTCTAAAATCAATCTCTCGAACTTCTGGCAACATATGCTTCGAGTATCTAAATACTCCATGTGGCCCAGGATCATCAAAGCTGGTCATAGATGAAACAAGAAGATAAGCAGGATAAAAACATGATTTCAAATAAATTTAAGTTGATTATATGAGAATTGTAAATAAAATTTTAATTAAAGATGTAAAACTTTTCTGGAATACTTTGGGTTAGTGAACTTATGGATATGCATGAAGGAAAGCATCTGAGATAGAATATTAACTCAATGTCTCACCAGTCAAGAAAACTGTGTCTTGATCCCATCAAGAAGTCATACACATAGTCAAAATTGTGTAGGGGAACACAACTGACATCATTGAGCAAGCAATAGTTAAGAACTAAGAGACTTTATTGTGCAGCAAAATAGGATTAAAGTAATTTTGTAAAATGTGGATTACCTGTCAGAAAGCAAAACAAATAGTTGGTTGTCTGTATCTTCTAGGGCCTTTGCCAGCAACCTCCTCTCTGCATCAACCATAGAAATCATGCCCCATCCTACCTGCAAGGTATTTGGCAATGTAAGCATTTGCAAAGTATTCAATTCAGAATATGATGGGATTGGGTGCTCATCAGTGTGTTTAGGTTGATGCAGACCCATCACAGCCCATCCAAACAAGACCTAAATATGCACCAGTAACAATTAAGAATTGATCAGACTCCAATTCAATTTCAGAAAACTAGGGATTCAATTATAGTACCACTATTGTAAATCAATGACCAGGTGTGTAGAGTATGCGAATGTGATGGATACTAGTGTAGATTATTATCAATATACTATTAAACCTAAACTAAAACAAACACATACTCTAATAGGAGTACTATTAACATTCAAGATTGTTGTGTAATTTTAATATATGGATTCATGTAAGGGCATCATTTGAAGGTACAGGAATACACTTTAGAAAAAAACTGCTAGATGGGAACTTGATCTAAGGTATAACAATACACAAGAGAAAAAAAAATAGATAGAAGAGCTGCTAAATTTACTTCAATACAAAAGTACTCTTTGCACAAGAAATTATTGTGGTTGAAACCAATGGTGAAAAATTAGCCGTTGTCTGATTATAGAGTCGGTACAGCTTAATTAATCATATAAGTGTATCATCGAACAGATGAATAAATTTAAATATACCTGCTGTCTGTTGCACCATTGTATCTATTGACTAATCATGAAAGGGAATGTTAATTTTGTTTGAATTCACAAATTTGATGATTTCATCTGGATAAATATATACATAGTCTGAAGTCATAGTATTCTTGTTCCTGTATAGTGCTCTACTTACTCAACATATACAACCATTTTTTGTGTTCTTTAAAAAAAATAGTATTCTACTGAATTGTTTGTTGGCTTCTTCAAGGACTAGCAAGGTCAACATTAAATTTCAGAAGAAATACTAATAGTCCTGACATATTCCAGACCTTTAGGGAGCAAAGATGACAAGTTTCTCTATTGAATTTGGGAATGGGTTCCAAAAAAATATTCTAGAAAAAGAATAATTTCAAACAAAAGGTTGGCCGGTTAGGAAGCAATTTCCAACGAGTTTCAGTATTAGATTGTCATGTGGGGATGCCACTACATCCATCATCGCCGACAACAGCGTGATGAGGAACAATATTTTGTTAGGTTCTTTTCTTATCCAATTTGTTTTGTTAGTTTATCTCTTTGGGTTGTTAGGATCTTACCTCTTTAGATGGCTTATATTAAGCTGCAAACATATCGATTAATGCAAGCAATTTGAGATCAATCTAGTTCTTTAGTTCCTGCCTCGTGGGTGCATCGCCGATCACGGCTCCACTAGGCCGACGAGGTCCAGGACCGCGTCCTGCTACTTCCTTTAAATGCAATCTTCGTCGAATCCCTCCTTCCGGTTCATTAGCTCGTGACAACTTGGTATTAGATTGCTCTAGTTCCGATCTCATGGGTTCCACTCAAACACAACTCGATGACATCGCCAAAACCCTCACCTCCATGGCTTCCCAAATTCAAGATCTGTCCCAGAAGATGAGCGCCCTAGAGCCACTAGTTCCGCTCGCATCAAAGCTCAACGGCCTGCCCGATCACGTTACCCAAGTCCAGGCATCCGCTTTCGAGTATTTGTAGCAGGTCCAAGCCCTTAATCTCACCGTCAAGCGCATCGAGGTGTCGTACCAAGTGCTCAGCTCGGCCTCGCAATTCCCCCGAGATGAATGCCCTCCGTTCGAGGATGGCGACACACATCTTCATCGCCACCACTCGTCGTCGCGCCACCCACAACTTCATCAACGACTGCGCAGTGCATCGGGCAAACGTTCCCCTCCAGCCTCACTCCGGCCTCAGCGCCGCAGTGGCGAACGTCGACCGCGTCACCTCGCAAGGACAGTGCCCGCCCCAGCGCGTCACCATCGGTGCGCACGCGTTCATCATCAACTTCTATGCCCTTCCACTCAGCGGCTACGACATCGTCCTCGACGTTAAAGGGCGCGGCAAGTTGGGACCTAAATTTTTTGGCCCATATCAGATTATCAAACGAATTGGCTTGATAGCCTACCAGCTTCGCCTACCACCTGGGGCTCAGCTCCACAATGTGTTTCACATTGGATTGCTCAAGCCGCCTGAAGTGACTCCTGCCTTGCCTCCGACGCAACATGGTCGGGTTTGTCTGCAACCAGCAGCCGTTCCTCACAGTCATTTGGCACAAGGCATTCGTGAAGTTTTGGTGGAATGGAAAGATAAGACAGCGGCAGAGGCTTCTTGGATGTCCCCGGACGAATTTCGTGCTTTGTATCCGAATTTTCAGCTAGAGGACGAGGTGCTCCTCGAGGGGGGGAAAGATGTCATGTGGGGACGCCACTATGTCCGTCGTCACCGACAACGGCGTGATGAGTTTGTTAGGTTCTTTTCTTATCCAATTTGGTTTGTTAGTTTATCTCTTTGGGTTGTTAGGATCTTATCTCTTTAGATGGCTTATATTAAGCCGTTAACATATCGATTAATGCAAGCAATTTGAGATCAATCTAGTTGTTTAGTTCCTTCCTCGTGGGTGCATCGCCGATCACGGCTCCGCCGCGCCAACAAGGTCCAATACCGCATCCTGCTACTTCTTTTAAATACAATCTTTGTCGAATCCCTCCTTCCAATTAGCTCGTGGCATAGATTACATTACCCTATGAAATTCTAGTGTAAGTAGGATCATGAGGAAAAGAATATATTACCAGTAAAATATGGGAGAGAACCTTGTTATGTGAGTAGCACAATTGAATGAAATATGGAAAATTCTCTGCATCTTACCACCTCAGAAGTCCTAAATGCACATGCCTTACAAGTTCACCAAGGCTTCATACTGAGAATATGATTACCTTATCACTGTGTATGTCTCGGCCAACAAATACAGGACTGACATGTTCGGGTTTCTCACGTGAAGCATGAACATATATAGTGTACCTCCCTTCATGGCCCTGCAAAAATTATGGGAAATGCCACAGAAAAGGCAAATCGAATAAAGGTGTATGACATTGTCTAATACCACGCATAAAAGGAAATTGAAAGGAAGCAAACTGGCATGCTTCATGGCATGAAAGATCAAGTAGAAAGGTACAAATATGGCCCAATATCTATGGGGGTAGAATAAAATTTATATCCCTATTATGTTCAATTTGCATGACTATTAACTATTAATGCTTCAAAAGGAAAACGATGTATGTGCCTTAAATACCAACCAATTCAATCCAATCCACTCAACTCAACTGTCTTCCTTATAACCGGTGAGTGGCAACAGAACAAATCAACAACCATTATTTTTAAATTTTTCATTTTATTTACTTCATAAAACCCACAAAGGTTGTACACCAGGAATAACAAACTCAGTATCAGTAACAGAAATCATGATATAGTACATATGCATGAGTGCACAAAAAAGGGGGAACTCATGGTGTACCTTAAAAAATAACTCCCATAATTTCTCAAATGGCAACTTGCCAGGAGTCAAGAACATGAAAGCGATTTTGGGGTTCCTGGATGGGAATGGAGGCGTTGAGAGGATTTGTCTGAAGACAACTCGAGCGGCAGTCTCCTCATCGGTCAGTTCCCGGGCAGGTTCTGCAGGAAACCAGTCCCTAACAGGATACCAATCCCTAACAGGATAGGTATAATCCTGTGGAGGGTATAAGTAAATCCATAGCACGGTGACGGCAACGAGAATTAGAATCACTGGTATCCATATGTGCCTTCTTGGAGCTGCTCTTGCACGCGGCACTGGAACAACCTTCATATCCTTGGCACTTGATGGCCACAGCTGATGCCACTTCACTCTTTTCTTCCTCTCACAGTACAGCTCCGCACCTTCATCTCTCTCAGAATTCACTGGACCTAGAAAACAATCTTAACGCAGCTTCCACTTTGCTTCTGCAAGTGCTCTGCAGAATAAAAATGGGGCGATGTCAATTGACCTATCAGACATACCACTGCAAATCAAATTGATAAAATGATTTACTCTGATTATCAAAAGGAAACTAATATTGCTTACAGAAGATTTGACCTGTTCTACAAATAGGAAAATAGATGATGAAATCATGCATGTTGCTTATCAGCAAACGTCCATAAACAGGTCAATCCGTTTGCAGATTTCACTATACATGTTTGTACTTCTATAAAAGAACCAAATATTGGAACTTGGAATTTACATTTCCACGTGATTGAATTCTCATATTCCGGTCATCGATATTCTATAGAGATGAGAATTACTCAAAATTCACTTTCTGTTCCTCCCCTGGGTAAGTTGTGCCAGTCTTTGCGGAAGATAATAAGTTGTGCAACACAGATATGATTGAGCTATGTCTATGACAAGTAGAGCGTTATGCAGGCCAATAGAATGCCGCACACCTAAAAGCGCGAAAAGCAAGCCAAACAGTAGTAATACATGGCTACCAAGGTATCATGTGGGATAACTGTAGTAATGAGCAATCTAAATAGGTCGATTCAGCTGGAATGTTACTATTGAAGTGCCCATACTTGTATACATCATTTGCTCCCCTTCTGGTTTAACCATCAATAGCTCACGTTCTACCACTGCATATTCCCTTATGCCAAGAATTGCTCAGAATCATATATAAAGAGAATAATATAGTTGTCCTGGGAATTAAAATATCTTTGTTCTTCTAATCAAACAAAATGTGTGATATGATGTGTCATATCCCAAATGGTCCCAATATGTATCAGGAATTCAGAACTCCATAGACATGCGCGTAAAGAACCATAAATTTTGCAAGGACGCAATCGCGAAATGAACCAAACATTGAAGGGAATCACAGATTTCTTACACCCCAAATTCCCCTCTTGCCGAAAAAAACAACAAGCAAGAAGACGAACAGTTCATCTAGCATATGCATTCACCTAAAGATGACAGCTTTATACCCAGGAACACCAATGCACACCAAAATCCACCAGAATTTCACACCCCTCAAGGATTCAGAATCAATGCGGCAAAATCACGCAGCTCAATCCCATCCCCCTCTAACCCCCAGGCAAAATCCATCCATCCTCCCCAAAACGATTCAATCAATCAGTAGACCAAATCGACCATCTCCAAGAATCCCCCATCAACTAAGCATCGATCACAGGGCGGGGGATCAAAAGAAACGCGGTGTGCCCATACCTTGGGTCCGATTGGCCGATCCGAGAGGGAAGCGCCCGGTGTGCGCATGCAGGATCCGGGTGGAGTGAGTGGCGCAGGGCAGGAGGAGAGGAGGCCGAGAAAAATTGCTCCTTTTTTCTTCTTCTTCTTTCTCCTCTTTCCCGGCCGCAGCGGAGAACGCGCGCGCGGGCAAGGGGGGAAATGGAAAATGGAAAATGGGCATCGTCCCCGCATGCGAATTTTCGTTTCGATGATTAGTAGTAGTAGCAGAAAATGCACAGCCAGAAGTCAAAAAAAAAAAGAAAATGCACAGCCACCACACTAATGCACATGCGTGTAAAATAATACTCCCTCCGTCCAATAATAAAATTTTTCTTATATTGTTTGATCACTCGTCTTATTCAATAAAATTTATGTAAATATAAAAAATAAAAAGTTATGCTTAAAATACTTTGGATAATAAAGTAAGAAAAAAATAAATAATAATTTCAAAATTTTTTGAATAAGATGAGTGTTCAAACAATACAAGCAAAAACTCAAAATCTCTTATATTATGGGACGGAGAGAGTACGAAGTTTATAGTGTTTGTAACGGTGGCTATAACGATAATGGATTGAGAGCAGGTACAATAGCAGGCTATAAGCCAGTTATAATCACATATCGAGAAGAAAAGATAAGAGAGAAGAAAACAGGCTACAGATCCTGGAACACGTATTCCAAGACGTTACGTGTGTATAACAGGTGAGACCGGATATTAATGGTGTAGTATATTTTAATAATTAACTATTGTATGAATTGGTTATTAGATTAGCTATAGATAATTTTTAGTCTATAGTTGGCTATACTATTAAACTGCATAAAGTACATCTTTGGGGAATAAACTATTTAAACTTTAACAAGTTGGACGGTATGAAGAAGCATTGGTACATTTTTTTTTATTTATTTATTCTGATGGTAACCAGTGGATGCTTAATTTCTAATGGTTGGCATCGATTGCTCCTGTCCATGTTTGCCTCGGGTAAACCAAACTCCTTTATATTCATGCACATACTCAGGGCAAAATACATTATATTTTTGGACTTGTTGGAAATTAAAAAGTGAGTATTTTTGTCCAAAATACATTATATTTTTGGACTTGTTGGCAAAATACATTATACATTATACTCCTTTATAGTAATTAAAAAGCACAGTCACACACCTAGAGTTGGACTTGTTGTTAGGCGAGATACAATAATCTATGTTGATAAAAATATATTTAAAATTTGTCAGGAATATTTCGGTCGCACACTTGAAACAAAAACACATGCCTAGACATTTTGAAGTTGGAAATTTACATTCCTCTCTTATTTTCTGATCAATTATCTATTTAAAAGTGAGTAAATTCCACAAAACTACAAATATTTTAATGAAATTGTTGCAAAACTATAAACTATAACATCATAAAACTGCATATTGAGCACCAAATATATAAAAAAAATCTATATTGTTTTAGATGTTAGGATATGAGAAATTGTTTGCAACTCAATAGTTGACCTTCATTAGGATGATCAATCAAGTTAATCAAAAATTTCTATTCATGAATTGGAATAATTAGTCTAGGTTAGGATGATCAACAGAGCAATTAAAAAAATTATACTCATGAATTGGAATAACTAACTTTTACCCAACTACTTTGCAAAGGCCATAATTGTTTGGACTTATAAACCAACTTAACTAGGTGATTTCTCGCGCTTTGCTGTAGGAATTACTAAACAATTTTTATTTTTCATTGACAATCGAGCTAGGAGTAAAAAATAATGATGAAACGTCAGGGTTTATTATTACTTATCATAAAACAAACAAATGATGCATACATTTTTATGTGGAACATATTAATAAGTATATATTAAGAGATAATCCAAGAAATGTCATTGACAAGCGTCCAAATCCCATAAATGCCATCGACAAGTGTGAGTTCCAAGAAATGCCATTGTACAAACGACTTTGTCCTAAAAATGCCATCGCCGTTAGGGTTCCGTCCATTTTGCGCCGTTAAGTTCTATAGGATGAATAGTGTATTTAACGGCGTAAAATGGACGGAACCCTAACGGCGATGGCATTTTTGGGACAAAGTCGTTTGTACGATGGCATTTCTTAGAACTCACACTTGTCGATGACATTTGTGAGACTTGGACGCTTGTCAATGGCATTTCTTGGATTATCTCATCTATTAAATATTATAAAAATGATAGAAAGATTGTGGAAATGATGTGAGAGGTAATGGTTGGATATGCTTGCATGTTGATTTATAGAATTAAATACATTGTAGATGATGTTGCATGCTTCATGAGGCTAAATATATAATTATTGCTTGTGGCTAATGATGTGGTATGATTGCATGTTGAGCTTTAAAGTTAGTGGGTTATAACTTTATAGGAATTATTCATTCCAAAATGACAATCATATAACTTTTTGAGGTTATTCCTTAATGATCATCATATTTCTGTTCTCTATTTGTTATTTGTACATTGGAGTAAATGGTCATTAATGCATGAATCCATGTACATAAGTATTTATAACCAACATGCAATATTTTGATTTGCTATTGGCTAGAAAATAGTGGGGATGGTGCATGCATCGGGTTTGTTGCCGGAGTAAATATAGTATGAGATAGTTATTAGTTTTTCTTGGTCTTTGTATACCTATGAAATATGGCGATCATTTTGAAATGGAGTGAGTATAAGCTAAAAGGTAGAGTCCAAATAAATACATAGCTTTTAATTTTATTGGATATTGTTACATTATTAAGAAAAAAAACAGGGTTTGAGCCAGTTCTTTTTTGGCTTATGCGGATTGGAGTTACTCGTCCATCTTCAAAGGTACTTAAAAGTCACTGGTTTATGGGCAACCGCAATGTGACCATAAGAGAGGTCATAAGCCCTTATGACCTAATCTTACGGCCTATTTGGGAAGCTTAAGATTCTGAGAAACAGCTGGTTGGTAGTCAGCTTCTGGCTTCTAGTTCATTTTTTGGATTCTACAACTACAGCTTCTAAGAATCTAGACCAAAAGCTGTACTGTTTAGGGGAGCTTATGATACTGGGAAAAGCTACAGCAACTAGAAGTTCCCCAAAACAGACCCTTATACATTGTGGAGCAAGAAGAAACAGCCTTAAACTTAAGACTAGCCTTTAGCTTACAACCCATCCATAAGAAATAAAAATTTGTTCTTTCTTTCACTTCTTTCCACCATGTTCTTGTTTATGTCTGGAAGCTTCATTATTGTGTTGTAATTTTTTTCTCGTGGGACCCACCTTATGGTGAAAATTGGCATCAACCTAGGACTCACCTTAAGGTTGCATTGGTATGATATCCATACATTGAGGATTCCCATTATAGCTGAAAAGTCAGCATAAAAGCATAAGCTTAATTAAACAAAGTGGAGATAAATTTCTCGTTAATACAATCATGACCAATTTAAATTTAAGTGAACTTTACAAAACTACAACTATTTAAGTCAAAACTATCATTTTAATTACTAACACTTTAGCTAAGCATATCACATAAATGCAACAGTAGAAAAAATTTTATTAGAAAAATGTAATTGTATTCCCTGTGTAGATGACGTGTGTCTGTCCAAAGTCCAAACCTGTCAGGCAGACAAATTGAGGATTTATAATAAAATTATGTATTTGTGTTGCAGTTATTTGAAATACTGGCAAGTTGTTCCTAATATAGCACCATCAAGCAAAATTAGTCGGTTTGTCGTGAAAATTAAATTCTCCTAACACTATATATGAGTTGTATATCAAATTCCAGGGGCAGAGCAACCACCTGGGCTCGCAGTCGAATACGTCATGCATTGAATTTTTTTTTCTTGGCGCAAAAATCTTTCTAACTCTACCACTACCAAATTCACCTCTACTTTTAAAAGCTACTGTTATATCTGTAGAAATAAACTTAAAAGGTGTATATCAAAAATCAAATAATATTATACATTCAAAATTTAGCTTCATATAAAAATGTGCCGGAAAAACCGCTAGGTCGCTTTGAAGGACTATGTTAAGTTAAATAATTAAGTATCAGTACTAAATAATTAATAATGTAAAGTAGTTCACAACTTTTACTATAGCTAGTGCATATATCATTCTGCTTAATTAAAATTGCAATGACACATATAAAATGGTTATCTATGTAGTAATAAAAGTTTGTGAAACTTAAATTATAATATACTACACATATACAGGATAGAAGGAAAAATATGTGGTGGAAACCACATATGTGGTGGAAACTTAGAACCTTTGGATAAAAAAATGGACGTCCGAGATTCGTCTACATCATCAAGAGTAAAAATTTTACTTGCAGTAAAACTTTTACTCATGAGTAAATCCGTTAATAAAACTTTTACTCGTGATGAAGTAGATGAATCTCAGACGTCTATTTTTCGATTCTACGGCAGTTTCAAGTTTTTCACTACATATGTGGTTTCCACCACATATTTTCCTAGGATAGTACACTTCCCTGAGAAAAAGAATTGTGCACGAAACCTCGGTCAGAAATTCAGAATATATGGGGAAGCACCAACTGTGTGGTGGTATAGTCATGGGTGCATGCCTTTACCCACCAGGGTTCAAATCCTGGTGCCTACGAATATTACGCATATGCAGGTGAGCTTTCAACGGGACTTTAGTGAGATCAGCGATGTGAACATGTGTAAGGGGACGTTTTTGCGAGGGTGTGAGTATGGTGTTGCGTGTGTAGTGGTCTGTGTGCGCGTGTGTGTCTGCCGTGTAATTAAAAGAAAAAGAAATTCAGAATATATACCTAGACGCGCATATCTATGAATTTAGCATCGTCATCGAGCTGTAACATGCATCGATCTCTCCAAGCCAAGCAAGGGCAACACAAGACGAGAAGAGAGCAAGGTGTAGCCAAGGACAAACTTGCCGGATCAACAGACAGACCAATTAACCTCGCCGTCGCCGGCGGCCATCGCCGGCCGGCAAGTCATCCTTGGCTGCATCCTGCTTTCTGCCTCTTCGTGCATGGCCCTTAGCTTCTTCTCTCGATCCCCAGCTAGCTTGATCGATCGACCTGTGAATACTCCTGTGTGAAGATAAGTGAAGCTCCAGCTTAATGGTATTTATAGGCCAAGGAAAGTTGACATGGAATAACATTGCGAGGCCTACGTTTGCCGGGATTTTGACCTCTATATTCCATGCAACTTTCTCAAGGAGAATCAACCGCTAAACTGCAAGCTGGCCACAAAAGCTTGCCTTCGAGGGAAAACTCAAGGACCTATCGTACCACTTGCCTAGATCTTCCATCTTTTACACAAGATCTGTGGGCCAAATTTTATGTCGGCAGGCATCCTCGTGATGCATATGGAGGAGACTACGTGTCGGGTGCCTGGTTTTTCTAGCTCTATCATGTACTAACTCCTAGCCCATGCACTGCTATATATATATATATATATATATATATATATATAGATATATATATATATATATATATATATATATATATATATATATATATATATATATATATATATATATATATATATATATCTATATATATATATATATATATATATATACCTGTGCGCTCTCTCTTTATCTGGCAAATGTAACAGAACTTTTTAATTTTTGCGGGAATAAAACTTTTTTATCTGATAAATGTAATAAAACTTTAAACTATTTTATGCTGAAAGGGTAATCTTCAACTAGTCCCTTGTTAGACTGGTCTTAAACAAAACTCGAATTTAGCATTTGGCAGTTCAAATTTAGCTTTCCGATCGGTAAGCTGAAATCTTGCTCTCGGTTCATTAGTCTTCTGACAACATTCAGTTTGTCGACGTTTGATGTCGCGATTCCGGTATTTGCATAGTATGGGGATCGTTGGTACTAGGATATACACGAGACTGAGGTAAAAGAGACGGAGACGAGGATTTTTATACAGGTTCGGGCCCCTGAATTGTCAGGTAATAACCCTACATCCTGTTGGCCGAAGTCGGTATTGATCTTATTCACCATAATCACACCAGTACAACATTTGGGGTAGTCTATCTAACTGTTGTCGACATGGCGGTCTGAAGGTCTGACTCGTAGTCGACAACAGGGTAGTCTTCCTCCTCGAGTTCGTGCCCAGCGAGATCAGAGACAACGCTTTTGTCTCTCCTGACAGTATCTGGAAACACCGTAGGGGACTAGCCGTGCTTATCCCTGAAGTCGATATCCGGCGTCTTGTCTTGGCGTATGTTGGCTTGTATGTTGATTTTCTGTCTTCTATGGTGGGTGTTGATTGTGTCCCCTCTCCTCCTAGGGGGCCTTGTATTTATACCTATAGGTGTCCCCTTGTCCAAGTAGAACTAGGGAAACCAATATGGATACAATCCGAGTAGTCCTTGTCGTTTCTATGTAGAACTCTGGTCGTCTTTCCTTATCCGGAACTCTCTCTATATCCGAAGTCAGTTCTCGTATAAGACATGGTATGTGGTGGGTCCTGCCGAGATTTAGTCAACTACTATTAGGTATGTGGTATTTATAACCCTAACACGGTTCATGTGCTATTAGTTGATATGCTAGCCTAAATTGTAGGCCCGTCACGGATGAGAAAAAATCGCATAAAAAATAAAATTCCAAAAAAAGAAACCCTAGCCGCAGGCGGCGGCACCGTCGCCCGAAGCTCGCCGACCGCTCCCGCCGCCACCTGCCTCTGCCGCCCCAAAATTCCACACCCAAAACCCACAGAAAAATTTATTCCCAAATCCACAATTTAAATTTGCATCACAAATCACAGTTAACAAATCCACAAATCAAGCACAGTTAACAAATCCACATGTCATCACAATTTACATCACAGAAACAAATCCACTGGATCTTCGTCGCCGTCGTCGAGAGATGAACGCGAATGCCGTCGGATCCATCCCCACCCACCACGTGAACGCCGAGAGCCGCCGCCGCCGCCGCTGGTGGGGAGGCAGGCGTCGGATCCGGCTCTCCCCACCAACACAACCGCCGGATCCGCCGCTCCCTCCCCCGCGCCGCCGCCCCTTCCCGAGCATCGCCGCCACCGCCGGTGGGGAGGCAGGCGCCAGATCCGGCTCTCCCCACCGACACAGCCGCCGGATCCACCGCCCCCTCCCTCGCGCCGTCGCCCCCTCCCGAGCATCGCCGCCGCCGCCGGCGGGGAGGCAGGTGCCGGATCCGCGCCCCCTCCCGAGCATCGCCGCCCCCTCCCACGCGTCGCCGCCCCCTCCCGAGCATTGCCGCCACCGCCGGTGGGGAGGCAGGCGCCGGATCCGGCTCTCCCCACCGACACAGCCGCCGGATCCGCTGCCCCCTCCCCCGCACCGCCGCCCCCTCCCGAGCATCGCCGCCACCGCCGGTAGGGAGGCAGGCGCCGGATCCGGCTCTCCCCACCGATACAGCCACCGGATCCGCCGCCCCCTCCCCCGCGCCGCCGCCCCCTCCCGAGCATCGCCGCCACCGCCGGTGGGGAGGCAGGCGCCGGATCCGGCTCTCCCCACCGACACAGCCGCCGGATCTGCCGCCCCCTCCCCCGTGCCGCCGCCTCCTCCTGAGCATCGCCACCGCCGCCGGTGGTGAGGCTGCCGCCGGAGCCGCTGCCGCTGAGAGGAGGGAGGAAGAGGGTGGCGGTGGGTGGGTTGAGAGGAGAAGAGACAGAGGCGACAGAGAGGAGAGGAGAAGACGGTGGGTGGGTAGCGGTTTATTAAATGCATTTTTTTCGGTGGCCATGTTTCCTCAATTGTTCTTTGGAGCTCGTCACCGATGTGCTTCATCACTGACGGGCTCAGTAAGTGGGCCCGATTGAGATAGTGGAGGTCCATCTCAATCGGGCCTAACTGTGTGCCCGTCACAGATGAGTGTCATCGGTGACGGGCTATATGTACTTGGGTCTCGATTATATCTATACGAGTACATCTACAACGGAGTAATTTTAGGCCCGATTGGGATGCTTCGTTCTGACGGTCTAAGAAGTCTAGGCATGTGTGCGCCCGTTAAAGATGAGAGGATCTGTACTAGTGTGCTCTTGATTTTGTACAGTTGACTGGGTGCAGCTTTCTCTTGGTGTGCTTCTGCCTGCCACGGCAAGGCAAACAAGATGGGATGAGGCTCCCCTATAGATAGAGGGGATGGAATTGAAATCAGAGTTTACTACTTGTGAGCTAAACCCAGATTTACTTCCTTTTGTTAGTTGATCAGCATCGTCGGCCCTGATCTGCATCTCTATATTAGTCTTGATCGGAATATTGATCAGTGTCAGCATATGTATAAGCGGGTGGTGTTAATTAATGTGATTTTTCTCTATTTATTTGTTTTGTGTTTTTCTACCGATGCATCAGTGCGGGCATTATCAGATTGTTAATGTTTGAAAATAAATTATTAAATTGTGGTTAGTTTAATAATATGAATCATAATTTTTTACTTTGATTTGTTTTGTCACTAAATACTCCAGTGGTCGTGTGCAATTTCCAATTTTTTACTCCAGTTCCAAGGTTAATAAAAAACTTGTATTTATTAAAGAAGTAAACCTGGAGAAATTTATTTAACAACATAAGACTAGAACGGAATTGTGGTGTTTGTGATCGGTAGGATTAATTTATTTAGGCAACGGAATTTTGTGGCAAGATCAATATGTTGAGAACCCTCGAATGTAACAGTAATTTAGTAAATCATAATCTTCTTTGTCAGTAACTCACTTACTCATGGGCTCACTGACTCAGTAATCCTTTTACTAATGGGCAAATTGCGATAGGATTGCGTGAGGAAATAAAAAAAGTGTTAGTAACATAATTAATTATGGGTTAACAGCCTTAGTAATCCAGTTACTACAAGTTACTACAGACTGAGTAATCCTTTTACTATTGGGCCAATTGCGATAGGAGTATGGGAGGAAAGGAAAAAACATTACTAACTCAATCACTTATGTGTTAACAACCTCAGTAATCTAGTTACTCATGGGAAAGTTAGAGAACCAAACTATGCACCCAAATTACTATGTCAAAAATTAACAAACCGGTAGTTTGAAGATTCAGTCAAGTAATTACGAATAATCAGGCTTTTTTAGAACAATCGCGACATAAGCAACTTTGTTACTAATCGAATATACAAATAATTTTATTTATTCAATTACTTTGTTACTCAACCACTCCTAACATTTTAACTTGACACGTTGAAGACCCCCACAACAGTTTTTGTGCGGGGCCAATCTAATCAATAGTAACTACGTTACGAATGGACAATATATACTGATAGTAAAACAGTTACTATAAGAAACAAACCACAGTTTCACGGGACAATGTGCGGGACCAAATTATAATGTGCGGAGTCAAAAAAAAAGTAACTAAGTTAAGCACGGACACTATATCTTTTGATAATAATGCAGTTACTATTGATACAAATACCTGTGATACAGGGGATGTTTGTGCAGGATGAGGTTGTGTGCGCCCGTGGGGGTTGGGGGATTCAGATTGGGTGACATAGGGTAGGCATGTCACAAGGTGATATAGCGTAGATCTCGGCCCTCCAAAACAAATCTAATGGCTGAGATTCGTCCACGTCATCACGAGTTAAAATTTAACTCGTAGGAGTAAAAATTTTACTGGGAGTAAAATTGCAGGAGTTAAAATTTTACTGGAGTTTTAACTCGTGATGACGTGGACGAATCTCAGCCATTAGATTTGTTTTGGAGGGCCGAGATCTACGCTATGTCACCTTGTAACATGCCTACCCTATGTCACCCAATCTGAATCCGTTGGGGGGAGGGGTGGTTGTGGGGGGGTAGGGTATGGGTGGGTGGGGTGTGTATGAGGTGAGCATTTTAGTTATAGCGCATCGTCCTGGGTGCGGTTTAGCGCATCCCTATATATATTATATATTATATATATTATATATATATATATATATATATATTATAGATATATATATATATATATATATATTATCTATATATATATATATCTCTAGTCTCTCTCTATATAATATTGCTCTATATATATATATATTATATCTCTAATATCTATATATCTCTAATATATATCTCTATCTATATATAACATCTCTATATCTATCTCTATTATATATATCTATAACTCTCTCTATCATATCTACTTATCATCTCAGCTCTCTCTCTCTTATCATCTCTTCTATCAGATATATATACTCTATCATATCTCTATCTCTCTCTATATCTATCTCTCTCTATATATACTCTCTTTCTATTATCTCTTCTCGCTATCTCTGCTCTATCTATATCTCATATATATATATATATCTATCTCTCTAATATAGATATCTACTATATTATTATATATGCATTTTATGCTCTAGATTACATTGATTATATTGCATGTGTTTCTTGTGTTTTCTTGGACTTTGACTTTGTTCAGTTACTTGATTTCCCTCAGTTTGAGCTCAGGCATGGTTCTTTCACTTGCCTGGTAATACTCGATCCTTAAATTTAAGCTGGTTTCGTCTTACTCGCTACTTATTCAGCTTTGATTTGAGCATATATATGTTTCTTGTTGTTCAACACAAGATAGGATTAATTGATAACTTGCAGGAATACCATACCAGACAAGAAGATTCTCTCCAAACGTCCTCGCGAAGAAAAGGAACCAAACAAAAAAAAAGCTAGATAGGAAGGAGCAGGTTCTGCAAATCATTATGCCAAACTAGGACATATTTATCAATTGGGACGTAAATTTAGCATCCTGCATATTTACTACTATATATTATACATTGATATAACTGAAACAGATTTGATACTGTAAAATATATATTGATTAGCTCAAAAACATCTTGAATGTGTTCAAGTGAAATGTAATTAAGATGAAATTAATAAACTTCTTAATAATGGAATATTTATTGTAGAATTGGAGTTTCAACTGAAGATAAAAAAAAGAATATTCTTAATAATGGTTGTCACAAGAATAAACAAATAATGTGATTAAAATATAAAAATGTACTAATTGACAAGTTAGATTTATGGTAAACATATTTGTGGTGGCACTTCTAAAGTCCGACATCATCTTAGTATCGCTTGATTTCTTACTACTCTTGGTATCATTTGACCCTTTGAAGGGAACCTTCTCGAAGAGACAAGAAAAATATGCTTAAAACAGTGTCTCCAGGTGCACATATATCGATATTTCGGCTAGCTTGGTTAGATTTGATGAACTTAGTTAGTTCAGTAATTTTAGCTCAATCCCCTATAGATGAAAAGATATGAACTTCAAATTTAAGTTTGATATTAATCATGTGCAACTCCAACGGTTGGTTCGCTATCGTAATAGTAGTTCCTTTTTTCTGCAATAGATTCTTTTCAATCATCGATTTGATTTGATGCTTCATGAGACCTGGTTGGTATTGGATCAGAATGTAGTGCTTGTCTTTCACAGAAGCCATGAAGGTAATGTACTAATTAGTATGTACATAAATCTTGGATAAGTTGATTCATGAAATTGGATTTCATTAAGGGATTTATGTGATAAGAATAACACAATGACGTGGACAAAATCCTAGTGGATAATTGTTCTAGAATATAGGCACAACCAAATTAAAGCAAGGTATAATATTCCATGCAAACCTTTTGACAACGAAAAGTTGATGTTTATATTTTTGTTCGCAATTATATGTTCAACTCTGCTTTTGCATATTTGATACCACAAATCAGCATCTTATCATCTTCGAATGTGAATAGTTTCCTTTTTTTGTTCAGTCCGTGCAAACTTGCCAATTTAGAGTATATGGGAAGATATGATATCCAGAATTTTTTAGGTAGATTATTATATATATATATATAGGAATATAAAAACTTAAACCATTCTTTGAATCTTGTTGATTGCACAATATTCTTTCGTTTATTTGTTATGGAGTACAAAAAGGTAAATGGGAACAGGACAAAACTAAAAGGTCCAGCTCCAGCAGCAACCTTTTAATTATTCTCTCTGAAAAGGAAGCAATGTGCAATGCATGATGATATAAAATGTATATGAGAGAGAAATCACTTACAAAAAATAATACGACAAAAATATTTTGCGTAGCATATGAAAGATTATTTAAGAAATCAACAAAAGTTTGTGTAGAGTAAAACAGATAAATTAGTTTATAAAAAAATTAGTAATATAAATTAATCTTGAAATATATATATACACAAATATTTATAACGAGGCTACATGAAAAATCATAATTTGTTGAAACTTATAATGGGACAAATCAATTGCCAAACGTCTATGTCTATAAGGGCATTTTGTTTTTTTCTTTAAAAAGTATCATGTCAAATGGCATATTATAGAAATTATTGATAAACATACTGCTATATTATGAAAGTAACAATATCGGAGATAAATCGTTGAACTGTAGCATACACTAAATTCTCTTTTTTTTTTATTGTTGGAGTTTTTCTAGACTAGCAAAAATACTCATGCATTCCATCAGGAGGTTAGCCACATTATAAAAAAATCATTTTGCATTTTTTTGGGCAGGAAAAAGGGGCCCGCTTGAAAAAATACGAAGGGAGTCCCTGGTCAAGGCCCATGTGTGAAAATAAATTTTCACAATTAGGCGTATAAATCATTATTTCTGCAAGCGGTCTTTTAAATATCCTCACGTAGAAATAAGATGTATGTTAAAGTACAACCACCACATTAAAAATAACGCACGCACTAAAGTCCAATCTCTAGTAACCTTCTCTCAGTCTCTCACCCATCCTTGTCTCCTCCAACCACCGCACGTGCTCCTCCTCCCAGCTGCCCTGCCTCGTTGACTAAGGGTGCTGCCACCTCCTCCCCAGTTGTGCAGCCTCCCATCACCATTGCACACCACCCTCCCCCTCACCAGCCGAAGCAAGGGCACATTACAACGAGCGGAGTGGCCATCATGGCCCCAAATCCAGTGGCGAGGAGGTCAAATATAATCTAGCGATGGGGAGGCTGGATCTAGTGGCATCAACGAGCTTCATGCAACGGTGGCGGATCCGGGGCCTAAAGCCACGGGACCAGTGGGTCCGCCTTCCCGACAATGATGACGGTGACGGCTTGTTTGTCGGTAGCTAGGGTTTCTGTTTTCTAGAAAGAATAATCATAGCTAGGTGATTTATCGTAAAACAAATAATCACAGGCAGGAGGCTTAACATGGTCGTATGTGAAAATTAGTTTTCACAGGGCAGCCTCCTTAGGAGGGTGTCCGTGAAAATCGGTTTTCGTGTACAATTATGACGCTCATACGGTGAGTTTTAGCGAGACGGTCGTTGGCTTGGCTACTTGCAAAAACCAGTTTTGACGGTAGGGGAAGATGGTTTGCGTAGAATTGCCACTCACCTCTTTCAACGTCTATCTCACATGTGTTCGGTGTCCCCTTTGCAACCTACTGCTTCGTTCCAACATTCATCTCCTCTATATATAATTGATTAGACATTGTAGTTAACATATCAGTAAAAGAAATAGTAAATACACATTATAACACAGTATGCTAGCTTTTCCATGGGATCAAGTACTGGCCTGAGATAGATATGATTTAGCATCGAGAATTGTTGACAGGAAACACTGTGGAGAGATAAGCACAAGTCAGAAAAGAAGATTTGTTTTGCAAGTCGTGTGTAAAAACTGTCCATCCAATAACAGTCGACGGTGGTCGCGGGTGACATGCATGCATTTCACTGCTACGAAAACCATCTTTCATGGCGGCTATTTTGGATTTTCGCTGGCAGAATTTGGAGCCTCCACAGAGAAAAAGGCCAGTCAAGATCTAAGGTTTTCGCTGGCGGTTTCGTTCCGCTTACGAAAATCTATTTTTGCTAGCGGTTACGGTCCGCTTGCGAAAATAATGATTTTTGCTGGCTGTTGAGGGTTGCTTGCGAAAACCAATTTTCTCTGGCGGTTGCCTAAAGAGAACCGCCAGCGAAAATCAACCCACCCCGTAAAAAATTCCCTACCCCAAATTCAGAATTCCCCATCCGGCCAAATTCAAAACAGTCCATATTTGAAAATGGACATAAACATCATTCAAGCATAATCCAAACACAGAGCATCACAAATACGTACATAATATTGGCATCAATCCAAATACAACATTGGCATCATTAACAGAACAGACACACAGATTAACCTAACAAACATCCTTACACACAAAAACACACAAAGAGAACCCTAGCCGCTGAAGCCATCAGGGACGAGCCGCCACTGCCGTCATCTGCTGGTTGCCTCCCCTTCCCGCCATAGGCCTCCTCTAGAAGAGTCGTGCGTGCTCAAGGTCACCGAGCCCAGCCGGCAGCATCATTGTCGTCGCCGTCGCCGCGGTCACGGTCCTCGTTGTCAGCTCCGCCGCCGGGGACGAGCCACCGCCGTCGTCGCCATCCCCCGTCCGCGCCACGTGCTCCCCGCACCACCGCCGAGGCAGATCCGCGCGTCCTCCCCGCCACCGCCTCTGTTGCGCCGGCGGCGGCGGCCTCCTCCCCTCGGACAGATTTGGGAGAAGGGAGAGGAGGGGATGGGAAGGCAGGGGCGGCACGGGGAGCCGCCGTCATCGGTCGTCGCCACCAGAGCCGCCGCCGCCGTCGCCGGTGGGAGGCCGGGAGGGAGGAGGAGAGGGAGGAGGGAAGAGGAGTGGATAAGAAGGGGGGATGTGTGGTGTTTTAATGTGAAGAAGAGGATGAGGATGAGGTAGGTGGGTGTTTTAACGTAACAGGATATTTTTTGTTGGGTTTTCTCTGGCAGTTTTGTTTATTGGTCGCCAGGAAAAATTCGACCTAATTTTTGCTGGCGGCGCACCTAATTGACCGCCGGCAAAAATAGACATATTTTCGCTGGCGGCCGCATTAGACGAGCCGCCATTTTCGCTGGCGGACGGTGCCCCTCACCCCCTCGTTATGAGTTTGCTGGCGGTTTTCACATTTTTCTGCCAGCGAAAATAATAGACCAACGCCATCAAAAATTGTTTTTCTAGTAGTGTTTGACACAGCGAATCTAACACAGGCTCCTATGTTCTCGGCAGGTGGCCTCATGACGGACGTCGAGTCGACTATGGATGGACGAAAATTATGGATTTAAATGAAAAATCATGTGTAACGAGATATTATGGATGCTTTTCTTTTACCAGTGAAAACTTACGAAGTTGGAAAAGCATGCTCCTAGTAGGTAAACACCGTAATTGTTCTTTTCTAAATCAATAAAACCACCGAACTGAGTTCCTTTGAAAAAGAAAACAATCAAACTGGACTTAATAGCATGAATGCAACAAGTAATTAATGGATTATTAAGAATCATGTGGCCCGGTACGTGTAGGGCAACGGCCCATCAGTTAAGAAGCACACTCGGCCCAAGTGGTGGTCTGGACGTAGCGATGCAAACGGGCCGACCCGTGAACCTATTTATATGTTAAATAAAGGATAATCCATGGGTTTTCGCGTAATGACTCGGCTTGTCGCGTTGTAGAGAAGCAAGTGGATCAACTTATAAACCCATTTATATATCAAATTAGTAGGTAACCCGCGAGCCAACCCGCGGGTTATCCACTCATTTTGCCTATAAGCAGGTGGCCCGCTTGCATCCCAAGCTAGACGCCGCCTAGACAGGTGTGGTGCGTAGGGATGCAAGCAGACCGACCCTCGAACTTGTTTATAGGTCAAATAAGTGATAACCAGCGGGTTCTAATATCGTGGTCCGGCTTGCCGCATCTAGAGATGCAAGTGGGTCGATCCGTAAATGCACTTATATGTCAAATTAGTAGGCAACTTGCGGGTCAATCCACAGGTTTCCCACTAATTTTGCCTATAAACGAGTTCACGGGTCAACCCACTTGCAGCCCTTTGTGCGGGATCACTAGCATGGGGTCACTGGGGTAGCATTGTTGTGCAAGAAAACCATGTCGCCCGTGGAACAAAATTGGAAATGAAGTGCGAAACGCATGCGTCCAAATGCGAAAAGGAAACAGATGACGTGGCAAGAACTAAGTCAAACTTTTATCTTTATCTTTACCTATAACTATTATAAAAATTGAAAATGATTTAGTACTCACCCTCATTCATTCACTTTTTCGTCAGTTGTATCGTATCCGATACAAAGTATGGTGCTCGTATGAAAATCGCTTAGCGATACAGCACGGCATCGACATGTCTACTACTAGATGATTGCAACGGGAATTTATAGTAAACAACTTAAATAAATTTGAAGTTGTTAACTGGTTTTAAGTAGGAGAAAAACAGAGAAATGCTAAAAGCACAAAGCACAATCGACAGTTTGAACAATCTAAATGGAATTAGTTAGATGACAATATGGTGGTGTTCTTTTGTCCTGAAAATGAACATGAAGATGAAGATTAAGGTTTTACGTAAAATGAGGTGGCATTAATGTATGATTGATTGAGTTTTAATTATTACAAACTTGAAAAATATATTAATACGATATTTTAGAGTAACTTTCATATAGAAAGTTTTCACACAAAACGTACCGTTTAGCAGTTTGAAAAGCGTGCCACGAAAATCTTAATCTTCATCCAACTTTTGGTGGAGAAAAAAACAGGGCCTATGAAGTAATAGTCAAACTGTATATTCTACTTTAAATAAAAAGGAAAGCACCTACTTCAATTGATTTTTGACGTGGACGTTATTGCGAATGAACTTCATGGAGCCAAAGTAGACAATGCACTCACCAGTTGAGGCACACTGAAAATCAAGTAAACACAAACTGATCTTTTCAAATCTGGTTCTTCCATCACAACCACAAAAAAATATCAATATTTGAAGCTTGAAGCTTTAGTAACAAAAAGGAAAGCATACAGAACAGATGGGATAGATGAAAGCAAAGATCCAATGTCACACTATACATAATTTATGTAGGTACAAGGCACCTTAAAGTGTGTTTTTCCATAAAGCTCGGGCCTTATAACTCTCATAACTCTTCCCCCTGGTTGAAAAGAAATATTGTCGTTTATTAGGGTCTAAAGCGTGTGTCAATAGAAAGAAAGTACTTTTAATATCCCAAAATATTACATTGTGGACTGAAACATTTTACAACTGAAGATAAACAGTTGTACTAACCTTATAAATATCCCAATGGTTTGTCCTTTTTTGATAGAATGCTTTATTCTGCAATCGAGATAGAAGAGCATCCATTATAATCCAATCCAAAGAAAGATCTGAAGAATTAAGTAAACCTGATTGTGCAACAGGAGCTTTTTTTTTAATAAAGAAGGATTAGATGGACAGCCTGAGGAACTAATATGCACCTCAATCAAGTTCATCACTGAACTAATAATGGTGTGGCTTATTATCTGGGTACATACCTTTTGATCTTGGAATAGATTTCAGTATCTGACTGAATAGAGGGAACCAAAATGACATTCGCAATAAGATAGATAGTACTCTGAGAGTAAGTAGAAAACAGATCTTGTGAGTTGTGACTGAAGGCTTTAAATAAAAAAAAAGCATATGAAGCTATATGGCTCAAGAACAGAAAGAACCATACCTGCACGAGGAGAGTTGGATGTGAGCACAGGCGAATAGGTTAATTTGATGTGCTATTGCGTATTGGAGCATACCAGGGAGGTCCTTTAGTAGATGTGGGCCCCAGCGTTCTTAATTTTGTTTGTATAGCTGACATGTGGGTTCATAGTTTTTATTTTTTTTTTCTAGGATCGAATTGCCACGAAAACGCCACGTCAATGCCGCGTGGGATAAAGACCTAGTAAAACTAGCCACATAAGCGCCACGTCAGCTAAAACCGTCTTCCAAACCACCGAGGAACCTCGTTTGTACCGGTTTTGACAGTTCAAGAACCGGTTGTATCTGGTTCAAGGACGAAAAATCGGATTCGATGTAAAGTTAAGGGACCTCAAATGAACTTATTCCTTTAAAATGGCATCAATTTAAACAGGCCCTAAAGGCCCGTTTGCCCAAAACTGGGAGATATATCGTAGGGCCCATTAGGCCCATACCAGGATCTACACGAACAGGCCAGTGAGGCCCACAGCACGGAGCTAGATGACCAGGCCCAAATACGGATCTACACGAATTGGCCCATTAGGCCCATTTGGACCTTCCTGTGAAGAAATTAATCCAAGAGAAAATAACACAGGTGGGGTCCACTCGAAAGAACCCACGTGGGAGAGGAGAACAAAAACAGAGAGAGAGGGGGAGGCGGTCCAAGGCGGCGGCGCGGCCGGCGGCGACGGGATGGAGGCCACCGGCGGCGGCGATGCGGCGGCGGAAGGGAGGAGGGGGGAAGGGGGAGGAGGGGCCGCGCGGTGGGCGGTGGGCGCGGTGTGCGGCGGGCTGGTGTACTACCACTGCGCGGTGCGGCGGGCCAGCGCGGTGTCGCTCGCCGCCGACGTGCTCCTCGTCCTCCTCTGCTCGCTCTCCATCCTCGGCCTCCTCTTCCGCCACCTCCACATCTCGTCAGTAAACCCTCCCTCCCTCCCTCCTTCCATCAAGCGCTTGTTTCTTGCTGTTTCTTGGTGGTGTCGATTCAGATGCTCCTGGTTCGATGATACAGCTAGAGTTCTTGTTCTCTATTTAGTAGGCTAGTATTAGTTGTATCTGCATAGGATTTCAGCACTAGTTGCTGATTCCAGTAGGCTAGTGTTAATTGTATCTGCATAGGATTCAGCAGTAGTTGCTGATTCCTACAACCTTGTGATGACATCAATTTCGGTCGCTTATTTGTGTTTGATGCGTTCATCGCTAAAGAGGGAGACTTCAAATTGTGATTTGGTGCTTTCTTGATCGTTGCGGTAGGCATTAATTGCTGAATTACACTAGGAAATAAAGCGTTCCTTCTCTCACATGCATGAAAGGGGAAAGGATGCAGGGAAGTATAATGGAATGGTTTTAACTGATTTTTAGAAATTGTTAGTGTTATCATTGCTAGGACACACACAGTACAACGCTACAACTGGTGGTGTTTTTTTTTTTTTCCACTTCATATTGGGGACCAACTCCAAATGCATAACTTGCACTGGCCTTTTCGATTGTAAGTTCGGTAGCTGTGACTGACTGACGCTAGGTTCAAACTTATTTTAGCAGCAATAGTCACTTGTCCGTAAGCTCTTCCACATCATCATATTTCTGGTTTTAAATAGGTTTTGCATTTTTGCATATTCTCCCTCCAACATTCATGCTCCACGTCCTCCTTATCATACTCATCGATTCTTTACTTTGTAAAGCGCTTTGTTTTTATTATCACAAGTTACACATAAAATGTATCAACAATTAAACACTTCTGTTCCTGGCATTTTGTTCACATAAGCAATACATCTAAGCGATTATTTTGTTTTGAACAAAAAAAAGGTGGTGTTGAATGATAAAGATAATGTCTCTGGCACTCTTGTTCGGCGTTTCTTTTAGCTTGTACATTTTATTTTTTTGATTGATGATGGCAATGATTTTCATGATTGAATTACGATTGCTGCTATGCATTTTTTACAGTAGTAGGCTAATAGTGGTAGTCTGGTAGACTTGTAGTGGAAAATGATGTTGGCAGTAGTTGCTTGATGCTTGCATTGGTAAAGAATGTGGAACATGGGATTGCAATCAATCATCCATGGAATAAGGATTAAGAGCTGGTTCACATTGGAACAAATTCAATTTTAATCTCAAAAGGAAAAGTACAAAGGAGATAGGAAGTAAATAAGAGTTATTCAATTTTAGATCCCCAGATTTTTAGTATTTTTTAGGAATGTTAATATTTTGTTGGTATAACCTGCCATAAAAGCACATAATAATAGCGATGGATTTTGTCTTGACATATTCCAACCCCAAATGTATTGTCTCCTTTCTCTTTTCTTTCCACTGTAATCTTAATACTTAGCAACATTATATTCCTGACAATTATAGCAGCAATAGTCACTAATCTAAACTCTTTCACATCATCGTATATCTGCTTTTGAATATATTTTGCATACCTTTTTCCTCTACACATTTTTGCTCTGCTAGCTGACATCCCTCTATCACCAAATTATAGAAGGATCTGTTGATAGATTGCAAGCGCCATGCTTTTGCTACTACTTGCAAGACTACCCAAATTCCATTGAAACTGTATCAGTTATTAATTTGCTATTGCAGTAACTGAGATACGGTAACCATATTTGAGAAATAGAAAGTGGTGTATGCTGTCAATATTGAATGAAAAAATGGCGTCTGTGGTACTTTGCTTTGGATGTTTTTGTTAGTTTCTATGTTATACAGCTTATTAATGTGATTGATGAGTTAATGATGACTACTGATGTGCATTTCGTCTTTCATAGTTCTCATTTTGTGTTAGAAGTAGCTATACACTTATGTTTGATCATTTGATATGAATGTTCATGTAAACTATCCTTATTTTGCTCTCTCTCTCTCTCTCTCTCTCTCTCTCTCTCTCTCTCTCTCTCTCTCTCTCTCTCTCTCTCTCTTGCATGTAGGGTGCCCGTGGATCCTCTTGAATGGCAGATTTCTCAAGAGATGGCGAATAGTATAGTTGCATCCTTGGCTAACACAATCGGAGCTGCTGAATCTGTATTGAGGGTGGCTGCGACTGGACATGATAAGAAGCTCTTTTTCAAGGTATTTATCAAACTTTAACTGTAGGTTTGTTCTTTGAGGAACTTTTGAAGCAAAGAAAAGCTTATCTCCTTAAGACGTTTGCAAGCTATCAGTGCTATCTTGTTGACATATAATTAAGTCTCTTGTGGAAATTGCAACCTGACATGTGGGGTCAGGTGCATTTACATAATTGCACCTATCATTCTATCACCATGGATGCTAAAAAACAGAAGGAATGAAAGAGATCAATTACCCCTTGTTAAGGGATAAATTGATTTTATCTTCTCTTGTTTCATCTTAATGCAGCCTGAGCTGTTTGACATGATAGCTATATTTGCAACAACCATCTAACCATCTCGTACAAAGGAAATTGCTTGGCTTTCGGTGAACTTTCCTAGTACTTGTTAAAAGATGTGTATGTACATATTGCTCGGCTCACAGTGAACTGTCATTTTTTTAGATAATGGAAGCTTTATTGAACTCGGCCAATTACATCAAGCTTTATGTACATATTGTTCAGCTTACAGTGAACTGTCATACCTTAGCTATAACATAAAAGGTGCATATATACACACTGTTTAGCTTACAGTAAGCTACAACCTTGCAGGTGGTTTTTACTCTGTATTTTCTAGCAGCTTTGGGGAGGGTGGTGTCAGGCGCCGCAGTTGCTTACGCCGGTAAATATACCTCATTAACTTACTTATGATCCGATTTATTCCTGCATACTTTATATTTATCACTTAACACCTCTGTGCTCTCTTTCTCTCTCTCTAAAATGATTTATTGCCCAACTTGTTGTGACCAGCGCTCTGCATCTTCTGCCTCTACATGTTTGCACAAAGCACTGATCTTTTCGATCAGCTCCCTTCTTGGGTTCCCGTAGGAAGAGATTCTCTTGGCGGCGCTCAGGATACAACATGATTCTGTACATCAGCTAGTTTGTGTGTACGATCGACTCTGCAGGTCAATATATAGCTTCTTGAACTGTATGTATAGCATCTGTTGCTTCTTTCACGGCTCACCTCTGCATTGCAGTTGTTCATGGTGTCCTGTAACTGCAGCATCACCTCTGTATATCATATGCTGTTGCTAGCAACTTTGTGGAAAAGAAAATTATCATTTGTGGTTCTTTTGCCTTCCTGTCCCACGGATCTCATTCCTGTACACGAGAGCCTAATGCATATTCGCACAAATTTTGACAATTTGACCCTTTGAAAAAAAATTACAAATGAACCGCTGCCAAAACTTATTTTAGAAATGGCACTTTTTTTCAGCGCCAAATCACCTGGCGCTGAACTTAGATACCTCAGCGCCACGTCAACCGGCGCTGAATGCCGTGCCACCGCGGATGGGAGGCTAAGTTAGCGTGCCAACGTATATTCAGCACCACGCAATTTGGTACTGAACAAAATGGTCATTTTTGAAATAAGTTTTGGCGGCGGTTCATTTGTAAAAATAGTTTTTGCAAAGGGTCAAATTGTTAAAAATTGTAGCATATTCGATAGCGAAAATGCAACACAATTCTCCAGGTCTAACTCGTGATATCTGGGGCTCAAAGCTTTGCCTTTTTTAAGATAATGGATAGAAATTTAGCTTCTATATTCACATGTTATATAGACAAAGAAACACGGAAGAAACTTCAAACTGGACGTCCGATTGTTTCTAAAAAAAAATTAGACGGTCAAATGTTTCAGTTATACATTTAATTGAAACACTATTGAAACATTTAATTTTTTTTTGTGAAACACAGGAGACACACATTGAAACATGTCGCTATCGTGTATGAAATATTAAGTGCTAGTGAATTGAAACATGTTTTTTTTCATCAGAATATAATCACGTGATATCTTGTTATAAAGATTAATTACAAAGAATATAACTATGTGATCGGATCGTAGATTTGATAAGTAGCTTAGGAGAAAAATCGTTTTGAATGTCACTAAATGCATGTCTGTTGTGAAACACGGTAAAGATACGTTGAAACATGTATCTATCATGTATAAAACATTAAGTTTAAACGGTTTAAAACACATATTTTTCTTTTATTAGAATATAATCTTGTGCTTGTTGTAAATATTTAATTACAACAAATATAACAGTGTGGTCGGATCGTAGATCGAATAATTAGTTTAGGAAATAAAAGATTTAAACAGCGGAGGAAGGATAATAAACTAGATAGTTGAGCCAGTTTTTTATTCACTGCGATTCTAAATATTCTCCATGGCTTCTTCTTGTCCTCCACCCCCTCCACTAGATTGAGATAATAAAAAGAGGGCAAGAAGGTTGTTTCTCATCCAGATTGATGAGTTGGTTAAGCTAAAATGGTAAAAATGAAAACAATTTTTAGTAGACCTAGGTAGCAAATAATCAAAATTCTTTGAAAGAGTGCTATTTGAGATTGCGTTATTGGAAAGAATAGTATATAGAAGAACTCAGTATATATGATGTTGAGTTTATGACCAAACTAACACAAAATTGAAAAAATATATATTGGGAGCCACCTAAGGGTGAGTTCAATTTTATCACTTTCCCAACTCACCTCTCTCATCTTTCGTGCACAGATTTTTTAATTTACTGAACGGTGCATTAATTATTTAAAAAAGAAAATTCTATACGAAAGTTACTTTAAAAATCATATTAATCTATTTTTCAAGTTTTTTTAGGCTAAAACTTAATTAATTACACGTTAATGTGCAACATCTTTTTCCGTCCCGAACACAACCTAACAACTTTTTTTTTAACTCACGAAAACATCGTATATTCCATACGAAAGTAGTAGTAAAACTATACTTCCTTTCGATGTATAAAGCTAAACTCGAAAACTTGGCATGGCATGAAACTAAATTTTCCCTTGTAGTAATTTTGTAAACAATCGCCGTTCCAAAGGTCCAAACCAGACAAACACCGGTTTCCAAATTCCAAAACCGAGAGAGACGGAAAGAGAGCATAGCTGAAATCGCTGAAAAGGCCCAGGGTGGAAGCGGAGGTTCCAAAGCCGGAAGCCAAACCCACAAAACCCCCCATCGACTCTCTTTGCAGTTTGGACCAGCCTCGTTCCTATCGCCTCCTCCTCCTCCTCCTCGATTCGCATCCCCACCTCGCCGCGCCAATGGAGGCCGCCGCCGCAGCGCCCGCGAGATCCGCGCTCCCCTTCCGGAGCCGCGTCGCCACCGCCGCCGCACGCCCAGGACGCGCGCCGGCGCTGTCGGCCGCCCCGGGAAGGCGCCTCGTCGCGCGCCGCGCCGCGGGCGACGGCCAGGCGGTGGAGGCTCAGGAGGCGCTCCCCATCGAGAAAAGTCCGGTTCCCCTCCTTTCTCTCTCTCTCGCTCGCTCGCTCCGTATGCCATCGGTTGCTTGTGTTCGCCATGAGCTGAGGGAGATTTGCCTCTCGCAGGGTTCCCTCCCTTCCCGAGCGTCATGGACATCAACCAGATCCGCGAGATCCTGCCCCACAGGTGAGCTCTAACCGCATTCCGCTGCTGCTGCTGCTGCAGGATAGCTCTTTGCCTTACCTTGTGTGTTTCATTTCGCTTGTAAGATGTTGGCAATGCGAAACCATTCGAATTACTCGATACAAATCGAAATTATACCCTTTTGAAGTTCGATGAGAGGCATATGAACTGTGCGTGCAATCTGTTGAAAACAAAAAAAAAAACAATATCCTGATATTAGAGTTAACCTCATACTCTTTTTTATTATTATTATTATTTTCAGTACTAGCTAAAGGCCCGTGCGTTGCAACGGATATTATAAAAGATAAAAACAAAAGTAAAAATTGCAACTTCATAGCATAGTTAGTTGATTAGGCATATAATGCCATGTCCAAAGCAAAAAACAATCACGTGTGGGGATTTTATGGCTCTACATGTCAACTTGTGGCGTTGGAGGCAGACTCTGACACTACCACTAGCATCATTAAAGCAGTATAGATAGATGAAAGAAAAAGATGCTTCATAGCCCTCTGAATTAATGGAAGCTTTATGTTCATTTCCTTTGAGCTCACTTGGTGAAGAAAGGCATGGTCTTTTTTACTAGAAAGTACTAACATGCATCTTGGATATTTTTATGCTCGCCTATGTGGATATACACCTGATGAGCCCAAGCAAGAGAAATGATTGGTGATGATTCACGAATATGTAATTGTTTAGTATTTTCTCTAACTTGTGCATTTGAATGTGAATGTTAGGTTTCCATTCCTCCTGGTTGATAGAGTTATTGAGTACAAGGGAGGAGAATATGCAGTTGGGATCAAGAATGTCACGATAAATGATAACTTCTTCCCTGGGCATTTCCCCGAACGACCCATAATGCCTGGTGTTCTCATGGTTGAGGTATGATTCCACTATATTGGCATCCATGTGCTGTGATCAAATTGTTTAGTATATATGGCCTCTATTGTTTCCTGAGGTTTGATCATCTCTCATTGTGGTCTCTGTACATTATCTATAGAAATGCCAGTCCATGCTACGCTACTTAGTTCTTCATTTAATTTTACTATGACCTCATTCTATCATATTTTTTTTGCAGTCTGAGCATATTGATACTCAATTCATCCATTTTCAGGGTACCAATCTCATTTAACAAAATAAAAAAAAAGTTGAATTTGATGAAAAAAGTAGTAGTACTTTCTCAAAGCCATTTTACTGCATTTTTCATCTCTGTCGAAAAGTACTATGAAGTAATAAGGAACTTGCGTCAATCGATTTGTTTAGTTTCTTGTCCTTTTCAAACTGATGAAAAGTTTTGATATCCAAGTATTCAGGCACCAGGTGGGTAATGGATAGTTGGTACCATGACCAATGAATTCATCTGGGACTTGTAGAACCGATAAGTTTTATGGTAAAGGTTTTGCAACAACTATGCTTTCATAATCCAAACTGAACCAATGGCGCAACTTAGAACCCATAAATAGATGAGGACATGGCTGGATGTTTGTTAATTGCTTATTGTTCTATCATCAAGTAGACAAATATCTGAACTTCCCTAATGTGAGGCTACCTTTATGCACAGGCTATGGCCCAGGTTGGGGGTCTGGTGATGTTGCAGCCTGAAATTGGCGGATCTCGGGACAATTTCTTCTTTGCAGGAATTGATAAAGTGAGGTTCCGTAAGCCAGTAATTGCAGGGGATACCTTGATCATGAGAATGACTCTGACCAAGTATCAGAAAAGATTTGGTCTTGCCAAGATGGAAGGAAAAGCTTACGTTGGTGGCGACCTAGTGTGCGAGGGGGAGTTCCTCCTGGTTAGCGCAACTGAATAGTGCAAAGGGCACCTAGTATTGTGTGATTCTCTTGTAGAATCATTGATTAGAACGGGATGAGGTTCATTGCTTGAGAAGAGTTGAGTTTTGAACTGAACTTACGGCTTTGAGGCTATCTTTTCATTTTACCTATTAGGTGAATTGAGTTCAAATGTCCAAGGCGCCATATGTTCCGTTCAGGCGCTTAATTCTACCTATCTGGCTGTGTGCTGTTGTAAACTTGTAATACATGATACAATCTCTTCCATAGGAATTTCATGAAATAAACAGTGCTTGTTCGGTTGTGCTTATATTGAATTTCTGGTGATATTTAACACTCGTTCTACTCAAACACCAGCAAGCAAATATCAAAATATTTTCATGTAATCTTCTCATAGTATTCCCATGAATTTCCCAATCTTTTGTTCTATGAAGAGTTGAAATGTCAAATGCATCACTGATGGTCTTTTTCCTATTCTTTTGTACCCAGCAGCCTCTTTGACCTTTTCTGTTTTACAAAAGGCCTTTATTTTGCCTACAAACAACCGTAGGAAAGGTGGAAAAAAAGGTAAGGCTAAAGTACTCTCTATTCATTGTAAACGTGCAAAGTCAACTTGAATTAGTCAACACAAATACACCATAATAACATCCATGGTTGTAGTTAAATTACAACTGAACTTCAAGGAACCAAGTCATCTTGGTTGCCTAGTCAACTCTTCTGTTCACAAGAGATAAGTTGGCTGAATTCTGTTAATTAATAGACTCCAAATCACTAGATGTCCTGGGTTGTCTTGAGGCTGTCATCATAGCTTAGAAGATGGCTAATCTTGTGGCAATGAACATGAAGAGGAAAGAACATGATGAGGTGGCCAACAATGGATTGTCCATCTTTCTTGATCCTAAGAGGCTCAAATTACAGGTATGGCAATGGCAATTGGCAAATGCTGTCCACTCCTCTCTCTTCTGTACTAATTCATATACATAGGATTTTGTTTTTACGAGATCGTGTTAGAAGCCAGCAGAATTTGGGCTAAATCGTAGAAAAGCATGAGACCATCAACATGGCAAGATTCCATGGTTGATTCACTTTACTCACCTCATCAGTCTATATTCTGCTTGAATTTTTCAGAAACCTAAAACCATTATCAATTCACAGTGGCAACCAAGAACATAAACTGAGGCATTCAATTCAGTTCTTGTTTTGAGGGCAATTGAAACATTTAATCCATGAGTTCTAATGTTTCATCTCTTCTTGCTGTCATCAGGATGGTGAGATTCCAAACACGATGGAGGAAGAGAAACCATCAGCAGGTGTTCAACCTGATCCTACTGTGCCAACCATGGCCTTATCATGGATGCTACCAACTCAGGGCCAAGAGACTATCCATGACACTATGAACACTGCATATGAGATGTCATCTTCAGAAACGCCGCCACTCAGAGCAGACCAAGCCGCCGCCGCGGCGCCGATGGACGTCGAGGTTCAGCTCCGGCAGCGGCAGCCTCAGGCGCCGCCGTGTCAGCAGGCTCATTTCTGGTCAGGTTAGTGAAGAGCAGACGATGCTAACTAGGCCATGTTGGTGATGATTTTACCTTTGAAAAAAATAGCCTTCAGGGATCAGGATTCTGGTAGTAATAAGTAGAGTAGTAGATCTAGAAACACACGGGGGTCTTCCGGCTAGCTCCGCAAAGTGGTGGGCTAGATGATTTGGGTTTAAAGACTCACCCCTTCTAATTATTTGATATTAGGTCATTCCCTAATATTCGCGTCTTTTTAGTAGAGTAGTAGATCAAGCTGAATGACCATGGTGTTCTTGATTTTGATTTTTTATTTCTTCAGTTAGTAATGATGAAGACATGTGGGCTGGATATTGGAAATATTTGGCGAGTGAAATATCAATTTGTAAGTATTTTCCTTTATTTTTTGGCTAATTGAAATGATTGGTTCCTACCATGCAGGTTTCTTCTGAGCTGTAAGAGGCTGCTGGAATTGGGGGGAGTAAAAATGACAAACTCCTACAAGTTGCTCTAAACTTGTTGATGTTAGCATGTGACTAGCATAGAGTGTTTCCAATATTCCAATCCATGTTGTCATATGCCACAATGTGCTGATCCAGACTAGCCTATGTCGGATCAATGTATGCTGATTTGATGGTTAAGAGTATGCCATGTGAAATTCATCTGCAGATTCTCTCTTCCAGATGAGTTTCGTGTATAGATTATTTTGTGAGAAATTACATAAAATATCCAAAGAAAACCATGTTTAGTGTAACGATGCTGTTGAACGGACAGAAGCCTGGAGAGCCCTAGTCGTCTACTGCCCTATAACCAGAACGTCATGTGTCCAATGATATTTCATCTCAAAACTCAAATTCATCTTCAGCATTCCCTGATTTAGTATCAGAAATTTGATGGATTAAACAAAGTGAACATAAAATTCTCGGACAGGGCAAATGAAATAAATGAAATAGACCACGGTCATCGCACAGCTCATTGTCTCAGAAGTGTCGATTGGTACAATTAGGGAGTATGCAACTCTAATCACTCCACACACTGTTAAGTAATAACATACAAGTATACAACAGTGGTTTGCTGAGCACCTGTTCAGCTATGAATATTGTCCCCTCCAGGGACAACAAAAGTAAAAAAAGAAAAGAAAAGAAAAAGAATCATGTATTTGAATTCTGGCTGTTAATTTAGTTCCTTGAGCTGGTTCCCATGATGAATGGCCATCAATTATAACTGACTATGACCTTTCTATAGCCGAGTAACTGTTGCAATCTCTGTTGTAGAACTATCTTGAATATATGTGGCGGCATGCCGTCCCCCCTCTCTGTTTTAGTGCAAAAATAAGTGCCACAATATTTCTAGCCATTAATCTCCAGAGACAAATTTCTTTTGTGTGTAGTATCTATCTTCGCTTGCCTTCTTTTTCAAGTTCCTTTTCTGTTTACAGAAAGAATACAGCAATAATGTAAAGTAGAGAAAACACTACTGATCAAGCAGACCAAAATACAAATTATTTTTATTCATAAAGTAATAAATCCCTGAGACAGAAAATGTACCTTGTAAGCTTCATGGTTATCAATTATTCTGGTAGCAACTGAAACTGTTGTTATAGGTTTGGGGCTTGTGATTGTTTGGAAGATACCCATGCTCTTTGGAACGGCGTATGGATCAATACCGACCTGCAGCATGGATTCGCTAAGTTCCAAGGAAAATTGGGCAACTCATTATGGTAATATTTCAATCAGTAATTAGATTCAGATTAAGTGCTTACCACAGAACTACCCTCGGTTACTGTCCCATGCACAACCAATGAAATGTTAAATGTAGTGATCTGCATCATTTGATAAGAGAGAGTGTGAGGGCTTATTCGGTTGTCAAAAAGATGCCATGACACTGCACTGTGTTCACTACAATAGTTCTTTAAACCTATTCATGCAAACATAGCTAAACATGTGTGAACATACCATATCCCTTGAAACCTCCCATGGGGCGCCTATTATAACTTCATCAACATAGCGACATGCAAGTACACTGAGAGTACGCTCGTGGAGGTGCATGATAGGACGATACCCTCTTCTATCCCTGGACATTTAATTTGCATAAGCATCTTATATGAACTTTCAAAAGAGAAATCACATAACATGAATTGGTCTCAAATGTATTTTACGTTCGCTTATGATTAACTAGTTTCTGATACCAAATAAGTACCTGATTGCCTGGTCATCATGGACACCAACAAGAAGGAAGTCACCAAGTTGCCTAGCACTTCTGAGGATCTGCATTAAACAAAAAACAATATATACTTGACTCTGGAACATGTGTGAACCACTGGGAGAATTATGGTAAAATTATTGGTATATGATAAAATGAACCATAAAAATTACCTCAACATGGCCGGCATGAAAAAGGTCAAAAGCACCATCTATATACACAACGCGAGCACCTGGCAAAGGAGCCTGAGTGCATATGAGCTATTGTTCAATAAAAGCAATAGAGTGACATGTCATAGAAATATGTAAAAAAAAAATACCAACTTTATACTGTCAACATTATCATTCATGACCAAGATTGAAACAATACAAATGGGTGTATTATAATTAATGTGCGTGATCAGTCAGAATAGCTGAGTTAGTTTTTTATCCATAACCGTGCTAAATAAAGAACACTCACATGGAACCATAAGAATGTTGAGTAACCTTAGCCCCAACACAAGTGAGTAAAAACAGAGTTCCTTAAAATTTCATACCTGTCCATTTGAAAACTGCATTATCCGGCGAGATGTTGGAAGAAAATTGGATAGCTGACTTTTAACTTTATCATATGTATCAGCTCCAGTGTTCTGATTGACAGCAACATTTGCATCTGTGGTAGCTTCCATACTGCCAGCTTCTTTCTGCTTGAATGTCAGTAGTATCCTCCCTGGGTGGAAAAAGAACACAGTTCCCACATTAAGATTACAATAGACTGGGAATATATGACATTGATGGCCACCAAGAGAATACAATCCCCAAAAGAATAGTGTCGATACTGAACCATGTGGTCATCTTACCGACTATATCAGTGCTTGAGACACCTTCAGTGCGTTTGATTTGCTTGTAGCGTCCAACCTTCTTTGCCAACGCATAAGCATCCGTTCCATCAGGTAGAAGACAAGGATCATCTCCATGTATAATGTAATCAATGTTATATTTATTGAAGAGGGTATCCATAAATTCTTCCGTGATCTCATAGGGCGCGTTGGGAATGACCTCATCCACCCACTTCAATCCACTAACAAGTGTCAACCTATACAGAAATAGCAAGTCAATGGAGAACCAGAATATTGTGTTAATATTAAAATATTAAAATAACCTAGGACTAGGCAGTTTACAATCTCTTGAGAGGACAATATCTTAAGTTGATCCCTTAAAAAATACAAGCTGAAGGTTTAAGGGCATGCAAGATCATCAATAACATAGTAGAGTATTTCAGCAAAATGAATTCAGAATATTTTATAGCATGCCTCACAATACTAGCAAAGAGCCAAGGAAACCTACATTTTAGAGTTAATGTACAATTGAAGATTGTGTAATTCCATGATTGCCAATTCCAAGAGGTCTAGAACTCTAGCTTTTAAATGTTTTGGATATCAAATGATAAGATGGTGATTCTACAAGCTTTCCCAGTCAATTTTGCAATCCTATTGCTAACGTCAACAGCATAATTTTAAGGAGAAATTGATAGTGTATTGCACAAAACAAGAACTATTTTCTGCAGTACCTCTCTTCCATTGAAAGCACAGGTGGACCCTTGTTCGCCACAATCTCCTCATCACTAACAACTCCCACTACAAGTTGATCTCCCAACAACTTGGCCTGCCGTAATGCATTTGCATGGCCATAATGCATGAGGTCAAAGCATCCATCCATGTACACTCTCACAGGCCTTTTCCGTTCCTTCTTCTTTGGAAGTTGTGCTAGATATGGCCAAAAATATGGGGCAAAAGGAGCACCAATTCCTCCAAAGTAGCCTGTCGATAACCAAAGAATGGCAACAGTGACCATAACTCCTCCAATCCCAAACAGCTGGGAATAATATCCACTATTCCAGAGCCCTTGGTTGCTCTCAAACGCTAGCAAACCCATCATCATTTGACAAGCAGGTGTATTATCTTGGTACTATATCTGAAAAAACAGAGAATAAACAACCAAAATGAGATCCCACAGTTGACAGAATTGTGACACGAAAGGATAGTGATATACACAGAGATGGAAATCGTGTCGTTGTCCAACCAATGAAGATTCATCCTAATTTCTTTATTTTTTTATAAACAAAAGAAAGTGACTCGATAGAAGGAAAGTGCCATTTTTTAAAATAATTTATTGCGAAAGGTTTGACAGATATTAGACGCATAAGCACAAGAAATAGCTAACATTTACTAGCGTGTTAGCTACCAAGTCAAGCTGGACAAATCCTACCCACCAGATATTTCATAAAGCTACAGCGCGAGAAGAAAAATATGTTAGGAATACACAACAGACTCATGTTCCGTTTGCAGGAAGCCACATAACGACAGCCAATGCTAGCCAAACAATGCACGCTGATTGCATGAACCGTGTTCTACCTTTCCCCATCAGGTCATCTCATAACAACAACTTCAATATACAATACAAAGCACGATGCGAAATGTTCCTTCTATATCACCAGGCATCACAAATCAAACAGGATAGCCACTGGAACATGTATTATTTTAAGCCAAATAAAGGAAATCTGACGACAAACGGAACCATGATCCACCATTCCAAAGGTGGCAACACTAGCCTTGACAAACGAATTTATCTTTCGTTCTTCATGCCATAGCATAGTTTAGACAAGTACTAGTTACTAGTAAAAAAAATTAACAAAACGAGAGAAGAAATCGGTTCCGATTGCTCACGCCAAAGCTCAACTTTTTTTTTTTTTTGCACACCAGTCAACTATGAGCAACCAACTTAACAACGAAACAGATTCTAAAAGAGTGAACTGGCAATCCAAACAAACAAAACAAGCACAAATTTTGGGAGACATGTTTCAAATCCCTCCCCCCACCGGAATCCCCGCAAACAATTGAGACATCAAACGCCGTCCCATCCGCCCGCGAACCAACCACCAAACCTATACTATCTATCAAAGAGAATCAAAATCATTTTTTCTTTAAAAAAAGGCATATATTCATAATAGCACAAATTCCGCGTGCTCCCAAGAACAAAAGGCGCGAGATTCAATGAGAGGCGCCGCCGCTCCCCCAACCCAAAATAAATAAATAAATAAATAAATTACGGATTCTCCCTCGTTCGAGCAATGCAAAGCGCCGGCGAAACCGAAGCACATACATCACACGCGGACGGAAGGTAAAGATGGAGAGACGGACCGAGATCGGGGCGGAACGACGGCCCCGGCGAGATTCCCGTCGTCGTCGGCGGCGGCGGCGGCGGCGGCGGGCGCGCGCTTCTCCTCTCCTCTCCGCGCGCGCGTGCGTGCGCTTCTCTCTTCTCTTCTCTCTCCTCGTTTTCTCTTCTCCTCTCTCTCTCTCCTCGTTTTGGGGGGAGCTCGGCTGGACTTCTCCACCAACCGCTTTCTCCGGGTCCCACACACGAGATGTATTTTTTGCGATTCCGTCCCTCAACTTGTGAAAGGATACCAGAAACTGATTCTACCTCGGTTTCCGTTAACGCGCGTCTTACAAACAGTGTCTAACGATGTGTTTTCGTGCGAAAGTTCTATATACGGAAGTTACTTTAAAATATATAAAATATAAAGTATATAAGTATATATGTTTTTTGAGTTTATAATAGTTAAAACTTAATTAGTCATGTGCTAATGTCTTTTTTTTTCTGGTTTTCCATGGTTTTACTTCGTATTCATCTTCAAGTGCTTGGTTTTAGTGATTGTAATGATTTAGGGTAACATTTTTATAAGTGAATTGTAGTTTAGGATACCTTTTTATTACCGATGTTTTACTTCGGATCATTGTTTGAATATTTTTTTTTACTTTGGGCTAGTAGTAGTTTTGATCACCATAAAATTGTTTATTCAGCAAATCAATAACCTCATGCAAGTTGGTTTCGGCACATCGGACGAACTCCCCGATCTATGCGCATGCCATATGTTTTCCAAATAGAAACTAGACATAGCTATAGAAGAAAGGTAAGATGGTCTAAACTATAATAAATGTAAAGTTAGCTAGTCCAAAGTAAAACAGATTAGGAAAAGTATGGTTCAAAGTGAAATGTCACTGGCCAAGCTACAATTCACACTACTTTTGTTACGTGATACTTCGTCTCTTTTAACTCATCGACTTGAAAGGACAGTGGAATTCAACTTTAGAGTGACTGTAGTGGTAATACTGGTATGAGCTCACATATAGCCAGCTACATAAACTCAATAGAAGATGAGATTAATGCAAGATTGAGCAACATATTTGGAGTTGAGATGTACATGAGGTTAACGGAGAACAATATGATTCTAGCTCGATAATGAACTAAAAGCACAAGGAAAGAGAAAAATACTATATAGGGATGGGATGTCATGAATATTAATCTTGCATGAAATTCGGATGGAACAATTTGCCTTTGAACATTGTTCGCTTTATTCCAATCAAAACACACCAACACTTTCGAATCATCAAGTCTTTATTTGATTCCCTTTTTAATACCTTCCTTACTAGTTACTAATATATTTAGCAAATGGACACCAACACTTTCGAATCATCAAGTCTTTATTTGATTCCCTTTTTAATACCTTCCTTACTAGTTACTAATATATTTAGCAAATGGGGACTAAAGCCCTATAAGCTTATGGTGGAGATTCATGGTTTACGTATCGTGAAGCTTCCTCTCTATAAACATCTAGTCCTAACAAAATATTTTCGGAAACGTTTAATCCTTTCGTACGAATAAATGTCTCTGAGACGAAGCAAAAATTATGAAAAGATTTGAGCTATAACTGATATCGATTTAACAAGAGCAATGTTCTCGTAGAACTCTACTACCACAGAACCAAAAGAAAAGACTTCCAACCAAAACGAGCCAGTAGTATTTAAACTAGAGTAGGCTAGTTATTAGAGATAACAACCAATTACAGGGGTCTAGATGCAAAAAAAAAAAAGAAAAAACAAATCCGCAACGGGACGAAATTTTACAGGAGAGACGAAGCGATATTTGCGAGGGGCGCGTAGCATGCGAGGGCCCACTGCCAGTCTGCACGTCGCGTTGGCCCTCATGCCACTGCCGCGTGGGCCCCGCTGCAGCGGCCGACACGAGGGCGTGTGGGCCCCACAACCCCGATGCTTTGACCGTGATAAATAAATAAATATAAATAAATAATCTCTCCTCTCCGGAGATGGAGAGTGAGAAAACATGAGAGAGATTAATTAGCAGCGAAGGAAGAAAGAAGACGATGACGAGTATACGTGTACGTGAAGAACTGTTCTGTGACTTATACTAGTATACTTGTCAATTTGTCATGAATTCTGGAACGGTATAATTCAATTCGTAGAAAAAAATAAAACGTGCCTGATACAGCTGGTTGTTGTGTTTGTTTACACTGGGGAAAATTTAATAATTAGTTGATTTTAGTGGGTACGAAGTAGCTGAATTGAACCTTAGATCCTCATCGATGGTACTCCCTCCATCCACAAAAGTTACACATATTTCATATTTAAGTTTTTCTAAATAAGTTGTTTCTATTTGTAGTCTTTATACATTCAAGACTTAAATAAAGAGATAAATTAAATGTTTAATTAGAACTAAGAAGTCATCTAAATGCCTATTGGTTGCATGCTTGTATTCACTCCTTGATTTTATAACATCCAAGACGATTTAATTTCTCCTTGTTCTTGATGACAAAAGTAATATGTGTAACTTTTGTGGATGGAATACTAAAAGAATAAGTCAAAGAAAAAAAAACTTAATTTTTACAGTTGATTTTAAAATATTTTCAACAGTGTTTTTATTTTTATTAGCTTGTAAGTTGCCAAGAACACATAAATAAAAGTTGTATACGTAAACTATTTTTTTCACTAGTAAGCTGTTACGGCATTTGGACAACATAAGACCCTTAGATTATTTTTAGCAGCGCATAGAGTGGCAGTTGATAGATACCCTATCCACAATATTTTGGTAGTGTTTGAAGACGAAGATTAAGTGTTTTACATAAAATAAAGTGGTATTAACATATGATTAATTGGGTTTTTAATTATTGCAAACTTGACAAATATATTTATCTGATATTTTAGAGCAACTTCCATATAGAAAGTTTTCGCATGAAACACATCGTTAAGTAGTTTGAAATGTATACCACGAATATCCAAATTTTCTTCCAACTTTTGTTGGAGAAAAGAACGGGGCCTTTGGTTCGATGCGCTACATCCGATGTCCAGATTCGTAATATTATGATATATCTGATTCAACCAAAATCTTTTATATTTTAAGATAAAGGGGTAATAACTATCTTGAAAAAAAATTGATATGCTTCTCCTAAACTTATTTAACACGTAATATAACTTTTTTAGAACAAATTTATATAATCCGGTAAGTTTATGATAATACTTTTGAAGACAAATTTGTCACACTTTTTCTTCGAGAAAAAACTAATTTAAGAAATTATATGCGGTCAAAGATTTTATCGAATCATCATATGTTAAATGTCAGTATTACTTCCTCCATGACAGAATATAATGATTTTTAGTGTTGGACACATATATTAAGAAAGTAGGTGGAATTTTTTTTTGAGAATTACACAGTACAACACAGACACTTACAACGCACGCGCACTCACCCCTGTCGACGGGTACGTCGCCTACCACTGAAAGCACAACGCCGTTAAATCCTAGAAAATTTGCTCCCAAGGGGAGTCGAACCCAGGACCTCAGGTGCTACTGAGACTCTTGTAACCACTAGGTTATAGGCTCTTTCGCAGAAAGTAGGTGGAATTAAATGAGAGAATGTTGTGATTCATTGAGAAGTGGAGGTAGGTGAGAAAATTGAATGATGGAAGGTTATAATTTGTTGAGAAGAGAATGTTGGTGAAGAAGTTGTATATTCTGGGACAAACCTGTAAGGTTGTTACTCCCTCCATCCACAAAAGTTACACATATTACTTTTGTCATCAAGATCAAGGAGAAATTAAATAGTCTTGAATGTTACAAAATCAAGGAGTGAATGTAAGCATACAACTAATGAGCATTTAGATGACTTCTTGGTTCTAATCAAACATTTAATTTATCTCTTTATTGAAGTCTTGAATGCACAAAGACTACAAATAGGAATAACTTATTTAGAAAAACTCAAATGTGAAATAGGTGTAACTTTTGTGGATGAAGGGAGTATTATATTTTAGGATGGAATGAGTACTAAATATTTCCAACCGAATGGATTAATTATCTTATATTTTCATCTGATCAAAACCAGGCCTCGGTACGTGCCCTTATTAGCCAAATTTTGCTTGGAATCGCACTCACACGTGGGAGAAAGTGTCCAAGGATTCTCACAGATGACTTGATGGTGAAGTGAACAGTGCTACCAACCAAAGCCATGGTGTTTTTTTTTAAAAAAAAAAAAGAAAAACAAACAAACAAAACCATGGTGGTGCAGATGGCATGATCATCTTTTCCAATACTCTCCCAACACCCTTTCCTTTTCGAAAGGCTTTCGTTTAGTTTATTAGCGTGCTGATTTGTTGTTCAGTTCTGTCCTCTCTCTCCATCTTAGAATATATTTATTTTTTTTCCTTTATCATTTATTTTAAAATAATTATTACATCGATGATATGTAAAAGTATAAAATAAATATGTTGGCTGTAGTTTCTTTAAGTAAAGACCGGATTTACATGCTTGTGGCTAAGGGTTCAAGCAGCTATCCATGAAAACCCACTTATATACTAAACTAACCCACAAACTCGTTTATTTTGACATATAAGTTGGTTCGCGGGTGACGCACTAGCATCATTTTGTGGCTGTGACAACCCAAAACAAATCATGCGTGATGAAACCACACGCTAACCAGCCCCATTCTGGATTATCAACTGGATTTTTCGGGCCAAGCATTTATAAAATCTTTCTTATCAGTGTTGCCTGGATGGCCTTTTCTAATATATTTGTCGGTTTTAAATTTATTATATTCCACATCTATATAAAACGCACTTGAGAAGGCAAAGACAGATCTAGGCTCTCCCTTTTAAAGCCTTTTTTTTTTTGGCCCTGCATCATGAAAATAAAGAACATATGACCAAAAATGAAAAAAAAAAGGTTCTAGTGTGAAACTTTCATACTTCTATTTATTGCGGTTGAAAAGCAAGTTAAATGATAAAAAGTGAAAAAGAAAACGCAAACTAATTCAAAGTTTTAATCTGGGATTTATATTTAAAATCAGGGCAGCTCATCAGCCAATATTGCTATTTGCGACGGCTTGGATACCCGACACTGTACGGCACAAACTATAAATTGTGACAAAAATCGTGTAATTTGCTGTTATTCCATTCACATCAGGTCGCGTTCGAGAGCGACACGAAACATTACAAATGGATACCCACGTGCTGCACATGAGACACTGCGAGTTAGCAGCGTCTTAGCGAATAAATAAAGCAATGATGGGACCCCCCCAAATTGAAACGAAAATTCACGATGACACGCATCCAATTCCAGACTCCACCAATACAAATCTTGATCGAACTCCTCTTTTGCAGGTGAAATATTTTACTCTGGTGACTAATACCAACAATTTTTCCACACACTAAACCAGTAAATCAATGGAAAGAATCAATTCATAAGCTTTGTGAAAGAAACATTTGATTCCATCATGGCTACCAAGTTACAAACAAACAGTACAAGTGTTTAGCCCTGGGATCATCAAGGGATCACGAGGTGTACTCAAATGGCTGGGGTGGCAGGGGCTCCTCGTCGACGGCCATGGCAGCGGCGCCTGAGCCTTGCTGGCCAGCGGTGGCGGCTGCGGCGTTTGTCGCCTGAGTTGCCGGGGCGTCGGTGAGGACTAGTTCCTCCGTCTCGGTGGGCTTGAGGTCCCGTAGGAGGACAAATCCAGAGGGCGCCAGCTTCACAGGCTCGTACCTGCCGCCCTCCAGAAATTTTATGAACTTCTCCTGGGCCGGGACAACCCGGGCCGGGTTAGTCAGGATCTGGAAGGTCGGTTCGGGCTCAGGGGCTTTCTTCTCCGCCACACCATCGACCTGAATTCATGGATTGAGACCAGCATGAGTAATTTGGAGACAATATAACATGTCATTGTGTAGCAAAGACATGAACAAGGTGGCAAAAAAGGAATAAGGTAGGTAGTTAGCACTGTAGCTCTTACCTGCATTGAAGTAGAAGCATCTTCACTTGGTGGTGCTTCTGCTTTCTCCTGAGCTTTGCTTTCGGCTTCCTTCTTTGCCCTAGATTTTGCCTTGGCATATGTTGATAGGATGGCCGTAGGCAGCTTAACTGAAGCAGTCGTGGTTTGTTGGGTTGTTGGCTTTGGGTAATCGAAGAGCGATGGTTTAGTGTTTGACAGGAACTCAAACTTCGGCACTTTCAAGTCAGAGTTGAGGCCAATGAAAGCCGTCGGAGAGAAGGCCAGGCTGATGAAATAGGTCAGCGGGTACCAATACCAGAACTGGGTGAAGACAGCAAGGCCAACAACAGCAGTCAGCTTGTCATGCTTTGACCTGGACTGAAGCCTAATGGTAACGTTCCTACCACCAGCATCAAGGATACCAGTAGCCATTATGGCACCCATTTTGCTCATGGTGTCCTCATGCTTGTCGAGAATGATCTTTTCCAACTGACGCCTGAATGTTCCAACACGAGAGTCATATGATTCATTAGTTTGGATCATGACCATTGCCATTGCAATGAGAGCACCTTGCCGCACGAAGTCAACAACATCAGATGTAAGAGGCTCCAACAAGGAGATGGCATCACTTAATCCTGTTCCTGCACAGGATATTCCAACAGCTAAAGCGGCACCATAACGGACATGCGGATTATATGATTCAGAGAGCAGAGACACAATTCTTGGAGTCTGCATTGAAAATAATTCTAGGCAAGTCAGGCTCAAATTAAGTGACTCAAATCAAACAAGAATCTTAACAATAAAAAGAATCGATAAGGTAAAGCTAACCTGCTCAGGCTCGTTGTACAGGACAAAACCAAGAGCCAATACTGCAGTCCTCCGGACATCGTCGCTCACATCCGACACCGCAAAATGAAGAAGCTGGTGGATAGCTTTGTTATTTGCAGTTCCCCTGTACGCTAGAGCCAAAGCGTACATACCACCATAACGGAGTATGGGATCTTGATCTCTAGTCATTTGTTCAATCAAGGTGTCAGCTTCCTCTTCCCTGCCATAAACTGTCAATGCAATTCCAAGTGACAAGCCCCTGGAGAAAAGAGGAGTCAGTGTATCAGAACATGAACATATTTACCGTCTTGAGAAACAAATTCCTAGTACTAGATTACAGTGGGAACTTGCTTGCCAAGAGTTTAAAAAATAGTTACCGAATAATTTTCTCATGCTGTGTATCATGTGCATAGGCAAGCATCTCTCTAGCCTTCTCACTGGCTGTTCCAGCCATAAGCAAGCCCATGCCAATGCCAGCAGCCTCACCAGCCACAGCACTGTCAGTGTAAAGAATATTCTTTACATCCTCAAATATTTCCTCGTCGGCTGTGCCTAAAGCTGCAAGTCCAAGTCCCAGACAAGCACCATGCTGAACGACCTGTACAATAATATTTGAAAGTTTAGAATATTTTTTCATGACAGTGATAGGGACTGTCTAAACAAAATAAGAGACCATGACCCTGAAAAAATACCTCAGAACTAGTGTTGCGAAGGCTCTCACGAAGAAATTGTTTGATTCCTTCACCATGGTTTGCATGGATCAGACCCAGAGCATAAAGGGCACCACCTTCAGAATATGGACTACCACCACTTGCAGCACCACTCTGAGGAAGGTATGGGGCCATTAAAGCTCTGCCTTGTGTGAGATGGCCTCTATGAATGACACCTAATCCAGCAGTTGCACTGAACTTAGCCCAGTTAGTTGCCCTACTTAGCCATTCCTGTAACAGATGGTTATATGCAAATGAAGATCAGAAAGGGAGAAAAATGCATGAGCATAGAACTGCATTAACAAATAGGTAAACTATGAAATGTACCAAGTTTTCTCTTAGGAAGGTATCAACTGTTGTTCCTGCATGCATGATTGCATTGGAACATATAGTTGCACTATGACAAACACTATTCCTCATTTCCAGAGCTTGTTTTATAGTCTTCAAAATCAGAAGATCAGACCTGTCAAATCAATTGCCAAAATCAACATAAGATTCAAAACTTAAATGCATGACCAGCTGCAATAATTTTGTCAGATATTATCACATTACTTCCTCTGTGCCAAAGTGTAAAGCATTTTTTAGGTTGGCACGGATATTAAGAAAGTAGGTGGGAATGATTGGAGAAAATGTGTGATTGGTTGAGAGGAGGTAGTTGGAGAAATAACTTTATTTTGAGACAAGGTACTGTTCTAGAAATAGCTATATTTTGGGACAGAGGTAGTACCTATTATGACTGTATAAAAACTGCAATGTCAACTGAATAGAAGTCTCCCCTGACAGTATCCCCTTAATTTTGGTCAGCCTATCAGCGTGCGCTACTTCATTTGGATCTACAGTGTGCGCATTTCCATTTGGTGTGATAGCATTATCCGTCATTTGGGCATCTCCAGATGGTTCTGTAGCAGCAGTTTGATCACTAGGTAAAGTCTGGGCAGAAGTCTGCAAACTCAGCGTGTCAAGGTGATTTTTCACATTCAGGAGGAAGGCCTGGTTTTCATTTTCAACAAGATCAAAAGCAATTTGGAATGCAAGGAGAGCATCATCCTGTAGAGCAAAAGCACATGTTAGGACAAATAAACACACTAAGCAGCAGTTAAACAACTAAAAAAAAACACAAGATATTTCCAGCATACCTTGCTTCCAGAAAGCAGCTTGCCCAAGATGTTTCCAACAGTTTCAGGCTCACCCAAGAACATAAGACACTGGCAAATGCTTAAGTAATCCGGATTTGGCAGTGTCTGGTATATTTTTACAAGACATCGGAGAATCTGAATAGATCAAACATAAGTTCTTGGTCATTTTATGGCATTCCAAAATTTATGAAGAATGCTGGATATACCAATAAGAAATCTAAGAGACAGACTTTACAATTGAAATCTGCCATATGTAATCTTACCTCACAGCGATATTCACGGTGACTAACATATTGATGAGATAGAATGATGGAATAAGAAAGAGATCCATTAAGATTATCGGATCGAGATATCGCTTCCTCTAGCTTATCAAGTCTCTTGCATTCAAGAGACATACCCATGGCCTGTTGATATTTTCCATCAAGTATACACCTGAAACAGTTTCCATATCAATGAGATGAGAACTGCATTTAATTACAGATGAGCTACTAGAAGATATAAGAGGATTCTATCATACTTATCCAGCATTCTCTCTACAATTGCCTCCAATCTTGGGTCCATTTTTTCATCCCCTTCACCTGCTGCTTTCAAGGACTTCGATCGGATGCTGGCATATTCATCTAAAGCTTTTGCTGAAGAAAGGAACAAACAAATTTTAAAACTATGTCAATATTGTTTCTTTGGAACATGAAAATAAGAAGATTGCAATGAATTTAGTCAATTCCTCACCTAAAAGTGTTTGAGCATAGTCTGAACCCTCGGAGGGATCAAATAGTGGTCCAGCACCGAGTGCGTAAGACAGAGAATCATCTAATTCACCAAGGTAGTAAAACACCTTGGAAACAACCAATGCTGCCAACTGCCTCTGGTCGAATTCCTCATCTTCATATAAGCTCTCACTGTAACAAGTATATAACATTATAAAATAAGTAACCAGAAACACTTCATGCTTAATAGAGAAGTCCTTGAAAATATTAAGTTCTACCAAGTTATTAAGTGACAATGAATAAAGAACATAATTTCCAGAAACTAAAATACCAAATTGCAACTGCCAAAACATTTAATGGACATGCCTCTTCCAATGTATCTAGCTCCCATTAAATCCCATGAACAAATCATAAACAAGAAACGAGACGACACATGTCTTAGCTCAGTGTTTTTACTTGACAGGACAAGCGCTAAAGATCAAACAAAATGTTCCTGCGTATAGTCTTGCAATTCAGACACTTAAAAGTCAAGGATTATGCATATTCCTCAAACCAACCATAATAAACAGAAAAAAAGAAGTCTCAACCAAGGCTCCACCTGCTCGTTTTCAGATTAAAATTATGCTTCATTAGAACCCTTCAAACAAAAGCCTTGGCAATCCGAGCCTAAACGCAAATTATTTTTAAAAAATAATATATTTTTTTCGACCACAGCAACTCCTCGAAGAATAATACATGAATGAACCACAACAGTTAGGGAAATTTGAGTTATCTATCATCCATACACAAAACCTAGGTTTTCTACTACCAGTGAAACTAACCGCCCATTATAATCCCCTCCCGAAATCTCCAGCCTAACAGATCAAACCAACCTAGGGTTCATCCAAAAAAATCGCCAGATCGAATCTAACCAGGCCAAACGACACTAATCGCATGAATCCTCCCTCCACACGGCACCTTCCTAGCCGAACCCCACCTCTCATCCAAATCATCATCATCATCATCACATACATAGAGCACCAAACCCCAACCCCCCACTCCACGAATCGAACCGAATCACGCGACGCCGCATCGGGCGCAGCGGCCGGCGGGGAGGAAAAGCTACAGCTGAAAGTGGGTGGGGTGTGGGGGGCGCAACTCACATGGCGGGGACGCTGGTGGAGATCTCGGGCCAGAAGACGTGGACGAGGGAGTTGAGGTTGGCGAGCGCGTGCAGCTTGAGCTCCGCCGCCGGCTCCTGCAGCATCGCCAGCAGCCCGCTCGCCGAGCTCACCATCACCGCCGCCGCCGCCATCTCCCGCCTCCGCCGCCGCTGGATTCGACGATTTGGATGCTCGTCTCGTCTCGTCGGCGCTGCTTCGGCTTTTTTTGCCTTTTGCTTGGAGGAGGGGAAGAAGGAGAAGAGCTCTCGTCTTCGATGGGAGGGGCGGGGATGTAAATATAGCAGTTTTTGGAGGGGCTCAATGGTGAAATTCGAGTAGGGCACTATATTCTGTACTCTACTCCGTATTTGGGTTATTGGGATTTTCTTTCGGAGGGCGTATTTCTCCGATTTTTGTTTTTTTTTTCTTTGGATCGGGGAAACCAATGATTGAATTGGCACCCGGATACGTATACGGATACGAATGCACTCCGTATTTGGTGGAGTACTATACGTACTCAGGCCTCGGCCCATTGTCCAGAGCAAAACCAAAGGCCCAATGCCCTACTGTTTTCACCCGTGCATTTAGGCGCAGAATAAGTTCACTTTGACTCCCTCAAAAGTGAGCCGAATCTAATTCATGACCCTGAACCCCAAAACCAGATATCTTGACCCCTAAACTGTTAAAACCGGTGCAATTTGACTCCCTCAACGGTTTTGGAGGGCGGTTTTGCTGCTGTGGCGCCTACGTGGCGATATTGACCGAGTCTTCGTTACACGTGGCATTGACGTGGCACTTACGTGGCATTAGAATTAAAAAATATACGTGGGACCCATTAGTCATTCACACAAAGAAATGTGGGCCCACTGACATACGGGACCACATGTCAGTCCTCCGTGTCTCCTTCCTTCCTCCTCCTCCTCTCCCTTCTCTCTCTCCCCTTCCAAGCTGGACATGCGCAAGGGCGTGGCGGCTCACCGGGATCCCTGCCGCCGCGACCACATCGTTCTGTCGGCGCCACCCTGATGTCGCCCACCCTGCTCCTCGCAGTGAGCCGCGCCGACCACCTCCTCCCCCGCTCGCTACTTGATGTCGCCGTCGACCTACTCCTGCCCGCTGCCATCCCCATTGACGCATCAGTCAGGACCAAATGCGTGAGACAGGAGACAAGGAAAGGCACTGCCCTGATGGTTCGGAGAACTCAATGGTATCCTGAGCTACCGCTACTGCCTTTGGCTGAGAAGAGGATGAGGAATCAGCAATCATAGACGATGCCTCCAGCAGAGTTTGTGCAGATGCTGCTTGCCCCTTCTCTGCACACCTGAAGTGGAAGAAGCAAGCTCAATGAGTAGAAGAACAATTTATATGAGGAGATGCACAATCCATATTACCACCGTGAGATGTAAGTTAGCTCACGAATGTGATTAAGTGTTACATGATATAGCAGTATAATTTGCAAAAGAGATGGATATCACAGCCGAACAAGTAACATACAGATTAACAAACAAGTAAAACTGGTACAGGCCAAAAATTTATCCGTAACTTGCAACATGAATCCAACTAAAATACATAGGGAACTATACTTGAGCCTTCTGTTCCCAACCACCCAAAAATCATAGAAAGCCCTATCGACGATCACTTGGAACATAGCGAACATAGCATGGAGATGGCGGAGAGTAAGAAGCGCGGGATTAGGGATTGGATTGGTGACTCCCAGCGGAAGCGGAACCGCAAGCCAGGCCGACTCTTCTTCCTCCTCCCACTCTCCTCCCGCCCTCCGCGGCTTCGCCTTCGCGGCCATAAAACCGACGGAGGCTTCGAGATGCGGCCGCGGCGGCGAGAAATGAACTCCGGCGAGGGGAAAAACTCGAAGCACTTATCGGTCGGATCCCCGCAGCGCGCGCAAGGTTGTTGCGGTTCACCGGGATCCCCCCGCCGCGGCCACATCGCTCTGCCGGCACCACCCTAATGTCGCCCACCCTGCTCCTCGCGGTGAGCCGCGCCGCCCACCTCCTTCCCCGCTCACTGCTTGATGCCGCCGCTTCCTCTACCACCGCCGCCACCGGCCGAAGGGAAAGAAGGGGAGAGAAAGAGAGAAAAGGGAGAGATGGAGGAAGAAGGAATGAGACAGGGAGGACTGACATGTGAGCCCCACATGGTAGTGGGTCCACATTTCTTTTTGTGTGAATGACTAATGGGTCCCACGCATAATTTTTAATTATAACGCCACGTAAGTGCCACGTCAACGCCACATGGAACGAAGACTCGGTCAATATCGCCACGTAGACACCATGTTAGCAAAACCGCCCTCCAAAACCGCTGAGGGAGTCAAATTGCACCGGTTTTAACTGTTTAGAGGTCAAGATATCTGGTTTTGCAGTTCAGGGTCATGAATTAGATTCGGGTTACTTTTAAGGGAGTCAAAGTGAACTTATTCCTTTAGGCGCTCTTTGTTTAGACTTATAAGCCAATTTATAAGTCGAAAAGTCTAAAGCCAACATGGAGGATTACTAGGACAGGATTCAGGGCTGTCACCACCTGCCGCCTACATCTGACAAATCTATGGGATACACAACAAACAAATGTAGTCTCTAACCTAGGCACCACGTCTAAGTTATTAATTACTACTCTAATACTTGCGCAGGAACTTCTTTCTTTATCCAGAGTCCTAGTCCTATAGCACTTAGTACGAAATACTAAATAATGAACCCACAAAGATGGAAATCTATCTTACTCAGGCTAAGTAATTAAATAATGGATATCATGTTTTATTTCATTATATGCAGGTATTGATGGTCAAATATTATGATTTAAGGACCGTCAAGAGTACTCCTCCATTTTTAGCCCCGGTTGGACTGCCATAACTGGTTGTCGTAAACAACTCGACAACCCGGAGTGGTCTTTTGAAGTACCAGGAGGACACTATTAGAGGTATTGGCCACACGATTGTATACTAGCAGATGTAAATTAGGAATTGAGTGCATACTAGAAGTATATGAATTAATTGCTTTCTATTTCTTCTTCCACTTAGTTATAAAATTAATTATCATGAATGATTTAAATTGGAAAAAACGATAACCTGTCATGATAATTAGAGGAAAGGGCAGAGCCAATTTCATTTGTCATGATAATGGCATTTTAATTAAAAATCCTCATTTCGTTATTTGTGCGTGCAACATGCGTGGGAGGCGCGTACGGAGTCCAGGCATGAGATGGCAACGTGTGGTTCATCGGATGACCAGAAAATTTGGCTGAGATAAATTTTTTCAGCCGGCTGTTATCTAGTCCCTTGTTGATAAATTTTCCTTCGGAAATTTAACAAATATAATTATAATATAATTATAATATAATTATTTTATAACTTGCACGTAACTACAACTTGTATGTAACTTTTCAAAAACCTCTTTGCAACATGCTATTTTCATAAAAAGAGATCATGGGACTCCAGTAGGGATGGCAGTCGGGCACGGGTAGAAGGTAGTGACTACCCATGCCCGTGCCCATGAGGCAATTTATGCCCGCGGGCATGCCTGGTACTACATGACGGGCAAGGAGTACTTCCCATGCCCGTCGCCCGCGGGCATGCCCGTTCACCCGTCCAAGATCAGTTCAACCATAATTCCCACAAGCAAAGACAATGTCATAATTTAAAGAAAGGGTGCAGTAGTACCAAGTTTAATACAAGCATTACAAGTTCATCAATCACAACTTCAAATGGCATAGTTTAGCACAATCAACAAACTTCAAATGCATAGTTGGACATAATGACAAAATCAAACACACATATGAGCATAATAGAGTTTTGAGGCAGCCAGCCATCGCCGGTCAGGCTTGCTGCTGTTGACCGGAGAAGTAGCACGCCGGCTGCTACTGGCCGGAGTATTTGTATGCTTGCTGCTGCTTGCCGGAGTTGCCATTAGTTCAAATCACTAGCAATCAAATCACAAATAACAGGTCAAGATCAGGAGAGACTAGATCGAAAAAAATAGATACCTAGATCTAGAGGAGAGAAGGGGGATAGAAAGGGAATAGATGGCGGCGACCGGGGGGGACCTCCGCGGCTCGGCGCAGTGGAGGCAGTAAGATGCGGCGACGGTGGCCGCAGAGAAGGGGGCCCAGCTGGAGGACGACCGGCCGGAGGGGAGCTCGGCGCAGACGGCGGCCGCAGCTTCCTCCCGGAGGTGAAGCCCCTCCCCTCCTGCGGCCGTGCAGCAAGCCTCTCCCGTCCCCTCACAGCGATGACTGGCTGGCGGCCGGCGGCGGGAGTGGGGGCGCTAGCGGCAGGGATGGGGGCGCCGGCGGCTGGGAGCCTGGGAGGAGGAGTCGAGGCGGCTGGGAGGTGGCTGGGAGACGGCTTGGACTGGTGAGGAGGAGAGGCGGCTGGGAGTGGGAAGAGGGGGAGAAACCCTAAAGATTTTAGATGGTGTTTTATACTAAGTTGACTGAGGGCCCACATGTCAGTTGGTTTCACGAGTAAACGGGCGAAGCGGGCATGGGTAGTGATTACCCATGCCAGTGCCCGTGTGCCCGTTGGGTACATGTTTTGACCCAATAAAAAACCCATGGGTACTAAATGGAGAATAAACCCAACTCTATTAGAGTTTTTACCCGCGGCTAAATGAACAAATGGGCAAAACTGCCATCCCTAGACTCCAGGTAAAAAAAAAAAGTCATGGGACCGAAACCTCTCTCATGTGCATGTGCTGTGATTTTTTTCTTCCTCATTTGTAAAAATTTTAAAACAAATCTAACTACTGTGATTAGTACGCGGGGAGCATGTCCGATAATATTTGAATGCAGGATGCGAGGCGATAAACAAGATAAACAAAAACAACTATTTTTCATGTTTAAATTAAATTAAACAAGAGATAAATACATGGTGATTAAGAGGATAAGCTAAGGATGTTGGAGCCATTCAGAACACGGGCACCACCAAGTGTATAAACGCGGCGAGGATGGCAGCCATGACGCCGGCGACCCTCACTGCTGCCGCCACGGCGACGCCGCTGGCAGTGGGCGCGATCTCGATGATGAAGCGGCAGGACCCGGCGGAGGGGTCGACGGTGGTGGTGGTGGCGATGCCCTTGAAGTCGCAGGCGCGGTCGTCCTGGTCGTTCACCTGGTAGTAGCTGTTGAATGCGTACGACACGTTCCCCTTGGCGTCGAGGCCGCCGCACGACGTCTTGTACCCGAGGCTTGTGCAGTCGGCGAGCCCGCACGCGTAGCTCACGCCGTCGCCGACCTTCTGGTCGGCGAGGCTCGCCGATGGCTTCATCACGCACCACCGTCGCTGCAGGTACGTCACGCCCTTCGCCGGCGTCAGCGTGCTGCCGTTGCCGCCGCCGCGGAGGCTGAGAGGGTACTTGGGCTGGCCGTCGTAGTAGAAGACACCCCAATGGCGCTCGAAGTTGCCCGGCTCGATGCTCTTCTGGTCCTCGTCGATGAGGCTGAAGAGGTAGGCGTCGATGGGGCCTGGCCGGAGCGGCGTGCCCTGGCCGGAGGCGATGTGGGTGAGGAACCCCTGGTTGAACTGCCGCGCGTACTGCGGGTTCGCGTTGGCGTCGCCGTCGGTCGGCCACCCGACCTCGCCGACGATGATGGACACGTTCGGGTACCCGTTCCGCCGCAGCGCCGCCACCAGCGTGTCGTGGTTGGCGTCGAACGTGTTCTGGTACGTCACGCCACCATCCACCACCGGCGCCGACGAGCCCTGGATCGAAGTAGGGATGAAAACGGTTCAGAAATGGTCGGAAACGGTATCATCTTTCTATTAATTCTACAGAAACTATATCTATTTTCTATTAGTTCTTGAAATCGATAAGAATAATTACTATATTTATGAATTTAAATCGATGCTGAAAAAGAAAAATATATTTTAGAAATGCTAACATCAGTACGGTCGAAAAAATTCCATACTGTTTTGACCCCTACCTGAAAGAAGGCGTAGTCGAGCGGGAAGTTGGGGTCCTTGTAGAGGCTGATGAACGGGTACACGTTGGCGACGAACGGCGCGCCGGTGTCGGCGAGGAACTGGACGATGGTGAGCATCAGGCCGTGGATGTCGGCGCGGAAGTCGCCGTCGGAGGGCTTCCCCGTCGGCGACTGGTACACGTCGGCGTTGAGCGGCACCGTCACCTTCACCTTGTCGGCGAGCCCGGCCTTCTTCAGCGCTGCCTGCACGCTCTGCATCGCCGGGAACGTCGTGTTCAGGTACGTCCCGTTGAACGTCTCCAGGAACGGCTCGTTCCCGACGGCTACGTACCTGCCAACCACAATCCATCAGGAAAATAAAAATAAGCATCATTTTCCATCAAGTAAAATAGCGAGCAATTTCACAGTACTAATGGGTTAGGGAAATAATTTCCCATCCACCAAAAGGCATTTTAAATCCTAACCATTCATTCTCCCTCTTTTATTTAATCTTAACTCTTCATTCATTTCTCAATCCCAATCCCACTTATCATTTCCCATTATCCAAACATAGCCTTAAGGAGCTATCTGAGGTACTACTTTTTCTATACACTAAATTTTTGATACCTCATAGTACCTTCTCAAGAACTGTAAAATTTTTCTAAAAATATACTCTTACGAACAAGATCTCAATCAAACGTTGGATTAATTAGCTGGTAGCTATAAAAGTTCAACTTTTTTTTAAGATTCTAGTAAAGCTTTTTACTAGTATCATATTCATTTTCATCAAACAAAAAAATACATTATTACAGCAGAATATTTTCAGAGAATTTTTGTTTTGAAGGTAATGGATAGAAATCCAGTTTCTATATCTATTCATGGATATACACAGTTAAATTTTCAGAGAACTAAGAGAGATTTTAAGATGAAGAGGTGGAAGATTATTTAAGGCAAGGATCACTTCAGCACGGTTAGACATCTGCATCAGACAGGGAAGCATGATCATGCTGCGAAGAACTGAAAATCCCCATATACCATATGAATGCCTCTGTGCCAGGCATTTTCCACTGAAATTCATGATGCTAGAACGAGAAAAATTGTGGCATGGTCCCATGTTCTTGTGGCCATCACAATTAATTATAGCCCCACAATAATTTTGTTAAATCTTCAAACAAATTGGCTCTAGTAATAAAGTTGAATGATTGAAACATATCAGGTTTTAATAACCTATGAAATTCTTTTGTTGGAATTGGTCAAAATTTAGAGGCTTCTAGGTTCCAAGCAGCCCAAAACTTCAGGGCTGAAATATATATATATATATATATATATATATATATATATATATATATATATATATAAAGATAGGGTGAAACGAGATTACTTTCAGTAATAAGAAACAGTGTGGATGAAATTTCAAGACAAGATTAATGCAGATGTGGCAACTGGCAGCAGCTGCATGATCTTTCTGGATGGCTGGACAAGATGTGGTCTAGAAAGGCACAAGAGAGATTGTGATTTGTGAGAGACTATTCCTAAACCAAAACGTGTCAAAACCTCTCAAAAAAGTTGCTGTGTCCTTCGGTTTCTTGAGCTTTAGCCTTTTTCCCCTGAATCTGATTTCATCACTGCCCATACATGTCCCAATCACAGCAGTGGCAAATCATGAACACCACCCCAAGAGATAATGGTTTTCTCAAAGCTATGTGTGATGTGTGTGTGCAGTAGCACTGAGCAAAAGAGAAAGAGCAAAAAGGAAAGAAAAAAAAGGCATGCATCCCTGACTTTGATTTTGATATGCCATGCAGGATTATTGCAATTAAACTGTTGGAACAACAGAAAGAATTTTCAGTTGCTTGTGGCTATGGTCTTGCCAATAAAGAGAAGGGAACCTTAACTTTTTGTGACTGCTAGATGTCCTGTGAAGCTTCTACACCAGTGATGTCAAAGAAGACATGCTCATTTTGGTTTTGGTTTCAGGAACTCTACAGTGTGACAGTAACACCTTGCTAGTTGCTATTGCAGGCTTGCAGTGTCTTGAGAGTGAAGTAAAGTACTAATGCCTTAGCCTAAATGTGATGTTAAAGTTTTTATTTGTAGTGTTCAGTTTCTCAAATTAGTTAACCTTTGTTTTTTTAACTTCTACAACAAAGACCAAGATTCCACCAAAAATATGTTTGCACCACAATATATATGATACTCTTAGAAAATATGTTGTCTAAAAAAAATGATAATCTCTCCTTCCAAAAAAATACAAATATTTATGAAGTTCTACTTGGGTATTAAAAAAATAGGTGAAACTAAATAAAAGTTCGTTATGATTGGTTAAAATGAGAAAATATGTATGGTGTTATTGGTTCAGATAAGTGAGTTTATAGGGAAATTGTTATATTTCGAGATAGATTTTGAACGCTATAGGTTGCTATATTTTCGGATACAAACTAGGCCGAGTTATTTCCCCCACTTTCCCAACTCACATCGCACGTTTTTCAAGTTGCTAAACGGTCCATTTTTTTGCAAAAATTTTCTATACAAAAGTTGCTTAAAAATTAAATTAATCCATTTTTTAAAAAAATTACTAATACTTAATTAATCACACTCTAATGAACTGCTCCGTTTTTCGTGAGGAGGAGTTGGGTTCTCAACCCGAAGGAGCGAACACAGCCTAAGAGCCTATCTTTACTGTTCGTAGAAGCCATCTGGAGCGTCCGTTTCCAATCCAACGGCCAAGCGTTTCATCGAAACACCTTGCAATTGGCATCACGAAAACGAGTGTCTGACCTGATGTCGACGCCGTTGTTGACGTGGTTGGAGACGTTCGTGGCGACCCAGTCGTCGGCGGCCTTGGCGCCGGCAGCGAGGTCGGCGAGCATGTCATTGGGGATGCCGACCATCACCTGTATGCCCGACCCCTTGAGCGCCGCCAGGATGCCGTCCTCGGCGTCGAACAGCTTCACCCTGTCGAACCCGTTGTCCTTGAGCAGCTGCACCACCGTGCTCGCCGGCAGCGGGTGGCTCAGCTGCGTGCCCCAGTTCACGCCGATCCCCTCCGACCACCGCGCCATGCACGCCGCCACCACCACCACTACCAGCACCAGCCTGCCGCCGGCGAGCGGCGCCGGCGCCATTTTGCTTCTGCAGAGTGTTCTGATCAAGAAATGAGGTGTTTCTTGGGATACTTTTGGGGATTTTGTGGATTGTGTGTGGTGTTAATCTTGGATCAGGAATCGGTCAGAAAAGGCTGGGAGAGTGGGTATGTTTGATTCTTGGAGATGATCATCAACAGCCTCAAACCTTGTGACACACCAAAAGGTTAGAGGAAAGATTGATCGATCAAGAAAGAACTTATATATATGTGGAATCTGATTTGTTCTTGGTACACAGCCAAGTGCCAAGTGTACCAAGAACAGCTGAAATGGAACAAGAGAAGTGAGGAAAATACACAGCAATCAGCAGGCAAATTCAGAGACCTCAAACTAACTGAAATTCAGAGAAAATTTCCTTCTTGTGCCAAAAAAAAAACAGGAATCAAACACCAGCAATCAGGAAACAAAAAGGGAGCTCAGAAATGAGACCACAAAATGGTGGCCGATCTCTTCTTTGAGGAAGCTTGTGGGGGGTAGCAGAAGAAGCTGTCTGCACTGATCACAGCCTCACAGGAACAAGAGCATGACATGACAGGGACAGGAGGAGGAGGAGGCATTAATAGGTCACCACAAGTGGAGGTTGTGCTGCAAGCAAGAATCCTCAAAAAAGGGGGAAACCAGGTGACTACTAGTATTAAAAATTGCAGAGATGAACAGCAGGGGTGTACTTACATGCCCTAGGTTGAGATCAGGTGAGTGACAGGTTAGTAGGTAGTAGTAACCTACAGGAAGATCACAGCAACAAGTAATGGACAGTTGGACTCATCACCAGCATTTCCAGGAGGAGAGGCTTGCCAGGTGCAGGAGAAACAAAACAAAAAAAAGGCTATGGAAGTATGGATAGCTTAAGAGCAAGGCTAATAATACAACCGACCTGTTGGTAAGGTTATTTGTAGCCTTTTCTTAGGCTACCCATATAATAGTTAGCTCTTTACAATTAATACATGATCCATTTGTCTCTCTCACAGAGCTTCTTGGTTCTTGTGTCCAAGCCGGCTGTAAGTTTACAGCCCGCTTCTCTTCTCTCTCCTTCCTTCTCTCCTCCACCTCAGTATTTAGCCGGCTTATAGCCTACTATTATACTTGCTCTAAGAGGAGATGAAGTTGTATCCACAGTGGAGCAACGTGTGGCAGAGCCGCAGAGATCACACAATCATACAAAGGAGTTTGGCATGATATCTCTACTATGGTAAAAGCTCAGTCGCCTCCTTCCATCTCCTCCTCCAATCGCGTGATGATCCAATGCTTTATCTTCAATCACCCTGTAGCTCATTCCTAATTGTAATGTGGGTCTGTTACTAGTATAAAACTATATATATGAAAAGGAAAAGAAAGGATGAAGCCTTAGGCTGTGTTTGCAAGAGCAAGTTCCCAACACTCCCCTCTCGTTTTTCGCGCGCACGCTTTTTAAACGGTTAAACGATGTTTTTTTTATAAAAAGTTTCTATATGAAAGTTGCTTAAAAAAATTATATTGATCCATTTTTGAAAAAAAAATTAGCTAATACTTAATTAATCACGCACTAATGGACTATTCCGTTTTCCACGCGCAGATGGTAACCGCCAGCAACCAACACAGCTTTAGTGCTGCATATGTGCAACTTCCTCAGATTTTCAGCTGTGTTTCATGTAAGCCCTTTTGAAAGGGAAAAACAATTGCTCAAAATAGGGGTAAGGTTGTAGGGTTTTTTTTTTTTGGGTGACTGAAGGGTATGGCAATAATTTCAGTGTCAAAACACCATAGAACATTTGATCATATAAATTAGCAAGGTGTGTATTGATTATTGAAGGGAAGATTTTTTCTTTGGAGTTATTTGACTGGGGATGTTAAATCATGAGTTCAATTTGAATGGCCATCGATCAGTTAACATCAGAAAACGAGGCAGCCCTTCTGAAATTCTTGAATTTGTGTAGTGATGATGAGCATATAAAGCATATGAGCAGGAAAAGGCAGCCAGCAATATCAAATAAATATAGTATGAACAACAGTGAAGTTTGTTGTGCCTTTTTTTTTCCTTATCTGTTTCTTACCTTTCTCTCATCAGGTAAAATAAAATAGAAAAACAAAAAGAGAAGAGGGCAGGAGATATGAGCAGAGCAACCGGCTTTGCTTCTTCCACTTCTACTTTATCCTGTTTTCTTAGCATTAGTGCATTGTTCACCTTCATCGCCATTTGACAACAGCGCTTAGTTTTTTTTTTTTTAAAAAAAGAAACTGACAATAACTCTCCAGTACATTACTTAACTCATCGACAATAGGAAAAAAAAAGAAATGTATATGGTGATTAATCAAACACTCAAAATCACAATTATATTTTCTTCTAGCTAGGAGAAGCTCAGATATATTTGTTTCATAACAAAGGTGAGGTTGTCAAGATGATAGGTGACAACAGGGAGTGATTTGTATGAGGAAAAGGGATCTGGTTCTGGAGTGGCAAGGGAGCTTAGTATCTGTCTAACTTTTTTCAAAACTATATATATACTAAACAAATTAGAAAGCAAAGAGAGCATCTCCAATCTGTCCATGAAATTCTTGCCTTGAACAAGGGAGAGCATCAAGGTGTTTGGGGCAGTGCGGGGAGTAGGATCTAATGGCTCGACTAGCAGCTGTCTTAAATCTGGAAAGTGTGTGGTTATATATTGTGTTTAAAAGCACTACTACTATGTACTACCTCCGTCCTAAAATATAAAAATCTAGAATTCGATCTGTTAAGATACGTTGTACTAGGAAATGTCTCATCCGATTCTAGGTTTTTATATTTTAGGACGGAGGGAGTAGTAGTATTAGTAACTATTCGCATGTGAAATCTTCTGTACTCCTCTTTTCCAAATTACCTGTTGTTCCAGTTTTGTCCTAAGTCAGTATTTGTATCTTTGATCATTAGTTTTCCGAGAAGAGTTCGTATAATTTAACATCATAAGGTTTGTAATTTTAAATTTACCATGAGAAATACTTATAAGTTTATATGTTGTTAAAATATATGAATTTATAGAAATTAATGGATAAAGATATTATTTGACTTACAAGAAAGCTAAAAATAAAAGGTATGATGAAAAAAATAATTTTGTTTTTGGGCATTTGCAGGTAATGCCTCTTAAGCTGTGTTTGATATAGCTGTTGTTCTTAGCTAATTAGTGGCACGAAAAACGAGACGATCTATTAGTGCAAGATTAATTAAGTACTAAATATTATGAACTTTAAAAATATATTTGTTGATTTATAAACAAATTTCAATATAGTAAGTTTTTCTATAAGATGTACCATCTAGTAGTTTAGAAAGTATGCTCATCCCAGCACTACCTTAGTGCAGTCTCAATCCTCTACCTCAGTTAGTTTCCATAGTATTAAAATACTACCATATAAGAAAAAAAAAGCCAAGGTAGTAAGAGAGTTAACGAGGAGAGAGAGGAAAAAAATATGAAGAAACAGCTCTACGCAAAAATTAAAAATGAAAATGAGGAGATATGTGGATGAAAGAAGAGAGAAGACATGTGATAGAAGATAATTTATTGTGAAAAAAATCATCCATTGAATATATAGTTTCTATATATAATGTCTATATGACATGGTGAATATGAAAACTATTTTATAGCTTCTATATTGCGATTGCCCTTGGAATGCATACTTAGTTATATACTGTGCATATCTTAGGGAAAATATAAAGTAAATCAATTTTACCTGAGGTAAAATATCGTAGATGTAGAGCATGCTATATCAAGTGTGCATGCAAAAACGTATTTGTGCACCGTGAAAAACTTGTTCTTTCAAAATAAAAGAGAGTGAATTGCACTTTGGGCCGGCTATTATTGCGTGAGTTATATTTTAGACTAGGTTATTTCTAATGTTATCACTTTGGTCCAGGATTTCTTACCCTCTATTGTACATTGAACCACTTTTTTTGTTTGCCACTCCTTGATTTCATTAGCAATCTTATCAGCAACACAATAAACCAATCAATATTTCATCTAACCTTGATTTCTTTACTCCTTGATTTAGCTGCTTGACTTCTATTTTTTCCCTTAAAAAATCATGTGAGCTTAGAACAAATCACTCTATTGAGCTTGCATTCGGCAGCTACAACAGCCAGCGATCATGAGGCTTGGTTTTTGTTGGCTCCTCAAGCTCGGGAAGACGGGAACAGAGCAGAGAGAGAAGGGATCCCAGTGCTATGCTTGATCATCTATTCATCCTTCAGATCCATGGCGCAGGTGCTTAATAGAAAAAAAGGAGGAAAGAGAAGAGATGGAGAAGAAGGGTGGTCCAATTTGAAACTATTGTAAATTTATATAGTCCAAAATGATAAGATAACTTTACCCCTTGTCCAAAGTAAAATTTTGGTAAAAATTTATAGCCTAAAGTGCAATTAACTCAAAAAAAATATATAGATCAGGTATGACGATCACAATTCATGTTGAAGAATAAACAAAAAGTAAACAAGAAGATAAATATGAAATCAACAGTAAAGACTTATCTTTATTATCAAACTAGATGATGCCCCGCGCTTTGCTGCGGGATGTATGTTACATATTGGAGAAATGATGAAATGATTTAGATTAAAATATTATGAAAATGATTTGAGAATGATGATTTAGCATGTGTATGCATGTTTAGTTTTAGAATGAAATAAATTGCAGATATAATTACTATATACTTGTATGTTGAGTTTTGTGTGTTTAATGGGTTGATGTGGCATGCTTGCATGTAGGTTTTAGACATGCTAATAAATACTATGCTTGCATGTTGAGCTTTAGGTATTTAATGGGCAGTAGCTTTATAGAAAAAAGGGATTAAATCATTCACTCTAGCTACAAATCATATGATTCTCCATGGAGGGAGTAATTTCACATAACATTGTTTCTTTTGTTTTGCACTCACCTTTAGCTAGTGAAAATGATAGTATTTAAGAAAGGGAGAAATATTTTTTCCAGGAAGAGGAATCGCAATTTTTTTTTTGACGAGAGGAATCACTGATTTAGTCCCTCAAGTTCCTTGCAGCAAAATTTTTCCACCTGGGACCCTAAATTTTTTGTTTTGCTTCCATATTGTTGATTCTTTCTTTTACATAGTTCCATATTGTCAATTCACATTAAAGAAAAGGAGGAAAAAGGAGAAAGGGTGCACATTGAGTTTCATTTGTAGGGGACCCACTGCTACCTAAGGGAAAATATATGGAATGGAGCCTCTGCAACCCTAATTAGTGTGGATCCATCTTATATATATTGTCATCACATAATATTTCATGATAGGAAAAACTATAAGCTATAGAACTTTAACACCGCTGAGGTCAATAACATAGCACACCTCAAAGTTTAGGTGGATCAAACACGTTAGCCACTTGCCACTAGGTCATGGCTGATCAGTGACAGTACATGGTGGATTGGTGCCGCCCTGATGCTTAGACCGTTGCTAAGATTTTCAGCCTGTGTCAAAAGACAAAAAAAAGAGGTTTCTATTTAACAAATACTAAATAAACAGAGTATATTTTACTTCAATCTATATAAATATAGAAAAATTGCATGAATTTCATGTGATCAACGTCAACTAGAGCTATACCAAAGGAACTTACTAACTGACAACGATGGTGATGATCATGACTAAGTAGGAACTAAGAAGAATTATCATATCATAAAGCAGTGATTCAGTTCTCCTTACTAAGCGAACAAATATAGTGGAACCTTTACTGCCTGGAATGCACATTCACATCATCATCATGAGCTTAGCTGTAGCCGAGAAAAAACAAGCTTGTTCTAGCTAAATAAGTGAAAGAGAAAAAGAGACTTTAAAAAATAGAACAAGAAGATCTTAAAATTATATTAAAAGTGCATTTGGCTTTGACTGGATTATAAAATAAGAGGTTATTTTTTGAAGGGAAGATGTTGGGTTCTGGACAGCAAAGTTGGGTCACGTGTTCCACTATGTCGTATAGGACGCTCCGTCTTTGGTTGAGGTAGTGCACTATGATTAAATTTACAATTTTTGTAACCCGTTATTGAATTTAGGTTTCGTAGAACTCCCATCCGGTTAATGAAATGGTCGACAATTTTGTCGACAAGAGTTTTTTTCTTTAAGAATTTTGCGTAACACAATATATAATATATGTTTTGAGATAGGAGATACAGTTGGTAGCAAGGCCCTCATAGCGATGTCGCAAACTTACAATAGGAGGTCAGGCCAAAGTTATAAAATTTGATAATTTGATTGTATTAACACTTATGGCAATGACCACGTGGGACCTTCTCGAGTCTACGACGGTAAGTCAGGATGTCAAATAATCAAAGTACTCCCTTCGTCCCAAAAAAGTAAACCTAGGAGGGGATGTGACATTTTCTGGTACAACGAATCTAGACAAAGGGCTGTCCAGATTTATTGTATTAGGAGATGTCACATCTTTGCTTGAGTTTTTTTTTTGACGGAGTACAGTTTATATAGGATGTTAAAAAAAGAAGAGAGAGAGAGAGAAAGATATCTCTGGGCCAAAGGTAGGGTCGGACAAATGGGCCCAACAGCCAATACGGTACTAGTTACGTAGCCCAGCAACATGGCGCCATCCGTGGAACGGAACGGGCGTCCCCTTCCCGTGTCTTATCCACTCCCAACGTTCCATTCTGTGGATGCTTCCGCCACCGCCACCGCCACCGCCCAACGACCAGCAGCAAGCAGCTCAGCCAAGGGGCTCCCCATCGTATCGATCCCCATTCGCGCCGTCCTCCTCCTCCTCTTCTTCTTCTTCTTCTTCTTCTCGATTCATAGGTGTGGTTTCCATTTCTTGCTGTGGTTGCTGGTTGAACTAGCTTTTGCTTTGCTCGGATTGTGTTTTGATTGAGGGGTTTGTTAGTGTTAGCAATCTAACCCAAGATATCTTTGCAATTATATGCTCCAGTTAATCCGTCAGGCTTTTGTTGCTTGCTGCTGCTGCTGCGGTGGAGGGTGGGTGGGGGGAAGGATGCTGATTGCGGCTGATTTCCCGGGAGATTCGACGGTGTCCCGATGCGCATTCCCCGGTTTGTTCTGAGTGATGATGCGGTCTCCGTTTCGTGATCTTTGATTGATGAGCCGTTCCGCGGTAAGCTCTGAAGGCGGCATTGCGCTCCGGCTCTTCGTGGACTGGAGGATCCGGCGCTGGAGGGTCTGCGCATGCAAGATGTTCGACACTGGTTCCCAAAGGGGTAGGGTGAGGCAGCTGGTGGCTTTTGCCAAGAAGAGGAGGCAGCCCAAGAAGCAGCCGTCGCGGCGGCCGTGGTGGAAGGCGTGGTTCTCGGACTGGAACGACGAGGAGGAGAGCTTGTCTGGCTGGAGGGAGGATGAGGAGCTGCTCGAGGAGGTTGGCGGCGAGGAAGGGCTGTCGGACGACGAGAAGTTTGAGACGTGGAAGAGGAAGGCCGAGGCTATTATCGAGCTGCGGGAGGCGCGGCAGGATGCCATGAACGCGGAAGGGCGCTCGTGGGAGGATTGGATTGGCGGGGGCAGTAGCACAGCGGGGGATGGCGGCGGTGACTGGGGTGGGGATTTGGATGTGTCGGACCTGATAACGGATGACCCTACAGAGATAGTGAGGGATAAAGGTTTGATTGAAACTTTCAGAGACTCTGTAGATGAAGATTACAATGACATGCTGTTTGAAGACCGGGTTTTTCTGTATGCTTCAACGAATTCGGTGAGCTCTTTACCTATCTTGTTTTCTGTCACCAAATATTATAACCCACTGTCCAGTGATAACCATGAGATACTTGTAATGCTTTTTGAATATGATGAACTACTCCCTCCGTTTCATATTTTAAGTCATTTTGACTTTTTTCTTCATCAAACTTCTTTAAATTTGACCAAATTTGTAGAAAAAATTAGCAACATCTATCACACCAAATTAGTTTCATTAAATATAGCATTGAATATATTTTGATAGTACGTTTGTTTTGTGTTGGAAATGTTACCATATTTTTCTATAAACTTGGTCAAACTAAAAAAAGTTTGACTGGTAAAAAAGCCAAAACGACGTATAATATGAAATAGAGGTAGTACTATATAATATTGGAGTGCATAATATAGCAACAAACTTTAATCTTTACACCTTACAATATTATTGAACGCTGAGGGTCCATTTTGATGGTAATGATTTTGCATCTGGTGGCTGGTGTATTTTGACCATTTTGATGATTAAAAATTAAAAATGTTAACAAGTGTAGCAGCATTATATTGTTATATTAAGACCCTAGCAAATTGGATCTAACAAAAGAAAGTTTGCACTTTCAGGCCAAATTTCTAGCATTATTGATTGTGATTCCATGGGCGTTGGATTTTCTGGTTCATGACTATGTTCTGATGCCATTTTTGGAAAGGTAAATCCTCTCACAGTGTTCCATTTTTACTTTCTTAACTTTTTCCCCTCACTTCTTAATGTAAGAAAATGCATTCCATGTACACCCAATCTGATGTTTAGGAATTTATAAGGTGAAGTTTCAAGCACTGATGATATTCTCAGTTTCTCACTCTCTGAGCTTCTGAAATTACATGCGATCAATAATCATCTATGCTAAATGCAGAATTGATTACATGGAACATTACACAATAACAGGTACGTCCAGAAGGTACCACTTGCTGCTGAGCTGCTTGATGTAAGGCGCAGCCAGAAACTCCTGATGGTAAAGGACATAAATACTGAGAAAGCAAGATATCGTTTTGAAGTAGAGATTGGTAAATCTCCTCCACTTTCTGATGATGAGCTCTGGTCAGAGTTGCGGGAAAAAGCGTGAGAAACACTCTAACTATTATACTTTCTTGCCTTGTTGTAACTTCTGTTGATGCACTAGCATTGTCTGACATGAGCAATGGACCTTCTATCCTGCAATTTCATATGTTCAATCTTAACAGATCTGCTCTGCTACTTGATCAGGATAGAGTTGAGAGATGAATGGAGATTAGAAAACCGAAAAGCGTTTGCAAATATCTGGTCTGACATGGTTTATGGAATTTCCCTATTCCTTCTTATGTACTTCAACCAGAGCAAAGTATGTTTTATCAGATAAGCAGCTTTGTTTTTTTTTTTTCCATCTTTGATTGTGTTCCAATAAATTTTTCAGCTTTCTGAGTGTGCATGTGAGCTAAGTGATCGGTTATAAATAAACACCCCACAAGTTGACAAATTTCTGCACTATTAGGCCTCTCTCAGAGTTATCCGATTTCTGCTGTTAATACATAGTACATGATGATTTTGTGCCAAAAGAACTGCAGTGATGAACTGACCAGAGTATTCCCCCATTCTATTTGTACCTGGTTATACATCATACTTTTCTGACCTAGTGCAGTAGTAAGACCACCTAAGTTTCTGCAATATGTTTGATTGTTAGTATCATTTAGTAACACATACCTGGAGTCCATGATTTATGTACAATGAATTCATCAATCTATCTTATCCATCATCGTAGCCTATTTTTCTCTCCCATTGAATGCTTAGCGTTATCCTGCTTACAATACTCTTATTGCCTGCTAAGCTTTCAGGTTGCGATGCTGAAATTCACAGGATATAAGTTACTAAATAATATTTCAGACAGTGGGAAAGCATTCCTTATAATTCTAGTTTCAGACATCCTTCTAGGGTGAGTTACAATTCATTTTTCTTGAGTTCGTATATACATGTGGTTTTAGTGTGAACCTAGTTTGTAACAAAGCATACACTAAACAATTGTGCTATTTCTTTTGCTGGATAATGGATGTCAGCAACCTAACTAAAGGCGAATAACATGAGTTCTAACCTACCTCTCTCATGTGTTACCTGCTTATCTAAAAAATCATACATTTAAATAAGTAATTCTTGTTAAAAGAAGATTCGTCCAAAATGTTCAAAGAAGTTAAAGATGAGGCCAGAGCTCCCTCCAGGGGAGAGTGCCTTTTCTTTTCAGAAACTAATATCAGGGGGATACTCAGCAGCATGTTTTAGAAAGCAATTCATTATATCTTGTCATCATGATTCATGAGCGATTTTTTAAATATTATCTCTCATAAGTATGGATAAGTTTGTAAAAATGCATGGAAGAAATATTATAGCTATTTTTTTGTCAGGAATGAGGCAGATGGTTCTGTGTTTCTTCTTCGTTCGCACTTCAAATATGATCTTAATATTTCTTCATTTTTTTCTCTCTTCAAAGATGTTTGTAGCATTCGTGTGGCAGAATCTTATTTATCATCTAGTTAGAAACTTAGAATAGTGAACCTAAGTGGTACAGTACCCCGTTAGAAGTTAATTCACACAAATGCATATGAACTGCTTTGCGAATAATGGAATTCTTCCTGTTCATGCTTATGTTATACATCATGACATCTTTTCTGTTTCAAACAAACTATGGGATAGTTTGTAATTTTGTTTCTGCTTTTTTTCTTGTTTTCATGTAAACGTAACACAAGGTTAACATTGTTTTGGTTTGTCTGTGATCTTGTTGACTATATTAACATCATTTAGCTGCATTTTCACAGGTACCATTCAGAGTCAGGTTGGCATTCTTTGGTAGAAGTCATTCTCGAGCACTACGGCCTTGAAGCCGATCAAGCTGCAATCACCTTCTTTGTTTGTCTGGTTCCTGTTGCCTTGGATGTATTTATAAAATTTTGGGTCAGTCCACTTCTTGCCTTCACACAATCAAGCTAATAGGGCTATGAACATTTATTTTATTCTTTAAAAAACATTTATTTCATTTTATCTTTTTTTAAAAAAGAATATAAGTGTTTGTTAAGGCCTCATAATTTATGACTAGTTTCACCCAAAGTTGATAACATTATAGATTCACGTTTGGCTACTCAGCGCTAACATTTCAGATAATATTAACTGAAAGTTTTATAGTCTTTCTACAAAGTGATTTGAACTTTATTGCTGGGCCGACAGTTATTAGGAAGACAACCTTTTGTAGATACAATTTCATTTCCTGACACTGCTCTTAAATCAATTGTTCACCTTGCATGTGCTAGAACCCATTGCATTTTTTAATAACTGGAAATACATGTTCTCTTGATAAGATCAACAATTCGACGTACTTAATTTTATTTCCTTATTTTCCAGGTATACAAATACCTTCCAAGATTATCACCTAGTGTGGGTAACATTTTGGATGAAATAAAGCGTCATTAGAGACTTTCCATCAGGAATTTGATCTGCTTAATTCATTCCATTAAGAATTTGAAGGAAAGACCATCCTTCCAGGTATGTATTCGGTGTTATATACCTTTGGCTTGTATTGTGTTGTTATCAAAGGTTCATTAGCAACTTTTTGTGATGGTGTTTGCGAGGTGCTTCTTGATTCTTTCTTAAATTGTTGAAATGTTGGCTTTCTTTCTTTCTTTCTTTCTTTTTGAACCAGACTGTGAATGAAACAGAGATAAACATGTCTGATTGACAAAAGAACTAGTTACATATTGCTGTGAGCAGTTAATCGTTCATTGAGAAAGCAAATTTGAATCTGAGTTTCTGAAGAAAGCTACTCTGCTGCAGGGCTCACTCGGGGCTAGTGTCTGATTGATGAAATGCCAACATAGTTGCCATGGATTGCAATTTCGGAGGTCGCCCTAACCAGTGCTTACCCTACAAAAGGCATACATAACATTCTGTAGTATATATACTCTCCACATAAAAAAAAATGTGCTGATTACACATATCATCCAGGAATATTCAGGTTCTCTCTGATGCGGTATTCACCGATAATGAGCGATTTTGTCCCAGGATGCTCACATATCGAACCTTCTGTGTTTTCATCTTTTTGTTATGTGAAATTCGAAACAACTATGTATTTGTATACAAACAGCAGAGGCTGCAGTAGGAATTTGCCTTTCCCCCTTTTTTCTCCATTGTAGTTCCTTGTGGCATTTGTAATGTTATCAAGGAATTTAGGCCAGTCTAAGAAAATAATTTAGGTCCAATTTGGTGTGCGGGATGAGACTATTTTCTTGTTCCTGCAGGAAATTATTCAATTCATGCATGTGAGGAAATACCTATGCTTCAATCAGAAATTGCTCCCTTTTTTACAAGCGGTGAATTCGATCTATGCGTTGGATTTTTTTTTAAAAAAAATATCTTTGTGCCTGGTTTAATTGCATGCTGCAATATGTAGCAGGAATTTTGTCTGATGAACAGAAAAGGTGGGTACAGGTTGAAGGCCTGTTTGCAGAAGTCGATCTGAACATTCCTGACTTCCTGAAAAGATCTGATCCTCCTACTTCCGACCATATGAATTTTATGAGAAATTGGAAATATTTTCACAAGAGCTAGTTCAATTTTCTGCACAAATCTGGAAAATCACTTGGTTCTAATGGGATGCTTTTAAGCTGAGCAAAATGCTGGTGACGTGCTTCATTACATTCTTCGTATAAGCACAAACATAGTACTAATAGTACTTATCTCTAACTACTCGAGTCAAAAACTGACGTAGTTGCTTCAGCGTTTGAGTGCCTAGTGATTACTACCTCCATCCTGTTACGCACTTCGATAAGTCTTGTTACGCATTTTTTTTTCTTAGTTAACCTTCTTTATGCTTGATTAAATTTATATAAAAATATATTAATATTTTAAATATAAAACAAAAATATTATCAAAATATATTCAATGTAAAATTTAATGGCACTAATATGGTGTCGTAGATGTTATTGCTTTTTCTATAAATTTGGTCAAAACTAAAAAATTTTAACTTAAAAAAAGTCAAAAAACTTATAATATGAAACGAAGGAAGTATTTCTCTACATGCGTAGCAAGAAGAAATGTCTATATTTGTGAATGGCAGATTTGACTGATTATTTTCGATGGTAGTATGCTTGCATGGATAACCAATATTTAATAATGGCTAGCTATATTTCTGTTGTCATATTTTTCAAGGAAAAAGGTTAAATCTTATACTATGCTATATCTTATACTTTAAATTCCATATATTTATACTATAATTTTTGAATCTTACACTGTATTTTCCAGTGCTCACCGTAGTGGAGAACTAGGAAAAAGCAGTTGATTATGTATTTGATTATGAGAAAAATATTAGTGCAAATTAACATTTAAGTAAAAGAAAAAATGATAAGAAGGAGTTATGAGAGATACCAATACATGTAAGATAAGTTAAGAGAGATAGCCACTACATATAATGGGAGTAGTTATTTTTGAAGGAAACTATGCATTTTTGGTAGCTTTGTGCTCCATGATTAGAACCTCTAAAGGGCCCTGATCATTCACATTAATTTTAGTAAGTAGAAAGAGTGCGGAAGCTACTATTTAACGAAATAAGCTTGCTTACTGCATTTGTGCCAAAGGAAAGATGCATTGAAAAGAACAGCTATACACATTAATCGATATAAGAAAGAGGAATTTGAGAAATGGTTATCTCTGGTGTGCTACGAATTAAACGAAATTAAATGATTGATTTTGGATAAAAGATAGGTTACACATTTCATTGTGCTGAGATGCAAGGTGCGCATGGTGATGGTTACACTGTGCGCTAGCACCTCGATCTCTCTCTCTCTCTTGCGAGATGTGGCTAGCACCCTTGATATGCAATCTAGGATCTGCTTATGCTCGTGAAAACCTAGGTTGATCCTCTAACCTAACTCGATGTATGAATAACAAGCATATAATTTTTTATTTTATCTCGATGCCCTGTGTTTTCAAGAACTTCATGTCAAACCGGCGCTTATTCCAATCCGTGCTTGACCGTAAAATGAAAGTGACTATGTAATTGAGTGTTCTTATTTCAGCTTGATCAAATAATCAACGTGTTATGAAAAGCCATAGGCTGCGTTCGAATGTCCAACAATTAACAATTGTTGAATGAAATTTTAGATTCTCGTGACACGCATTTCAAACTGCTAACGGTGTGTTTCTTGTGAAAACTTTCTATATGAAAGTTGCTCTAAAATACCAGATTAATCCATTTTTCAAGTTTCTAATAATTAAAACTCAATTAATCACACGCTACTACCATCTCGTTTTGCGTGAAACACTTGATCTTTTATCTCCACTTCAGGATATTCAAACACCACCGTACTGTCAGACACCAGTGTCCCAGATTCCCAGTGCAGTAGTGCCAGCGTCATAACCATGGGCCGGGTCAGGTTGTGCTAGAATATGACGTGAAAACAAAGCATCACCAAACAGCTCGTGCAACATGGTGAGATAAACGTCGAGCCATGCGCTAGAAGACGACGTGATGACAGGCGTCACCAAGCAGCTCGCGCAACACACCAAAAAAAATAAAAAAAAAGCATAAATTGAGGTGCCAAGAGTTGAACCGGCTATATCAAGCTTTGAGATAAATGGCTATAACCACACAAGCTGCATACAAGTACCGATTGAAAATACGATAAGATTATATTTAATCTCTACTATTATAAAAATTGAAGTTGTTTTTGTCGGTATTTTGATACGTCATCCGTGTGTAAGTTGGTTTTTAAGTTCGTTTGCTTTTGGAAATACATATCCATATTTGAGTCAGTTTTTAAGATCATTCACTTTTGGTGATATAGAAGAAACCATATAAGAAATATGTTTAAAAAAACTTACATGCTAACTTGAGATGATCAGATTGCTAACTGCAGCTCATGATTTTCTCTCTCTCTCTCTCTCTCTCTCTATATATATATATATATATATATATATATATATATATATATATATATCCAAGCAAACTTCCAGAGTGAATTTCATCTTAATTAAACCATATAACAATAATAAGATTAAAAATAGACTTCACCCGTTGTAACACACGTGTATTTTTTCTAGTCTCTACTACTTAAAAAATAAGAGATGTCATCGTCCTTAATAACCAAAAAGGGTGAAAAAAATAAAAAAAAAGAAAATCCGATTCAATTTGCTTCCATCGTCCGTAATAACAAAAAAAGGCGAAAAAAACATAAAAAAAGAAAGTCCAATTCAATTTGACGCTTAATGCGAGTCCGAATCAAATTTGGCCAAATCCTAGAGAAAACACTATTACAAGAACACAAGAACATATTTCATCAACAACAACGACAACACAAGAACATCACAAGCACAAAAACACTGACGCCGGAAGGGGAGGTTGCCGTCATCGCAGGGACGTCGGGCTGCCGCTTCCTCCCCTCCCGCTGGATCCGACAGAGGGGAGGGCGCTGCCCCTGCCCGCCACCTTGGGAGGGGGAGGGGAGCAACGTCGTGGCGGTGGGGGAGGGGGAGGGGGAATGGCGCCGCCGCCGTGGCGGAGGGGGAGAGGCACCGTTGGCGCCGTCATTTAGAGAGAGAGTGAGGGGGAGGGGAAAAGATTTCAGGGTTAGGGTTGGGATGCTGAACTTTTATATAGATCCGGATCAATCTAGACCGTCGATCAGATCGGACGGCTGCGGCTTCTCCTACATCGGGCCGCGGTTCCCAGGCCGCCTCATGGGCACGGAATAAGTTCAGCTTAGGTCCCTTAAGGTTGAGTTCTTTCCTTCTAATACTACTAAACGGTGCATTTTTTCGCAAAAAATATCTATACAAAAGTTGTTTTAAAAAACACTTTTTTCGTGACAGCACTCCCTAAGAAAACGAAAATGGCTAATCTTTATCTCTACTACTTAAAAAATTTGAAAATGTTTCCGTTGTTCGTCTAAAATGAAAAAAAGAGTGAAAAAAGTCCGATTGTATATAAAAAGGGCAGAAAAAAGTCCGGAAAAAAGGTCCAATTTCTATCCGATTTCATCGTTTATATATTCTCTATCTCTAATCTAATGTAGGTTTCCAGTGAAATTTCCATCCGTCCTCAACCAATTTTTGTCCTGCAACATCCCAAGTCCAATACACAACAAATCATCCAGAGTCCGCATCAAATAACACTCCACCTTAGGTTACCCAGAAGAGAACGAACGGGAAATTTCAATTCGCGGGTTGAAGAATAAATGCTGAAATTATGTTTATATTATCAAAATTAGTAATTAAGCTCTGAAAATTTCAATAAAATTTCAAAGAGTGTAATTAATTATGAAGAATTTTAAAAAATTAAATCCAACCATATAACTTTTTTCACACTTATTTTACTTGTAAATTAATTTAATTATACACCTACCAACTTAAATAATATCCAAATTTTTAAGGAAATTTGTACTTAATTAATTACATAATATAAGTCTTTTTTAACTTTTCCTTGATTTTCTGATCTTTACACTTCCCGTTGTAACGCACGGGTCTTTTGCTAGTATAGATAAAATAGAAAAGTAGGAGTAAGATCATCCTCAAACGTTAGAAAATTAAAAAACCGAACGGAGTAATAAGCATAATTGTATCCAAAATCATTGTTTAGCCTGGTCAAACTGGTCAAGTATCTCCCGTCCACGTTCCGCTGTTCCTGGATTTTTGACAATCTGGCCCTTTTAGAAAAAGCTTAATGTATAGATAGACCGCTGAAAGGCCTTATCCACGAAAACGAGCTTTTAGGAGGGTCTATTTACAAAATAAGTTTTCTAAAAGGGGCTAGATTGTCAAAAACCAAAGTCTTCCCGTTCCCCTCGGCGTCGACTCCCCCCCAAACTCCGTCTCCTCGCGCGAGTTCGCCCGCCGCCTGCGCCGATCTCCATCCGGCGAGGCGCCGCCGTCCGCCCGGCTGCTTCCGCCGGTAAGCTTCCATCGTCCTCTTCCTCATCTCTCTCTCTACCCACGCGCTATTTCTGTTTTTCTCCCCTCGAATTCGCGTGAACCCTAGCTTCTGTTCTAGATCTGGGAAGGTTTTTTTTCTCTCTTAGTTTGCGTTAAATTTGGTACTAATATTGTCACATGTTTGATCCTCCCCTCCCCGCTCCTGGGAGCTAACGCGTACAGGACAGTTTGCTATCGAGGGGGGAAAAGTTGGGAGAATAAAGTAATAATTCCGTAGTTTGGAAATTTACGCCGGTAGGAGTACGAGCGGGTAGGTGGTAATTCACTAATTCTAGCGCGGTTAAAAAGGACTAAAGCGTCCTCTCGACTCTGGGTAATCGGGGGAGGTATTTGAATAGGTCGCTGCTGCTGCTGCTGCTGCTGCAGTGTTGATTTGAGCATGTTGGTTATGCGCTGTGTATGCAAAAGGCTGATTTGCAGTGTTGATGAAAGGACATGTGCAATTGTAAAGCGTTTATTAAATGCTTGCTCATGTAGAACGAGTTGATAGTTTTGGTGGAGTAAAAACCATTTATGCATTTTTGTTTAATATGCTGTACTATGATGGTTTGTAGGATATAGTTACTTTCTATATATATTTATATATCTGTGGAGTTACTTTGCTCATTTTTTAAGTTTTGATAACCGCTATGAGGATGTTACAATCTTTGTAACTGTGCTTGTTATGTAGATTGCATGATTCCACCGCAATCAGAAATTGTAGGTGAGAACAACGCATCCAAGAGTGCTGCTAAAGAGCAGGTAATTGTCTTATCAGTTTTTTTCCCTACAATAGGTGTCGCGCTATTTACTAATGGTTGATTTTCTCTGCATCAGATTCTTTCTAGTACAAATGAGAAAATGACTACTAGTGTTCCCCAGGGTGCTAGCTCCTCAAAATCACCAAAGGGTGCACAAGAGAAGGCTAGTTTTTTGGGTAAAGGTGGAGAACAACCTTTCTACCAACCCAATGTGTACGCACCTCAGCCACAAACAATCTATTCTGGAGGTTAGGTTACATTCATTTTTATGTGTTATTATTGACGATTGAACTCTGTTGGACAATTTAATCCCCAAATGTACACAACCATGGTATTAGAAGATAAAGTTTCAGATATTTAACTCTAAATTTGGTTCTCTGTACTAACATGATTGATTGTTGCTATCAGTTTTAAGTGTTCATCAGTCCTTACTATTTTGATCTCACTATTGTTTAACTGCCTCTATTGAAATCTTGAGAGAGAGAGGCGAACATATTATTCAATCTGCGTATCTTGTTCTTTAACAAGGTAACTCCTTTGGAAGTGTTATTATTTAATATTCTTTGCTTTTTTTTCCCCTGTAGGATACCTGAACCATTTGGGCCAATGGGAAGAATACCCCCATTATGTCAATATGGAAGGACTCCATTCTGTATCACCTGTAAGTACTATGACTACTGAAGTTATTTGCCATTTTTCATAGTTTAGTTTTCTTAATCTTGTTTTGCTGAAGGGAATTTACAACGACAACCAGTCAATCATGTTATCTCCTGGATATGCAAACAACCCTCAAATGATGTATGGAGCTTATTCTCCTGGCGTTGGAGATGGCCAGCCATACCTCCCATTGCACTTTCCCTTCTCAAGTCCTTACTACCAGCCACCAGCCTCTCCTAGCATGGGATACTCTAATTCCGCCACTGGAATGTCTCAAGGAGATCCTATGCTGCAGCAGGAGTACTTCCTTCCTGACGGCCTTCTCTACTCGCCAACACCAGGTTATCATCAACCATTCGGGTCTTTTGACAGAGGTAATATTTCTCCTTTTCAATCTTTGCTGTTCTTCAAGTCGAACTTTTGATGATTGCAAGTTATTTCTGTTGTAATAATTGATTAGGCCAATGCTTAACATATCATGAATTTCTTTTGCAGCATCCACCCAACCAAGCAGCACTCCTGGTTTGTTTGGTCAAGGGAACACACCGCTGGCTTTTGGAATGGTATGCTTTCTTGCAATTGGGCTTTGGCAAATACTGGTTGAACTAAAATTGTCAGTCCTAATGTTTATTGTGCTCTTCATTGTCCAGCACTGACGGTGTATGTTTTTGCAGCATCATGGGTCAATGTATGCCCCTGGATCCTATAAGCCACGCCAACAAGGTGGTAAGTTTGGAGGCACTACTCCAAGTTGGAGTTCTGGTCGCAGATTTGGTACTTTTGACTTAAGCGCCAATCAACAGAAAGGGAGCATGCCATTTGGTATTCAGAATGGTGCTCTTGAGTTCCTGAATGAGCAAAACCGTGGGCCACGTGCTACAAAACCAAAGAAACAAGACACAGAGAACTCTTCAATAGATGACAAAAATGAGAAAAATGTTCCTCTGGTTGATAGTGAACTGTATAATCGCCCTGATTTTGTCACTGAATACAAGGATGCAAAATTTTTTGTAATAAAGTCCTACACTGAGGACCATGTACATAGGAGCATTAAGTACAATGTTTGGGCCAGTACAGCTAGCGGGAATAGAAAGCTGGATTCTGCTTATCGCTTGGCCAAAGAAAAAGAAGACTATTGCCCTATTTTTCTATTTTTCTCGGTAAGACAAGCCCCTCTTTTTTTATTATTTTATTCTCTGTACTACGGGAAAAAGCAAGTAACAAAAAGCTGATTTTCTATAAGACTACTTTTGATCTATGTCCTGATTTTTTAAAGATTTTATTTAAATTGATCCATAACCTCGTTTTTTGCAGGTTAATGGCAGTGGTCAGTTCTGTGGTGTAGCTGAGATGATTGGACCTGTCGATTTTGACAAAAGTGTCGATTATTGGCAGCAGGACAAGTGGAGTGGCCAGTTCCCTGTGAAGTGGCACATTATTAAGGATGTCCCAAACAACCTGCTGCGGCACATCATTCTTGAGAACAATGACAACAAACCTGTAACTAATAGCAGGGACACCCAGGAGGTAAAAAAGCTGTGTTTTTGCCAGCTTCTGTTGATTTAATCCTAATCTTTCCGTAGAGATCTCTGCTTTTCTGAAACATCTAGTGAATGTAGCTTTTTCTGAAAATGGCTAACTTGAGAGACAAAACATGCAGGTGAAGCTGGAACATGGTCTGCAGATGTTAACTATCTTCAAGAACCATGAATCGGAGACGAACATTCTTGAAGACTTCGACTTCTATGAGCAGCGGGAGAAAGCCTTGCAGGAGAATAGACGTCAGCAGCAGCCTGCCAGCCCAGAGCCACAGAAACCAGCAGAGAATAAGGCCCTAGGAGAACTTATGGCCCACATCTCAGACACATTTGCTCAGACTGTCCAGCTAAAAGAAACTGAGAATGGCGAAAGCAAGCCTGCAGTTGAGGGTGTTTCTTCAGCTGATGAAGCCTCCACCGCAACCACCAAGGCTGAAGATGGAACGGCGAGCACGAACGCTAGCCCTGTGGAGTAAAGCAGTCGATTTTCTCCCCCATATCATTTACTAATTTGGAGCAGCAGTTGGATCATATGATGCTCTTATGGAGGTGAGAAGGGTTGAAAGAGCAGGTTGGTTATGTCAGGTGTTGCTGCTGCTTCAGTTGTACAACATTTATAGGCTTTGTTTCACCTCCCTTTAGGTTATAATTCCAATATCATAGTTCCGAAATTCTTGCTGTCAATCTTCTTTCCTGTCTCAATGTGTTCCCTTTCGCTTTTACTTGTGTTGCGTCATGAATGCTGTTCAATGTGAGTGGTGGTGTTTAGCCATAAGAAGCTGCATAATTATGCTGCCGGTAGCTTTCCAGTCTCATGTCTCTCTGGTTCCATCCTTTGTATATTTTCAGAGCGCCATTCTTTTCTTGTGAACTTGGAGCTTCTTAAGCTCTCATGTAGCACAATTCTGTAGCAAAGCTCCTTTGGTCACGCGGTACTTCATGACTGAAATATTCAACTTGTGATACAAGGAGAACCTAATTGGGAAGCATTCAGAACTGAAAACCCAGCTGATCCACTGAACAAACCTGAAAGCATTTGGTACGGTTATTATAGCAATCAAACTAGTGAACACATCACAGGATATACCATGATATGCTCAAGAACCCACAAGGAGGAAATTGGCGTGATGCCATGACAGATTTACTTGGCATCATTCTAAACTATGAAACACACAAGCCAGATAACTGTACATGCTATATATACCATTAAGCATGTAGGTGTATCATTCAGAACTATGGGAACAGGGAAAAACACATGCTAGTTAATAGTACATGGTATATAACATTAACCATGAAAGCTGCATCAATAAGAAGTTCAGAACTATGGAAGCAGGTTAAAAAACACATGCCAGAACTATAAAAACAGGTATGACACATGCCAGGTAATTATACATATGCTATATATACTATTAGGCATCAAGCCTTGCAGCCTTGCACATGTTCCAAGCAGGATGATTACAACAGATAACATACAGCAGGAACATGCGGTTGTTGCAACAAGAGCCCTGCATGGTGTTTTTTTGTTGTCAAAGATAAAAAGCTACCGCTAATACATTCCAGTCTGACGATAGATACTAGGTATTGTCTAGGGTAAACGAAGAGAACGCGCGACGCCAAGTATACTCAGCTTGGGCTTTCATCTTCTCTGCAGAACAGGCCTATTAATATGATAGGTACACAGGACTTAACTTTTCTCCAGGTTGCCTTTTTCCACCCTGGATCCTGGCTGCGACTCAGTCTAGGGTCATTGGCTGGGAGATGCAACACCGGAAGCGGGCCCTCCGGACAGTGTTAACGACCTCCATCTCCACTTGCTCCAGCATCCTGACCACCTCGGTGAACAGGGGACGGGCATCAGGATTTGCATCCCAGCACCTGGTCATGATCTCCGCGAGGGCGGGGAGGCAGTCATGGGGTATGGCTGGGCGGACACCCTTGTTCACCACCGCAAATGCAGCTTGCACTGCTGTCATGTTTGCAAAAGGAAGGTTCCCAGTTACTAGCTCCCACAGGACGATGCCAAAACTGTAGACATCGACTTTTTGGTCATATGGTCTGTGCTGGATCACCTCACTGCAAGTCAAAATAAAAAGTTATCATGACTAGAACCAATGAAAAAAAAACACAATGAGCAATAATTGATCCAATTCTAGCATACTGCACTATATTTGAACATGAACATCATAGAGATCCAATAATTTATCCACCTATCCAGGTTCCAGGATAGGCACTATAATCCCAAACACTAATTCATACTTTATAAGAAAAAATGCTGGTCCAATCTAATGGATAAGGAATAAACTTGATGCTCTATTTCTATGAGAGAAAATGCTCCATAACAGGCCAAGACTAGTGAATAAAAGCTCAAGCTTGCCTTTTTTAAGTGCTAGTTATAATTGTAGTTAGTAAATCTGCCAGATACAAACATCATTTTGCACCAAGAACCAAATAGCATACTTTTCCTCTCTGCAAAGTTTTAAATAAAACCCACCACTTTGTGCTAATTTGCTAATATTGTAACGCAAAACACTCACTATTCATGCATCATGCACAGCAGAAAGTTCATCATAGGAACTTTTTGCTTCAAATAACACATTTTGCCAGGTAGTTACATGCATACAATTACCTTACTGTTTAAGCAACATTACATTATACATGAACATTTTGATCTTTTGCACCTTAGCTTAGCTAGGAACACACTTGTGCATTTAAGCTATAGTTAAGAGAGGTGGAACTATTTGTGCAATTGCTTACCCTTAAAAAGGGTAAAGCACAAGTTTGTTTTGCGCAAACACTTCAAACACAACTTTTTAGTTAATCTTGTCTTAGAACATAAATAATTCTATTAGGAACAGGAAAGAAAGCAAAGCTACTGGACAGCATCATGACCTAGAGAACGTGGAAACTGCCAAGGGCTTTGCTGTGATGGGTCAGCAGAGGACTCAGCCCCCCTATGGAACACAGAAACTCATAACACAGGAATCAAGCAACATGGTTCAATTTCTATAGGAAGATGATAGAAAATCCTTTGTTTCAAAAGCTTTCCTAGGCTATGTTATTCCTACAAACCAAAGGGGTCCTCAAACTGAAAATAGTTAATTATCCAAGCAGCACAGATCGTGATGGTACAATCATGGAGCACATTTCAATTTTTCCAGTCAAATCGTACCAATGGCTGACCAACGCAGGTCATCTGGCTGGCAGGGGCAAGATCTTTGATAGGATTACTCATAGATCCCATGGACGGGAATTGATGATTGTGGATAATCGCATGGAGTGTATCATGTTGGCATGCTGCTTTTGCTCTAAAGCTTTCCTACCTACACAAGGCTCTCTTGGGGGTGCAGATGCTTTCATTACCCATGAAATCACCCTTTATTGGCAAAACAGGTCTTCAACATGGTAGCATGCCTTACCTAAGGTTAGGTTAGCTACGGAAGCCAGGAGACATTATTTCCAAGGGCTAGGGTTTTTGCGTTACTAGGTTGTACGGTTAATAGTTTTTGTCCAAATTATCCTTATGTGGCACTGATATCCAGACTACCCGGTTAGTCAACATTGAATGAGTATTGATTGTCTGTTAAATCCAGAAACCCTATCCAAATAATCCTATTCATAATTGATCCATCTCCACCTAATAAATAGTTGGTGTGCCTAATGCAAGGATAGGACTGAGTTAACCGATGCTGCCATCTTTTCTTTGTAGTTGAGAATTAGCAACAAATATATCTTGAACAAGCATCTAAACTAGAAGATTCAAGCTGCAATTTCAATGCTCTTAAGATGAACACCTTGTGCATCTATCAGTAAAGAATGAGGGTTTAGTGCATAAATGCTTTCATAGGGCACGGTTAATGCAATCCAATACCTTAAACAGCAATAGTTTATTAAATATTAGCACCCATGAACCAATTATAAGCGTATATAGGTATGTAATGAAAATTTTAGAATGGGATCTCTTGGACTATGTCTAAATAGCATTCATATATTTCAACCCATGAAGCCACACACAAGAATTTACAAGACATCTCCTGTCACAGCATGCTTGTTTCACATATTATAAAATTTGATCTGCCAAACTAGATTTCAGAGGAGAATAAGAAAAACAGAGAACAAAAAAAGTAAAATATTACAGTTATGGGCAGCACCAGTAGAAAAGTTTTACATGCAAATGACCATGCATTTTCACATAACTCAAGTATTCGATGCATGAATCATTCAAGATAATAACCAGCCTTAGCAAAAAAAAAGAGGATAAATTATGGATAACAGGACTGGCACAGTGGCATTGCATGTAATTAGAACACATGTGCATACCTAGCTACTAATTCACATGAATAGGTTACTGCATTTTATCATACAAGGACTGCAAATGTGTTGCATTTACCATTTGAGAAATACCGTGGCCGTGGGTAATGCCGAGTGAAGAAAAATAAAATAGCATTGTCTTAATACGAATTTGAGATAATGACTGATTAAAATAAGCAAGATAAAGAGCATGTCTGCCAACTTACGGAGCCATCCAGCGGTAAGTTCCTGTTTCAGGTGTCATTCCCTCAGTCTTCACTTCAATCCTAGCCACTCCAAAGTCAGCAATCTTGATAGATTTGTCTCCAGAAATCAATAGGTTGTCTGACTTAAGATCTCTGTGAATAAATCCAAGGCCATGAACATATGCCATGCCACGTGCAACATCCAATGCCTGTTTCACTGCAAGCTTCAGTGGGACAGACCTATTCTGCCTTCTATTCAAGAAATTCCTAACGGATCCGCCCTTCGCATACTCAGTCACAATACACCAAACCATTGGCTTCCTGCATGCACCAACAAACTTGACTATATTTGAGTGCCTCAACGTTGCGAGCATCATGACTTCTTGCACAAATTGCTGCTCCAACAACTGAGCTTTCTCAGGGTCAGCCTCTGGCCTCTCCAAAAGCTTAATTGCGACATCGCCTCCATTGTAGGTTCCCCTATAGAGCTTCCCAAAGGCACCTTGTGCAAATGGCATCCCTATGTGCAGCTTACCCAAATCAATGGTCCACTCCTCGTAATCCTTGAGTGTCTCAGTGGGGAACCTAGAGTCCATCAAAGCCTGTGCCAATGCATCATCACTCAAGGCATGCGACACACGCCCTGGACGGAAAATGCTGTTCCCGACAGAATAGCTAGACACAATGACTGGACCCCTGAGGCCAGGATGCTTAAGCATCCCGGTACGAGAGTCACTAGACGCAACACTACTGTTGTCCACTGACATTGCAACCGAACCACCGTGCATGCTTGTCTGCATGCTGTTAAGGCTATCGATCGACATGTTGGAGCCCTCCCCTAGCTTCTGGTAGTACCCCATGTCACAGAAGTTCCCGCCAACATCATGCGCGCCAACAGCGCCAACGATCCCATGGAATTTGGCACCTTCCGCCATCCTTCAAGAGTCGCTCCACGACTCCTCGCTCCCTCGCGCAGTTCCTCAGAAGGCAAGCAATTACCTGCAAAGGAGGAACCCCAAGAGAGATCATAAGCATGCATGCTCCTACAGCAAACCGAACGGATCAAAGCTTCCCATTCCTACAATCACACCACGATTCTTCGCCAAAATCATCGGTACCAACCATAAAAGCAACCCAAATAAAATTCCATTTTCTGAGATCACACCAAACATAGTACCAGCATAAACCGCAAAGATCACAGATTTGGTTCCAACAAGCACTACAACTCGCTCGCCCAAACGCGGGGCATTTGGGTGTTCATCTGAACAACACCCCCCCCCCCACCCCCCCACCCCCCCAAAAAAAAATCACCTTTTGGAAACAAAAACAGCTACCACTGCTGCACCCACCACCCACACATCAGAAAAAATAAAAAGAAAAAAAGGAAACCGGGACGGAATTAACTGGACGGGTCAATTTGGGAAAGAAATGAAGCCATGTCCGAACGGATCCCTAATCCGAGCCATGCAAAGTGCCCATCCATCCATCTCCAGTGGCGCGGCGGTACGAGAGAAGAGCCGATATACCTCTCCAATTCGACTCGAGCCAAGAAGAATGAATCAGCCGGTGGAATGATGCCCTCCTCCTCGCCCCCCCACCCCCCTGGTTCTTCGTCGCCGCCGTGCTCCGACGGGGCCGCACGTGGGGAGGGAGGAGAAAGGAGGGCGCCGCCGCGCTCAGCTCGCCGGACGGCCCGCCCAAGGTGGATTGCGAGGTGAGGCGAGGGGAGAAGGCTTTGCTTGCCTCCGCCTCCGCCGAGCTTGAGAGAGAGAGAGAGAGAGAGTAGAGAAGAGGTGAGGGTTTGCTTCGCTAAAAAGAGGAGTAGAGGAGGTGGAAAGCGGTGCCAATAAAAAAAGAGAGAGAGAGAAAAAAATTATATTGCTCCAAAGAAAAAGAAAAGAAGAACTTGAAAATTTCCTTTCTTGTGTTTTGTTATTTTTATTAGGATTACGTACAAATGGGAGCATTGCAATCCTTCCCTCTTGCATTGAGCAATCAAGTTTTGGTCTCTCCCCTTTTTGCAACGAGTTGTTTTGTGAGAGGTGTAAGTTGTAGCTACTGCTCATAAAAGAATAGGTGTTCATCTACTATTTTTTTTGAGAAAATGGAATTTTACCTTTTTGAATTTTTGTAGCAGCAGTGTCGATCATGATCGGCAAAGAAGCCCAGCACAATCGGTAGCTCGTCGGAGAAGAGTAGGAAGCGAACGCGAGATCCGCGAAGCGTTCGAGGATGCCTTGAAGAATCTGAACAAAATCGTCTCCCATATCGGCTATGATGGAAGAGAACCCCCTCTCTCTTCTGACCGGTTGGACATGGCGCCTGCAAGGTCATGATACGGTGGTTTTGCTGTGCGGCCGACGATGATGACCGGAGAGACTGAGGATGAGAATCGAAATGCCAACTTCGAATAGTGATGACTGAGGAATAAGAGGAGGAAGAGACTGACGGGTTTGGTTTCACGTGCTAGTTGATGTAAGTTTAATGACATGCTACATCGACTTTTATGTTAACATGTCATGTAGGATTTTTTTTTTACATTCAACAAATATAAGACTTTTATGGCTATATGGTTTATATTTTTTGAGTTTATAAAACCTAGTTCACATCCGATAACATATTTAAGAGTTGTTGTACATTTTATAATAATGTGGCTATATACATATAAGTAATTGATGCAATGAGTTACTGGAAAGGAAAATATATTTGATACATACTCCAATAATAAAACTATATATATTTTACAGTCGTTTTCACCTTCATCATTTGTATTTATTTGTTTCTTATACCGTTAGTAAATAAAAAATCGTGTCTAAGATGACTAAGATTTTAGCTTGAAAGACTTAGATGAATTTTGTTGCCCTATTTGTGGGGACATACGAAGATGTTTCATACATTACTAATCGAGATACATTATCAAGAGAAAATTATTGCCCAAATTAGTAAGGTGCTAAATAAACTAAACTCACCCTAAAAAAATAACTAAATAAATTTTAAAGCAAGAATCAACTCCAAATTTAAGTCGATCAATCTCTCTCCATCTTTCTTCCATTTACAAAGGGCCCATCGTTTGGCTTTTTTCTAATAAGCCAAAACAACTTATTAGAAAATAAAAATGAATTTGTAGGTAAAACTTTTATATATGTGTTCTCGGTGATATAAAAGCCAATGCTGAAAAAGAAACTATGTTAAAAAATATCTTAAAATCAATCTTATTATTAATCAATCTTATTATTAAGTTTGAAAATTTGAAATTTGGCTTTTTCTTTAATAGGCCATCCGATGGGAGAAAAAAAAATCTACTTGGCTCATACTCTCAGACCATCACTCATATCCCTTGTTAGTTACCCTCGTACAATAGATTTATCACCGATTACTGTATAAGTTGGCTTGTTAGTCACAACCAAAGTCTAAATATTAAAATTTAAACTAAGTCTTGCAAAAACAAAAATGTATTAGGTTAATTTTGGATTTTTAAATTACAGCATCTATAAATTATTTTTGGTTGTTCTATTTATTTTCTTAAAATAATTCAAGCTTTCAACTGTAGCTCAACCAAGATATTTAAAGTGAAAAACAAAGTTAATCTTGCCCATTTTGCTACTACCCACACTCGGAGAAGACGAATACCGGCATTGGCAACCTCGCCGGCGACCAGCCGGACGCCGGTGCTCTACGCCGGCGAAGCCAAAGGGGAAAGGAAAAAAACCCGCCGCTGGCCGCTGCGGTTTGACCTAGCTGACGTCGCCGCCGCTCACCGCCCACCGCACCCCCCACCCACCGCGTGAGGCCGAAGAAGCTGTGCGGAGCCAAAAACCCGAGGGCGTCACTGCGGGCCGCCCCTCTCGTCGTCTTCCTGCCACGCGGCGGTGCTCGGTGATCTGACGCGTCCGTCTTGAACGGGAGGGGGGCAAAGGAAGCGGTGGGTTTTGGTGCGTGTCCTGGACTTTGCTTGTTTGTTAAGGTTAATTTTGAGCTTAGATCCACTCCAATCCCCACAGATGGATTGGATTGATTGCAATGTAGGGCTTGCAGCCGTCTTCATCTGGCATCCATTTATGTGATTAGTTCCGTGAGTCTGATTTTACCAGGATCTTAAATCTTAAATCATGCTAGGTTTTACTGATTAATGTATTGTAATGTGGGGTTCTTTTCTTTTTAATTAAAAAAAAAGTAATAGTATTATGACATCAGATTTCCTCTCATGGATGTTTGTTTTGATGCTCTTGCTATCGTGCAGTTGCCAAGCAAAATATGGCTGAGGTGCATCTATCGAGTTTTGCAATCTCCGTTCTTGGAAAAGCGGCCTTTTGTGCTGCCAGCGAGATTAAATCAGCGTGGAATTTCAAGAAAGAAGTGAGGAAGTTGGAAAGATCTCTGAAGTCCATCTGTGGTGTTCTTAAAGATGCAGAGCGCAAGCAGTCTACTTCTTGTGCTCTTAAAGTGTGGCTGGAAGATTTAAAGGATGTCGTCTACGACATTGATGATGTTCTGGATGATGTGGCCACCAAAGATTTGGAGCAAAAGGTTCATAATGGTTTCTTTGCTGGGGTCAGTCGGCAGCTTGTTTACCCATTCGAATTGAGCCATAAGATAACAGTAGTTCGTCAAAAGCTTGATGAGATAGCAGCTAACAGAAGGGAGTTTGCATTAACAGAGGAGACCATAGATACGCAATTTTTCAGTAGCAATACCAGGGAAACACATTCCTTCATCAATGAGTTAGACATTGTTGGTAGAGACGAAGCGAAAAACAAGATTGTTGAAATCATACTGAGTGCTGCAGATGCATATGCTTTTTCTGTGCTTCCTATTGTTGGTTTAGGAGGCATAGGGAAAACTGCACTGGCCAAACTAGTGTACAATGATATGAGGATAAAGAAAATGTTTGAGAAGAACTTATGGGCTTGCGTATCTAATGTATTTGATCTAAAGAAGATATTGGATGACATAATCCAGTCAGATACAGGTGAAAGCAACAAACAACTGAGCCTGCAAACGCTACAAAACAAGCTTCGTGGGTTTTTACAGGAAAACAAATATTTACTAGTTCTCGATGACATATGGAGTGATAATGTTAATGACTGGGAACAACTTAAAAACCTCCTATCTAGTGGTGGAAGAGGAAGTGTTGTTGTAGTTACCACACGTAATATGAATGTTGCGTCGGTGGTGAAGACGTTGGAGCCATACTATGTGCCAGAGCTTTCATTTGATGAATGTATGCAGTTATTTATTCGCTATGCATTCAGAGATGAGGAAAAAAAGGACACACTCTTGTTAGAAATTGGCAAATGTATTGTGGAGAAATGCCACGGTGTTCCCTTGGCAGCTAAGACATTGGGGTCTGTACTGTTTGGTAAACAGGATGTTAAGGAGTGGTTGCGTATTAAGGATGCAAATCTGTGGAATATTGAGCAAAATAAATGCGATATATTGCCAGCCTTAAAATTGAGTTATGATGCACTTCCACCTCATCTTAAGGCATGCTTCTCTTGCCTATCTGTTTTTCCAAAAGACTACGTGATTTTGAGAGAGCTTTTAATTATGTTCTGGATGGCACTAGGGTTATTGCATAAAACCAGAGAAGGAGATGAAATAGAAACTATTGGAGGACAATACTTTAATGAACTGGATCAAAGATCTCTTTTCCAAGACCATTATGTTATTTATAATGGCTCAATTCAAAGTTGTAAAATGCATGATCTTGTTCATAATCTTGCGATGTTTGTGTGCCATAAGGAGCATGCTATCGTTAATTGTGAAAGTAAAGATTTATCTGAAAAGGTTAGGCACCTTGTGTGGGATCGCAAGGACTTCTCAACAGAGATTGAATTTCCTAAGCACCTGAGAAAGGCAAACAAGGCAAGGACATTTGCAAGCATTGATAACAATGGGACCATGACTAAAGCTTTTCTTGACAACTTCTTGTCAACCTTTACACTCCTGCGTGTTCTTATTTTTTCTGACGTTGATTTTGATGAGCTACCGAGTTCAATTGGAAATCTTAAGCACTTAAGGTACCTGGATCTACAATGGAATGGGAAAATTAAGTTCTTACCGAATTCCCTATGTAAGTTGGTGAACTTGCAAACACTGCAACTTAGTCGGTGCGACCAATTAGAGAAGATGCCAAAGGACGTGCATAGACTTATAAGCCTTAGATTCTTGTGCCTCACACTGAAGAATAAGTATTTATCAGAACATGATGGATTTTGTAGTTTGACTTCACTGACATTTCTGTTCTTAAATTCATGTGCTGAGTTATCATCATTGACAAATGGATTTGGTAGTCTAACTTCCCTCCGAAAGCTCTACATCTTCAACTGTCCAAAGTTGGCTACTCTACCCTCGACCATGAATCAACTCTCCACACTTCAAACATTATCGATTAATAATTGCCATGAGCTGGATTTGTTGGAACCTTCAGAAGCCATGGGTGGCCTGGCTTGCCTTGATGTGCTCCAGCTTGTTGGGCTTCCGAAGCTAGTCTGTTTTCCAGGGAGCTTTATTTCTGCTGCTACCTCTCTTCAATATTTTGGTATTGGAAATTGCAATGGATTAATGAAACTGCCAGATTTCATTCAAAGTTTCACTTCTCTCAAGAAAATTGTGATCAATGGCTGTCCTGAGTTGAGCAGAAGATGTGCTGTTAAATCAGGGGAAGACTTCCATCTCATTTCCCATGTTCCCCAAATAACAATTGACAAGAAAACATATCGGAAAATTACTCCATCACATCCAGAATGTTCTTCAGTAAGTTGAATTACTTAGTTACGTATTTCATTATAGATGGGAAATAGTTTTACTTACCTGTCCATTTCTTGATTTATCTTAAACCTGTATTTGTTGCCTTGTAATGAAGTTTCATACATTTCTCAGAAATGTGTGATTAGTCACCGAAGGAAAAGTCTATCTGTGACTGTCAAGCTATATTCCTGCTAGAGATTTATTTTGCCATCTATGATGAGTTTCTGTTATAATTGCATCTGAGTTTAATTTTCCCTAAATTGTTTATGTTTAAAACTTTAAATGCACCGGAGAAGTCTGGTTTCTGTTATGGTTGTGGCCTCCAACTCCACTTTCCATGTCAGAGGCCACGGTCTGGCCCTGATCCCTCTACACCGTAGCAACGCGAGATGTATTATGGAGTGCACCACTCTTTGCTTTCCTCTAACCCCACAGGCCACGCCCAACACATTATATGTGTTTTTTCACCTTCAGAATTCACTTTCATGCATTGTATTGAACACATATTTTCGGTATTACTAGAATAGTTTGTGGGTTTCTGTTAAATTCTGTGCTGCCTTTCTGCTGTTGGAGCAAAAAGAGGTGTGTTAGCATACATTTAGTACCAAAGTTTATGTTAACAGTATCATCACTATAACAGTTTATGAATTAGGTTTATGGACCAGGAAGTTGGGGCAAAGTTTGTTATCCTTTTTCAAAGTACCTAAATGTGAAATGTGATGTACATGTTCTTGCACAGATCTAAAGAATGTACAAAAAAATCATAAGGATCTCATAAAATCGACCAAAACAATACAGCAGATTCTAGATTTAGAGTTTTGTACTCTTTCACATGACCTACAATACACTGGACTGTTTGCTTGATTCTGCCAAGAAATCAAGTTGGCGCTGTTGTACTTGCTGAATTCTTCAGAGCAGCATTGCCAGCAGATGGAGCTATATATGTTTGCTTGATGCTAGAGGTCTGATAGTTCTGAAATACTAATTTCTGATACTCTCCAAGAGCCCATATTGGGAATATATTGCGATAAGCCATATAACACAAGGGGCCATTTTTCAAGAAACTTCCGATCATTTCCTACAGCAAAACAAATAAACTATTAGTAAATGAGTGTGAACAGCACTGAGTGCTAAGGGTTTAGGCTATTTACATGACCCGCTAGCATTTGGACAATTCCTAGAGAATATGAAGGGTAATAATGGGAATGCAGTACAGATTTCATTGTTTAGTTTCAAATAACTTCCCATACAATTTCTAAAAAGTGGTAAATTATTAGTAAGCAACTCATAACAAGAGTCATCTATTGCCCAAAACCAGTAATAGAAAGGTTGGTTAGGGTGTTCTGCAGGAAACTTAAACATTATTTTTTTAAATTTCACTCAGATCTCTTTAATAATTGTTCCATTATGCTTAAATTTCTTATACGATGGAAAGTCAAGAGTTAACATCAAATTGTATAATACAAATGTCATGTAGCAGTCACCTCTTGTGGAAAGTCACCATCACTGAGCTGCATGCTCATGATAAGTCTTGCTGCTTTGTGCAGAGGAGCGGGGTCTCTCTCTACCTGAACTCAGAAGAAAAGTTGGTTAAATACTTAAATGCATTGAATTATACTCCAATATAATATGAGTCTTTAAGCTACACAATTGGTTGAATTATTCTGGGCTAAACATACATTGACTGCACATTACTATTGCCGTTCTTTGCAATTTGACCATTTCAAATTCTTACTGAGAGAAGTAATACCTGTCCAGCTTTCATGAGTGCCAACATTGCCCATGCAGTATTGACTATATGTGATTTCTCCCCATCTAGGTTTGTGTATGCCTGTTTATGATTTGAAATAGCACACAATCAGCCTCAAGAATCAAATACAGCAATGCAAGCCAACTTCAAACAATCATATTGTAAATAATGGAGTTTTGTAATTATTATGAAAGGAAAAAAAAAGATGCAGATGGCCTCTAATTAGTCAAATATCAGCTATTACATTTTCTTTCAGTGACATTGCATGCTCTTCTGATTTTTCAGTTTTTGTTTCAATTAATGCATGTCATTTACTTGTTTGTCCTTTTTTCTAGAATGACCCTGTCAGCTAATTAATCTAAGGATGATTTTAGCTCCTAGTGTTATTACCTGATTACCAGTTCTTAGAAAATGCTATCTGTTTGTCTTCAATTTATTTCAAGACAAAGAAAGATAGAAGTTTTCCTAAACCCGATGCTTAATCTAAGCTGTCAAAAATTAAAGTTGATCGACACAATAAAGCATTCCGGGAGTGTTACCTTGGTTCTGGATGAAAGATGACTCTCCCCCCATCCACCATTTTTTAGTTGCTTTGATAACAGAAACTTACAGGCTTTCCGAATGCAGGTGCTGTCATCATAACACTGCCCCACGGCTGACAGACCCTCTATTGCAAACCATGTTCCATACGTGAAGCAAATACCCCATGATCCAAACCTGTAGAAAAAAAAATATTAATCCAAATTACCAATCTCTCAACCAGCTATCAGTATTACATTTACTTGTAGCAGTGTTTTAAAATCTAATATGTACCATTGAATTTATTTAACCTCGATCCAGTCTATTTTTTTCTGTTATACAAAAGTCTTTACTAGTAATGCTATCGGCAACTGATTCTCTTAATATGCTTTGCTACTGTATATTATCTCAATTTTCATTGTTTTCTTATCTGTACATAAGTACATTGTCAATCCGAAATATGTGTTGCAACTCAGAACATGACGATCTAGCCCATTCTGTTTGGCGATTTGGTGAATCATTTAGTTTCACCGGATTAGGCATACTGTCTCTTAGATTTTGGCAAGAGCACTCTAAACAGAGGCAGTGTGCCAGCAATGCCGTCATTCTCCTATGTAACTAGGATTATGATAATTGATAGATTTAATTAGTACTTCAATTTTCTATAGTATTTTTTTTAAGGAGTGCTGACCATGATCCATCATCATTCTGTAACTTCTCGATGAATTCTGTTGCTTTCCTGATGCATTGATCTATTTCATCTTTCCGATGCCCAGGGTACTTCTCCCGGAACAATGCCAATGCTTGGATGACTGATGAGGTACACTCTACGTACCTGCAGTATGTGTGCATGTTATAGCATTCTGCAATAGGAGAATTTGAGAAAGAAAGATTGTAAAATTCTCACTGATGCTCCACAATGATGTCTGCATATATCTCTGTCATGTTGAAAATCTGCAAAACGTAATTCAAATTCTCATTATTTAGTGCTTCAGATGTATATAATTTGTTACTGCCATGCTCCTCTAACGTTAATTTCCTTAAATCCTTGATATTATGTGCCATCTAAGTATTTAACTTATTCAGCTAGTTTGCTTCCATTATATTCTCTTATTTATGTATCCTAAATGTGAATTCTGCAAGTCATAGCATACTCTCCTTCACCTTTGATAGTCCTAATGCTCTGAAGTATGCCTTGTGACTGTGAATAACACATTAATATTTTCTCACTTCTTTTCTATGTTTGGAACTCTGAGCTGACAGTATATTCTAGATATGTGTAACAATAACAGAATGCAGTGGCGTTAATCATATAATTCCTAAATCAAATAATAGGATAATAAAGAAAGAGGATAGTAGCATACGTAGGCCATTACAGTTACACTATTAGTGCATTGATACAGTTATTAGGTTGAGGTGCTGAGCAGATTTACCTCCATCCATGGATATGTGCGAGCTAGCTCCCATGCTCCATACCCACCATTTGGGTTCTGCATAGAATTCAGAGTCAAATCTTTATTACTCTACATCTATCCTTTCTCTTGTCTATTCATTGCTTTAATTACAATGGAGTTTCATGGTCCCTTTTATATGATAACTTGGACTTCTACAGTACCCATGGGTGCTGTTCACCGTTCACGTGATGACATGAATAGTACTTGACCTCAAGAATAGGGCCCTTACTTTCCTAGCTACTCCCTGTGTCTAAAAATGTAGCTATTTCTGGCTTCATAACCAAAAATAGCTACTTTTTTTTTTTTGGGACAGAGGGAGTAACAGATAGGATAGCAAAATAAATGATTAATGTTCTAGGGAACTAGAGAATTATTTGGGCAGTAGATTTTTTTTTAAGGTGAACTCTGTCCAAATCATATGCTATAGTATGTGGTACTGTCTGCGCTGCAGAATAATCACCTGTAACGAGAGTAATACATTCACCGCGTCAAAGTAGCAGTAGGTTTCCATTTGATAATCTGCACCATCTGACAAACACTTTGACAGCAGTAGCAAAGCCTGAAACAATAAACTGTATTACTTTGTTGTAGATTTGTGTGCTCCATCTTCCATGTATGGTATAATGATATCAGATGGTATCGTAAACTTAAAGACATTAACACCAGATTTGGGGGGAATTTAGGTGCATGTGTGCCATGCTCCATTTTCTTGTTTTCAGTTTTGGTTTTACTTTCGAGCTATCAGTCAGAATCAATTAAACCTAGACAGATGAATATAGACTTGGAAAATCAACCCATGCCTTTTTCTTGTTTTCAGTTTTCGTTTTACTTTCGAGCATAATCGATCAGAATCAATTAAACCCAGACAGATGAATAGAAATGGAAAAATCAACCCATGCCTTTTTCTTCTTTTCAGTTTTCATTTTACTTTCGAGAATAATCAATCAGAATCAATTAAACCTAGACAGATGAATAGAAATGGAAAATCAACCCTGCTTGACCCATGTCTGCATCAGGTAGCGCTAATTTGTTCTTCACTTAATATTTAAATTTTGATCTGCACCTTAAGAGCTTCTGCTGTGCAATCTGAAACCTGCCACCCCTGATCTGCAACCTGGAAGGCCCATCCTCCTTTAGATATGTGACGGTACTTTCTGCTGAAGTCACCAGAAGGATTGTCCATAATCTTAAAATTTAAGTTAGTAGTGTTAAGCAGTAAGTTGCGAGAAAGATACTAATATAATTTCAATTCTGGCCAAAAATACCTGGGAAGTTTTTATGAAACCATGTGCTTTCTTAAGGGTACTTCCAAATTCTTCTGCGATGCTACACGCTAATATCGCTTGGACTGCGAAAGCAACATCCCATAATTGACCCGCACAGACCTTTGAATGGACAATGGTTTGTGTTTACCAATTTTGGCGCACAAATTATTGCAATCTGATGTAGATGTATAAAATGAACTGATCTTATATTTACCCGAACTTTCATGCCATCTTCGCCAACCCATAGAAAATCAGCTACTCTAGCCAAATGACGCTTGAATGCATCTGAATTGGGATTTTCAATCCAACAGCACAACATGGATAATGCCTGTTCAAAATAATGTTCACTCACATGCTAGAGCTTAAAATTCAGGTCAAAAGAAATGCATAGAAAAAGAAACTATGTTCAGCAGGCTCATTATTATGGAATGAGTGCACTGTGCAGTGTTCAATTAATGAAAATACATGGTAAAATTGGTGCTGGAGTTTTACCATGTATTTTCAGAAGTAAATGATGCTAGAATTTTACCACGCATTTTCAGAAGTGCACTCATTCTGTAAAAACAAGTCTGCTGAACATAGTGTCTTTCACTATGCATGTATAAGGAAGCCTGAAATTTACCTTTAAGCACTTTCTGAGAATAAACATTTAGCTAAACCTTATATATATGCTAAATGTGTATTCGATTTAACAATCTGTGTAAGATTTTGCATCTCCATGAAAATTGATTAATTTTAAATATCAAAGTCTTATTTTGTTTTGCATTTGTCTGCGCTCTGCACATGCATATTAAGTTTCGACCTTTTTTTTTTTTAAAAGATATGCAGTTTTAACTTTCAACCAAGTTCTCTATACTATGTACTTCTTGTTTCATGGGGATGCTTGTAAAGCAAATGAATGCAGTTGATGCAGGATTTGCAGGCTCATGAGAAACTTTTGGACAAAAATACTAGTTGGTAATTCAGCTTCTCAATCTGTTAAAAGGAAACTGAGAATAAGAAGCTATTACTGCTTTTTTTTCTTCTGAGATTTCTAGGGTAAGTATGAGTCTCATTTTGACAAGGAAGAACTCCTACCTTCTGTGCAGCACCAATGCAGATATACTGAGAATTTTCATCTTCATACTTCAAGAACTCAGCAATTTGGTATAGAGCTCTTTTTCTCATGTAGGAAATTGGCCAACGTGTAAGAAACGGCTCACCAAAACTATAAAGGCAGTCAGATAGGCACTCTTGTAGCCACATATGTGGATTATAGGCATCTTCCTACATTTGAATTCACAATGAAAGAAAATTACTGCAGTTGATTCAAGCTATACGGACTTTGAATCTTCTGATAAACAATCTGATATTTAACTACAACAAGCATGCGAATATTGCAAGCATTGGAGCACATCTTAGCTCTATTTCATAGTAGCTGATAATATGATGTTAGTAATATCTGACATATCTAGATGTCTATACATAGACCATAATATTAGTTGGCATTATATCTAAATATTCCTGAGGTGGCCTAGCGAGCACCTGTTGCTGAGTACCTTGCTAAATTTCTCGTGCGATTAATCAGAAATATGTATCAAACACGTGCAGAAATGTGTTAAGTTTAGTGAACTGACCTTTGCACATAATTTGCGTGCCTCCTTCCAGTCAATCTTTTTATAGGGATGAATATGTAGCTCTTCCCTTAATGATATAACCAATCTTGTTATAGGACCGACAAACTTTTTTCCATACAAATAAGACATGGGAATAAAAGCCATTCGGAAGTGACTCCATAATCGTCCTGCATACAAAAACAAAATTGCACCCATAATGATATTTGATTTTTTCTATTTTACATAGCTACTCTATTTCTACAGATGGAACAACTGTAAGATAAAGTAATGGAATAATACAAAATTATCAACATTTAATGAGTGAATTGATAATGCTTTTTATGCTAATGAAGTTCACTTCATCATTGATGATGGTGATCACCTGTAATTTTCCTGTCAACATATCTCTCTAAATAGGGGCTTTATTATGGACTTCTTGCTCAGTAATTGCAGAAGACGACTTGACCTCAGGAACTAAAACATAATCTATATGTTCTAACTAGCATGTTTCATTTCAAAGTCTGGTGATAAGATCTGTGCTAATATAATTGAACATATAGCAAGGAAGAAAATTTTACCTGGTTGGATAGGAACGAAAGATGGAAGAAGAAATAATTCGGGGGGAATAGGATTTACACCTGACCAGTCAAAAACTCCAAGCACCTGTAATATTAAATATACAGTTTACAATAGGGGAATGTAGATAGTGGAAGATCCACTCCCATAATCAAATAAAATTTGCATAACTAACATACTACTAAAACAATACTTGATACTTTTGATAACCTTGCTTTTCCAAATCATTTTGATGTTCTCATTGACTAGTATTAACCATTTGATTTCTGTAGGTGGAAAGATCTTTAATTCAGGTGAGGTAATTATTATATTTGATAAATTAAACTAACTTGTGGAAACTTGAGATCCCAAGCCACCTTAGTAAAATTACTAGCTGAAAACGTATTTGAGTATAGAACTAGGATACAGCTGAAAGTATTGTTACCGAGAGCCACACTTTTCCCAAGATCGGTATCATTGTTGCACCTCCATGGTCATGTATCCATTTTCTTGCTTTATGCATGGATATATCTGGTCCATCATCAACATTCTCCCCAAGTAGTCTCAGAGCAGTATAATTGAGAGCTGTGCTAAGCATGGAACTTTCACCTTCTGCATGTAGTCCCCATCCTCCATCGATGTTCTGGTTCACAAACTTTGAGTTAAGTCTTGTTCACATCTTATATGAAATATAATTAATCTTTTAGGTGTATTTACTTAAAAAGTAGCCATTAACTTCCTGTTAACTATTGAGTGTTACCTGACGATTGTACAGATATCGACAGATCTCCTTGTGATGTTCCGATGACAGTGTAATAGTTAATGACTCTGTGACATATAGAACTATGATCTGCAGTTGGAACAAACAAACATTAGGATCCCTGTCAAATTGAATTGATGCTGGAAACTTGATGTATGATATGATGGTAATCCCAGGAGACATGAAGTTGATTGTTTATGTTACTATCTTACCATGGTTGCAGTGGTAAACAGTGGGCCTGGGAAATCCCCTGGCCAGTGCCCATCATATGCCTGTATGGCTGAGAAATAACTGAGTGCCTTCTTCAGTATATCTGATACTGTAGCTGTGTCAATATTTATGGGGTTTCCATCTTTTTCTTTCTGTAGATCAATACTGAAGTTGTTCGCCTTAGCTAACTGCAAAAATGAAAATTCCAGATGGATACTAAACATCATATTGTGCTGTTCCCTTTGCTGTTTAGTTTCGTTTTTCAGGATTAGTTTCATGCTTGTTTACACATCTATAAATGCATATGCTTGTGGCTAATGTCAGGTGTTACAAGGACTGGCGTGAGTTTCTTATAGAGCTATACAGATGCTGCTGCGGTCTGATTCGAGGTACGAATCAAGCTCTTTGCAATAGTTGAACTTAAGTTTTCATTATACCTGCATGCGAGCCAAAACATCAGAGGTGTGTCTTGTTCTGAACCTATTCTTCTGGAACTCTATCCGTGCAGCCTCAACCGCCTCCCGCTCTTCACTTGTTCCAAAATTTGGGTCAAATTCCCATGTTTCTCTTCCGACATGACTGTTTCCACTCTTTAGCCATGGTCCTCCCTCGGCAATCTTGAGCTTCCACATATTGTAGAAACTATTCTGCTACTTGTAAGTCTTACCTGTTGGAACAAAAAAAGAGTTTTTAGGACAAACCGATATATATTATCGTTGTAGAAGTTTCCAAAAAGGATATTTTATATCTAGATATTGAGATTATATCATTTACTGTTGTACGTTGGAGTTTTTCCAGCTGCAAGAAAGCTAGTCGGTTTCACATATATGTGTACGTGCTTGTGGCAGATCTGACTGAGGTGACAATGATTTGGCACAGCTAGCTACTTTCTTAAACAGCAAATTTAGGTTGGTGTATGCCCTTTCTGATCATACAAATATTAAAACTTTTTACTTGACAGGTTGATTCTTATTCCTCCTTGAAAGATCTGAAATATTGTGTCATGAAACTTTCGTTAGTATGAGCATTTCCTTTCTGAAACCATTGTTACATTTTATGCAATTCTTGTCTACAAGCAAGTAGCAAATCTTTTCGATGTGCACCTTAACCTTAAAAGCAGCAATGCATCATCATCATGGTCATAAACAGATGCTAAAATGTAGGAAAACAAAGAGGGGCATTGTACTTACGCTTAAGCTTTAATTGCCTTAGTTTCAGGTGTATAAAAGCAACCATCCATCAGAAGACGAAAGCTGGCCAGACCAAATCGGGCGGATCGATCGATGAGGGTGATCGAATGGAGATGCCACGGCTAGATTATTTATGCACCTGGGATTCTGGGAGCTGAGGAGGAGGATGATCACATGGAAGTGATGAGGCGGTTTCACTTGAGCTGTGCACGCACGGGAGGAGCGAACCGCAAGCCGTGCTGGGTGAAGCTTGGCAGCTGAAAGCATGAGAGAAATGGCTTCTGCGTGCATGATGAGCATGAGCCTTGTTCTGGCTTCCTCTGCCTCCTGGTCATGCGAGTCTGATGCAGCTGGGTGCATGTGTGTGCAAGCAAAGGCCTCCTTGTTCAATTGGAGCTCTGGGAGCCAGAACCAACCACTGAAATCTATCTCAGGAGGGGATCAGCAATGCTAATGGTTTATCTGAAATTTTATCCGGGCGCAATTAGATCTAGTGAAAGTTTAGAAATCACAAACCCCTGATTTCGATGTATTTTCTTCTTTAACTTTGCTGCGATTTCACACATTTTGATCGTCTTCACGGTCTGATACAGCTTGGTTTTCAGCCGCTCGCATGCCGATCTGATCTTCGTGTAAAATTTTACCAGATTGTACTAACATTTTGTTGATGACGTACCGGCGTTATTTTGTATCAGGTGCCTTCGATCATCTCCCAACAAGAGTACTGAATTCGTACATTTGTTGCTGAATTTACTAACATTTTGAGTTTGTTTGACAGAGTAATTTCTTCTGTCAGCCAGCACTGTTGGTTCATAGCTGCAAGACATGTGTGACATACTGACATGAAGTGTTTTGTTCTCATGTAGCTGTAGCATGATTTGCTGTCTGTCTGCGTGAAGAAAGCATTCTAAACCATAATAGCCTAATTAACGAGTAAATTAAGCTCACGGTATAAGAACTTGATATGTGGGTTATAGTAACTTGATAGTAAGTGGGTGTAATTTAGTGCAACTTTTGACCAGTGACTGTTTAAGTTCAAAATATTGTCAGCTAGGGTACGGCAGCCATGTGAGTTGCCTTCCTTGGCTTTAAGCCTATAACATACGGCCCATGCTACTTTAGGATCGCTTAACCTTCTTGTTGCCTCATGACGGATTTGTGGTGCACCGGAAAAAAAGGTGTATATCGTCAGCTGAAAATAAAATACGAAAGAATTTTGCAATAAAATAATCAAATGGGGATTGAGCTTAAATAGTCTCAGAAATGTGTTCGACGCATAATCACACTGATTCAGTGTGCTCCCGCATGACACCGCTTGTCATGCGTATCAACAAAATCATTCATACATTACTAAAGAAATGATCTTTGCTAGTTCATACAAAAATTATATAAGTCTCGGTTCAAAAGTCTAGGGATACTTTTTAATCTTTAGTCCCGGTTGGTAATAACAACCGGAACTAATGATCCATTTCAGTCCTGGTTGTTTATACCAATCAGGACCAAAATAAAAAAAAATCACCAACAGCTGCCCCGGCCCCCCGAGCCACGCTCATCGGCCTCCCCGCCTAGTCTTTATCTCTTCCTCCCCTCTCATTTTCTCACCCTCACCTCCTCCCTCCTCCCCTTCCCCTCTCCTCCTCCTCCCCCCTCCTCCTTCGACGGTGACAAAGGCGGTGGCGGGCGGCGGCCTCCTCTCTGCCAGATCTAGCGGGAGGAGAGGCCGGGCGGCAGAATCCGCGGCGGCGGCGGCGCACGAGGCGGTGGCCTCCCCTCTGCCAAATCCGGGGGGAGGGGAGGCCGGGCGGCGGTCCCTGTAGGCTTATAGAACACATAGTGATAGTGATGCACTCCAATCAATATAGCGGCTAAGCATGCATGCTATACATGTGCAATCTGCTAGATTAAGGTGTTGCAACATGTCGAAACAAGATTTCGGCAATAATAAAAGGGGTAGCGCACGAGACCTAAAAGTGAATGGATGCGGAGACAAGGATTTAGACAGGTTCAGGCCCTCTCAATGAGAGGTAATACCCTACTCCTGTTTGGGGATTTGATTCTGCCGGGTGTAGTATAGATCTGACGATCATATGTGCTCATGCCCCCTAGAGGGCCTCCTGCCCACCTTATATAAGATGGGGGGGGCATAATTACAAGATAGAAACCTTAACCAATACGGTATCGGTTTCCTAAATCTACTTTACAACATAATTAAAGCAGGACTTTAGGCCGTTCTATAATATAAAGGAAACGTAATACCAAAGTCATGATCCGTTACATATTTCATAGATATAAGTTATCCCCTATAACCAGTCGGATAACCATGTCGTGTGGGTATGGGGTACCCATAATCTCCACACAACATGCGACCTCCTCTGTTGCCCTTCTTTTTTTTTTCTTTTCTTTTCATGAGGTTACTCTCCTATAGCGGCACAATCAGTTCTAGCACTTTTTATGGGTGATTTTGTCACCGTGCGAAGAGCTTGACCTTAATTTTCTAAAAAGACATTCACGTTGGCACGATTAACTATTTAGTTGATCGGCATATCACTATCAAATTTGTTTCCTTGCATGACAACAATATAACGATAAATACTTTTTATCCACAAAGGATAAATACTTTTTATCCACAATTTAGTGGTACATGCCATTTAACATTATGAAATTAATTAGCATGTTGCTCCAAATTATACTAAAGCCATAGTCATTTTGTTATAAAACCGGCTACGATAGCACATCGATAACTGAAAGCGGAAGAAACACCATAGAAGATCCAATATTGAAGACGATACCGAGGCACGATATTTGTTAACGAGGTTCAACTTCAACCGTAGTCTACATCCCCGGTACACTGATTACGGATGCTCCTCCCTGATATAGCATACTACAGTCACTACTAGGAAAATCATTTTCCAAGGCTGGGGAAAAGGCCTGTCTGTACGCAAAGGCCGATGATTTTTGCAGGTAGCCCAGCGGCCCGTCTGCAAAAATCATTTTCGCAGGTGGCATCTCCATCATCGCAGGCGCCATAGTCAATCGCCTGCGAAAATGTTATCGGCGAACAAAAAAAAAATGCCACCTCCCCCACCCGCTGCCGCTCTCCCCCTTCCGGGCTTGTCGCCACTATCGCCCCTCCACCAGATCTAGGAGGGACAGGGCGAGGGAGGTGAGGGGAGCTGCACCTCCTCCGCCACCCGAGGGGGGAAGGGGGGGGGGGTTGTGCCACCGCCTCCATGACGACAAGGAAGACGACCACGAGCAAGGTGCACCCTTGCCTCGCTGTCACCAGATTCTCCGCCCTCGTGCATCGCTGTCACCGTATGCGGCTCCCGTACCACCGGATCCGCTGTCCCCTCACCTTGCCATCGCCGGATCCGTCGCCCCCACGTGTCACCGTCGCCGAATCCGCCTCCTCCTCCCACCAGCGTCGCCGTTGCCGGATACTGCCGCCCTCGCTGTCGAACTCGCCGTGGCCGTGGAGCGACACCCCTACTCCCTTCCCTAGCCCGCTGGATCCGCTGATGAGAGGAGAGCTGAGCGAGAGGTGAGGGACTGAAATATATGATGTTTCAGATTTCTCCCACGTCTACTTAAATGCCACAACCAATTTTCGCAGGCGGATCACCTAGCTAAAATAAAGGTATTTTTACAAGTGCACCTCTTAAGCTATTTGCCTGCGAAAATAGATTTTCCCAGGTGGCACCTTATATGGTCCGCCTGCCTCCCTCCAGGGCCGGCCCTGAAAAGGTCAACCTGGGAGTGACATGGTTCCACCCTTGCTAGCAATCCAAAGTAAAAAAGAAGATTTTTAAGGGAGAGATGTCTCTCCAAACATTTTTTTACAGAAGAAATCATGACTATGTTGGGAATTGAACATATGACCTCACGATTAAAACCACACACCCCTTAGTGCATCTCTTGTTTCCTTTTTGAGTATTCTTGTCTTCATAACTTCCGATATAAGTTCACATTTCTGAGATGGCTTCAAGCTCAAGTTGGAAACCAACTAGTCCAAACTCCAAAGTACTTATTTGAGGTGCACAATTGAAATTTGGCATATTTAACTCGTGGTAGTTTGGAAGTGTCACTGCATATCATGCCAATTTGCTTGAGTGCACAAGCTACAAGTGGTGGAATATACTTAGGAAAACATATGAATCATGGGCTAACTACCTCATTACTTGGCAAGAATTAGATAAGTCCAAGGAGCTTTTCTGAATTTCGTTCATATCAAGTCCTGGAGGGGAATAACAGTTTCGCAAGCCAGAGTATGATTCCATCCATGAATAACAAAAGTACAGTACAATATTGGCAGAAAGAGTTCAACTCACTCAATTTACAACAATCTGCACGTCTACGGCTGTCCATTACTGAACTTTATTTATTTTCATCAGAGGAACACTACTGGAAAATGGTTTTTCCGTGACTGCCCCACGGCCTTTGTGATGGCCTTGCAAAAAAGAGTCACAAAAATAAACATATTGTGACTGCTACATCACACCATCACAGAAATTGGTTGTTGGTGACCGGAAAGGCTAAACCGTCACCAAAAACGAATGAAAATTTCAACACGTAAGATTAAATCAGGCCCAAGTGACGAAGCCCAATGGCAATAGCCCAATATGTCAAGCAGAGCAGGCAGCCCGCAGCCAGGGCTTGCTAGGGTTGAGGAAGCGCGCCGCGCCACCGCCCCGGTGCCCGTGGGTGCACGCCGCGCCGCCGCGGATGCGGGATGCCGTTCCTCGCGTCGCCTCAGCGCCTCGCGGCGAGCCAGCGACGGTGGTCGGCTCTCTCCGCTCTCCGGCCGAGCGGCCGGCGGCAGTCCGGCTCTCCACGACTCCGCCTGTTCGCCACTCCGACGAGGCAGCGACTCCGCCTCTCGTCGCGTGGCGTTGTGGCTCGCCGGTCGCCGTCTCCGCTCCTGCTCTGCCTCTCCTCGCCCACGTAGATCTCCGCTCCAGCTCCCGCTATCCGTCGTGGCGCCGCCGCCAAGCCAGCCACCGGCCGCCGACGCTGGAAGCCGGGGAGGTCGTGGCGTGCAGCACAGCAGGCAGCAGCAGCGCGCCGGTGCCACCTTCGATTCCGGCCTTCCCCTGCGGGTACTCTATAGCTCTACTCCTTTAGCTGATTTGCTCTGTATTGTTTTTCACTTTTTCTGATTGAAATTTGCTCTGTACTGTCAATTTTCTATTTGTGATTGTCTATTAGATTACTATCATAAGTCATTGCCAATGTGTGATTAGTGAATCTGTGAATATGCAATTTGTCCCCTGTCATTGGTGCTTCCCAATCCTCATCAACCTTCTAGTACCAATTCTTCTAGTACTAATTTAGTGCTAGTGCCATGCAGAAAATTTTGTTATATCGATTTCTATGCCTTGTAAACTGGTAATTTGATGTTGTCTTCTCAACATATGGACACTCTTGACAATTTTATTAGATGAAGGTTACAACATAATTTACGAGTAATATCTATAGATTATGTTTGCTGAACTTGATTTTGTTTAGAGCAGCCTTATGGTATACATGAGCTAGCCTGAAGTCTGTACTGAAGAAAGATCAATGGCATTCCCTAACAAAGCAGTTAGAGTGCTATTCATAAGGTAGAACTAAGATGTGATTTTGAATCAATTCTTCATTTAATTTTGCTTGCCATCATGCAAGTGCTTGCTGAATTGTGTTCTCCTTTTCTTTTCTTTTTTCTTTTGCAGAGATGAGTTGTATTATGCATCCACGTGGGGATCCATCATCTTCAATGGATGGTAGTGGGTCTACTATTTTGTCCTGTATAAAATTTACATGCACTATATATGCTAATGCGTTGTATTATATCGGGGTTTTTCTTACACAGATTTTAAGTCAAAGGTGGATCGACAAACACGTTCTATCCTTGGTACGTTTTAATACTTTACCCTGGATTGGTTGAGGAGTATATATCTCCTGGAAATAAAAAAAGTAATATGATTTTTTACTTTACTAAATATATTGATGACTAATTATTTGTCATGTCATCTGCTTGTTTACTTTGCATATCTAAAGATGATTTTTGAAATCTAATGGTGATTGTTTGGATGGGTCTGAAGAATATGAGGAGGAACAAGAATATGAAACAAAGGAAGAGTGATCTTTTACTGCAGCAGAATTACGATTCTGGTGAGATATTATTTGGTAATCATGCTCATTCAGATCCTGCCATTAGCCATTATCGGTTTACTATTGAACACTATAACACAAATTCTTAAGCCGCTATATCATCTTAACAAAACCATTTTTGACAGTCGTTCAGCCCCACCGCTCATCGATATCACCGGTCGTGCCGCTGGTTGAGCCCCCATGCGCTTGTTAACCCTGCTCGCGTCAGCCCTGCACTCCTCGGTACCAGGGGCGCCACCACTGCTCTTGTCACGATGGGGTGTGCCGTCGTTGTTCTCCTTGAAGTGAGTTGCACCACGCTGCTCTCTCCAACAGCGATCTCCCTTCTCCTAGTGCTCTCAATCTCCCTGATCAACCTTCCAGTAGTAATGTGTCTCTGTTTTTCTCTAGACATCTAAGGTGCCCTATTGGTGTTCGATGAATTGCCAACCAATGCAGATAATTTTTTATTAGATTGATTCCTGATACTTGCAGACCAGTAAGTTGCTAGTTTTTAATACAATAATAATTTAAGTTGTTTCTTTCAATGTAGATTGGCTAAATCAGGTAACTCTTGGATGAACATGCCTAGATTTCGTTGGGAATCTAAGTTCAGCTTCTTTGGATTTTGATGAAAATGACTAGAAGCCTTACAGATATGGCCTCAAATTTTATTTGCTACATGCTCACACTTCCAGATATGTAGCGCAATTGCATAATATTATAAATTCAAGAAGCCTTTTTTTGTAAACATAACTTAAAGTTTTGTATTTTGAGCTATTCGATACTGATACTAGGTATAAGCTCAACTTTAGTTTGCTATAAACTTAAGTGATGCACACATATATGAAATTTTACTGAACAATTCTTTCACACTAATCTTCTGTAGTTCAACTTGATTTGTTTCACCCTTTTCTTGTTTTCATACTAAGCAGTTTTGCTTCATCATGTAATATGCTGATTCCCTGTTGTATGGCATCATTTTTTGCAGATTATTGTTGAAAAAGTATATAGAGGACATTTTTTATTTCAACTGATACTTCTAATGATTGACCATTGAAGAATGACTTCCTTGGAACGGCGTCATATTTGATTTGTGACTTAAAGCATTGTTGAACTGCTAGAAGTTAGGAGCTTATGTAGAAATTTATTTAGTGCACAAGTTTGTACTGTTGTGTATTATGTGTAGTAAAGACATGGATGTTCAATGGTAACTTATATGCTTTTGTGAAAAATTTGCATGTGGACAGTGATTCTTTGTAACCTGTGAACTTTGTATAGCATCTCTAGTTGTTTGATATATAGATGTTAAATGAATTATAATAATATTTGTAGGCATGTGTGTATGCCTATTTTGTGACAACCAACCAGTCACTAAAGGTATTTCCTGACAACTAAATTTAGTCAGAAAAATGATGTTTCGTGACTGTTACTACCATCACAAAAAGATTTTCCCAACGGCTGGTGTCTCATCGTCAGGAAAATGGCCAAAATTGATGAACTGGTGGGATAGCATTTTTGGTGACTGCTAACCAGTCACTAAACGCCTTGTGTCAGCTTGCCCTCACGAAATATTAGGTTTCGTGACCAATCAAAGGTGACATATGTTTCGTGACAGCTTGCTGTCACCAAACCTCTTTGTGACAGCTTTAGGGCTTTTGGTGACGATGAGGGGCAGTCACCAAAAAACCATTCTCTAGTAGTAGAAGGCTACAACTCTAACGTGTGTGCGTGTCTAAATATATTTATTTACAGAAGGATGAACACTCAAACCTAAACTTTATTTTACTTTGGCGTTGCTTGGCTGAAAACCTGTCTTTTACTAGAAGTCCAGATGCCACAAGCTAGCCACGCAATGTACATGAGATCTGGCACACGGAGCCACAAAACGAAATAACCAATACCATACCTGGGTAATAACCACTTCTGGGCACAGGAAGATTCACGGCAAGAACGCTGCTGACTCACTGGCTGGATGGCACGAAATTCAGCATTGGAAACGGATGACGATGCATGAAATGTCATCCTTACTCATCTCTTCGCAAGAGCCTCTGATGTTAGTCGCTTTGCTGCGGCCTGTGGGTCCTTGATAGATTTCACCAGATCGACAGCTTCCTGGTTCTTGATTACCTTCACTCAAGCCAGCAAAGAGATAATGACGAACTGATTTTTACAACTAAAATGTCAGAGACCAAATATGGCTCACATATTGGTTTTCTTGTGTATGCATATAGGGATTTTTATTATAAAGACAAACAGAAAAATGTGAGGCTACTTAAATAAATAAATTATATGCAACTGTAGGCAATGGTGATATAACTTCTTGAAGAACACGCCATAAGTGACTGTACGAGACTTTAGTCATTTCATAACCGTTTACCATGTGAGGTCAAGAAATAAACTACATGAATAGGGCCAGGCAACAAAAAAAGGACTACAGGAACAGCTCAACAAGTTATAGAAAAGACACATCGATCAAGCTAAGTGGCGGAGTAAGTAACATCAGTCCTAGGAAGGTATCCTGATTTTTCTTATCTTCCACAAAAAAAATGGTAAATATAAACTTGGCCAAAAGAAAGAACATGAGGAATTCGATTGGAAATCCAGTTTCCAATACAAGGTAATACAATAATTTTGCATTATAATCTATAAAAGCTTAAGTGAAGCAGCAACTTGGCAAGGGAAATACATACCTTCCATAATCCATCACTAGCAAGTATGACAAATTCTACACTCGAGTTTATAGGTACATGTTTAACATCTGGTTCTGAGCTCAAGTGTGCCTTGAGGCTCTGATCACCAAATGCTCTGGCAACCGCAAGTTGGCCATTTACTCGAGGAACATCACCTATGAGTAAATGGTAAATGAATCAATGAAATTTTATGTCGTGGTCAGAAACAACGATGATAGAACAAAACATTTACCAGGGAAAGTAGAAACAAAACCACCCTGCTTTTCAATCCTCTTCCGTTCATTTATCGTGTGGGGTTCATGATCAACAGTAAGTTGGTTAGCGGCTCCTCTTTCACACACAACAGCCCTTGAATCACCTATATTTGCTATCCACATATCCGTACCATCAACTACAATAGCTTTTTTTTTTTTGAAACCTAAGGCGGAACTTTGTTCCACTGTTATATTTAGAAGAAGAGAATTGACCCAGTTTATAAGGAAAACCGGGCCCGAAAACCATACAGCTGCACGGTTAATTATAGAAAAACCGGCTAAAACCCACCGCTACACAACTAACAACGACGTCGGAGCCCAAACGTAGGACGTCGCCGCCAAACTAAATACAAAAGCTACATGACAGCTCCCACATCGCAGAAGAGGTGTTATCGTTGCCGAGCTAGCCGCCCAAGCGACCCAGCAGCACCGACTCCACAACCGCAGTGACACTGAAGCCACGAAGTCGCCAAAACGAAAAGCAGCTTCGACATCCAACAATGGACATCAGCCAAACCACCGAGGAGCAACTTCCTTCACACGGCCAGCACCAGAAACTCCTTGGAAGAGACTGCAGCATGTCATCGTTGCCGAGCGTCACAGCACCCCATCAGCGAGCAGCTTCGACTTCATTAGCAGAAACAACCGAAGAGCGCATCGCCCACCACAAGAAGGAAGCGGACCCAAGAAGGCGAAGGCCTCGCCGAACGTCCTGTCGCATACTGAGACTCGGCCCGTGACCCTCGCGTCGCCCACCCAGGGCAGCTCGGGGGCGACGAACGCGGCGGCGACCAGCCCTCCCTCACCTCCTCCTCTGCCTCGCAGCCGCCCGAGCGGCCGCCGGCAAAGCCGCGCGGCCGCAAGGACGGCGGCGGCGGGGCTTCTCGCAGGCCGGGGGAACCTCCAGAGGAGGCGGTGGCGGCAGCGGCAGCTTCCCCGTCCAGATCCGGGCCGGCTCCGGCTGGATCTGGCGGGGCGCCCGGAGGTGGCGGCTGGCGGCGGGGGAGAGGTCGGCGCCGGTGCTGGACGACGCGGAGACCGGCGGCAGGCAGGGGCGGCATCGCGGTGGGTGGGCGACAGCAGCGGCGGCTTGCTCGCGCCGTGGTTGCGGTGTCGGCGTCGGCGTCCGTCCACGGCGGCGTGTCGGGCCGACGGCGGATGCTGCGGCGGTGCGGATGCCGCCGGAGGGGCAACGTCGCGGTTTGGCGGGCAACGGCGGCTCACTCGCACTTCGCGGCGTCGGCGTTAGCGTCCGTCGTGGTGGCGCGGTGGTAGCGGCGACGATGGGTGGCTGCGGTGGCGTGGACCGCTGGCTTGCACCGCCCTGGCTTGTGGCCGCCGCCCGGCTGGTCGCCGGCTTGCACCGCCCTGGCTGGCTAGTCCGTGGCCGGATCTGTCGCCTCCACGCCGGATAGCCAGGGCAGCTGGTCAGCGGGGCGGCTGTGTGTGGCGGTGACGTGCGGATGTGGAGTTGGCGGGACGATGGCTTGTGCTGGCGCGAAGCAGGAATGGGGCTTGACGTCCGCGGTGGTGACTTCCTCATTGTCGGCCGAGTGTTTCTCCCTCCTTTCGGTTTCCTCCCCTTCTTTGGCCGGACCCTATCCTGGTCGTGGGGAACACTAGGGGGAGGGCGGAGGCTCTGGCTTGCTGTAGAAATTTGTGGCGGATTGATGGCGTTTCGAGGGTGGCCAAGGGCCCGTCTTTGCCGTTGGTTACGGTCAAGGTATGACTGCTTGTGGGACGTCATGGACTATTCTGTGGTCATTGATGTGGGGCTGCTTGTGTGGGTGATGTGAAGATGCTGGCGAAAGCCTTTCCGTGCCTTGGGCCGGTTCGACGACGACGGCGCCCGTGGGCGCCGTTTCCCTTCTTGGAGGCGTTGTCATGGCGTTCTTTCATATCCCCTACAAATCTCCAGGTGAAAGCCTTGTTCCGACTTTCGGACGAGCGGCGGCGGCGTTACACGTCGTGTCCTCCTTGGGAGCGTCGCTTCGGAGAAGTTCCAACGCATCGACGACTGTCGATGGTCTTTTTCGGTTCAACTACAATAGCTGTAACTGCAGTTGAACCACCCGGTCCTAGTTGTTTACAATTTTCCAGAATATACTTGTTTGTAGAGCTGTATGCATTTTTAATTGCTTCTTGAGGGTTCGTCCAGAAGAGAGGCTGCAAACAGAACAAAAATATTACAAAATAAATACCCCAAAAAAACAAATAATGGAATAAAGATAAGATGCTTCTCAATATCTCACGTTTTACAGAGATACCTCTTTCAGTATGTTGTTAAAAAGGTTGGCTTTCAAATAGCTGGGCACTTTATCTCCCAAATGGCCATCATAAATAGCAAACAGACCAAATTCATGATTATTTGCATACTTATACTCTGCCACATGGTAGTCTTCCATGTCATGGCCAGATCTTCCCTCCAGTAGATGAAATCCATGCGTTACCTTGTTGGTTGACAACTTACTCCGTCCCCTTCCAATATCAGAAGATGATGAATCGAGACACACTGCACTCTTTACTTATATGCAGATGGAACAAGGAAGCCCGTGAATAGTATCGTTTTTGACAAGGCTAAGTTAACCAAACTATCGCAAAACAAAATCAACAATAGAAGGATGTGTGACTCCATGAGGTAAAATTATAAAAGTTGGGACATAGAAATCGCATCCGTAGAGCTATCATTAAAATACTTATCTAGTAGTATTACTTATAAATTTCAGTTATATAATGTAACAAAAAGTAATGGAAAAAGGACAAACGAAAATGATGGAAGTTATACTTATATTTCATAATGTGTCTACTTAAATATGAGGGGGGACAGTGAATATTTCAATTGAGTAATTTAACATTTTTTTGCAATCCAGTAGTAAGGTCAAGAGCCCCGCAGAAGTCTTGAACTGAAAATCGAGGCTGACGGCGCGTCGACGTCAGCGGCAGCATATGAAGGTGGGGAAGGAGTTGGGCGGCGGGGAAGGAGGAGATCGGGAGCGGGCGTGGCGTGGGCGGCGGTTGCATGTGGCGGCGTTGCACGGCTTGGGAGGGCTCCGGCGAGCTCGGCGGCTGCGCGGAGTCGAGGCAGGCTCCGGCAGGGTTGCTCGCTGGCGGCGAGCCTCCTGCTCGCGATGTGTGGATGTGGATGCGCTGGCGTGTTTGGTTACGTCGAGGTATGACTGCTTGTGAGACGTCATGGACTATTCTGTGGTCGTCGATGTGGGGTGCTTGTGTGTGTGATGTGAAGACGCTGGCGAAAGCCTTGCCATGTCTTTGGCCAGTTCGACGACGCCGCCGCCCATGGGCGCCGTTAACCTTCTTGGAGACATCGTCATGGCGTCCTTTCATATTCCCCACAAATCTCCAAGTGAAAACCTTTTCCAATTTCGGACGAGCGGCGGCGACGTTACGCGTCGTGTCCTCCTTGGGGGCGTCACTTCGGAGAAGTTCCTATGCATCGACGACCGTGGATAGTCTTTTTCGGTTCTAAAGCTTTCATACCTTGGCGTTCGGCGAGGCCTTCGCTTCCTTGGGTCCGCTTCGTTCTTGTGGTGGGCGATACGCTCTTTGGTTGCTTCTGCTGATGAAGTCGGAGCTGCTCGCCGATGGGGTGCGGCGATGCTTGGCAATGATGACAAGTTGCAGTCTCTTCCAAGGAGTTGGTGCTGGCCGTATGAAGGAAGTGGCTCTTTGGTGGCTTGGCTGATGTCCATTATTGGATATCGGAGCTGCTTTTCGCTCTGGCGACTTTCGCGGCTTCATTGTCGCTGCGGTTGTGAAGTTGGCGCTGCTGGGTCGCTTGGGCGGCTAGCTTGGCATCGATAACACCTCTTCTGTGATGTTGGACCTGTTTGGGCCGCTTTTGTGTTTTAGCTTGGCAATGATGTCCTATATTTGGGCTCCGCCATCGTTGCTAGTTATGTAGCTAGGTCCCTTGCTTTCTTCTATGTGGTGGGTTTTAGCCGGTTTTCCGTAATTAACCGTGCAGTTGTATGGTTTTTGGGCCCGGTTTTCCTTATATTAACTGGGTCAATTCTCTTCTTCTAAATATAAAAGTGGAACAAAGTTCCGCCTTAGGTTTAAAAAAAAATCGAGGCTGAATGCAGCACACTTTAGTTATTTTCATGGAGGATAAAATCCAAAAACAAACCGGGCCTTCTGCTTTGTCTTGAGCATATGGTCGTCAGAGATAGTTGGCTACAGAAATTCCATTTCCTCAGATTAGCGGCAGACTAAAAATACAGCCTTATGACAGGAGTAAGGACCGAGACGCGGCCGGACGGATCGAACCCTAATTGACCCAGCGGCGGAGGAGCAAAGTGGAAATTGAATTAACCCAAGAGGGAAGTGGGTGCTCTGCTCCACCGAGGTTAACAGCAGCGTTACCTACCCGGAGCATGTCGGGCCGCTGCCATCCGCGCCGCCCCGACGAGGTCGACGGCGATGAGGAGGACGCCGTCGCCGGCTGCCCGCCGATCATGGCCGCCGGGATCGAGCTCGGATTCCACAGCCGATGTTGGGTCCCGACCCTCGGCGAGGAATTCGTCTTGGCTGGTTGCTTCTGGGGTGAGCCCGGCATGAGCAAGTAATAAAATAATATTAATATTAATAATAATATAGTAGTAATAAAAATATAATAATAATTACAGAAAAAAGGGAAGAAATTAGAGGGAGCTGAAGTGAAGAGGGAGGAGGATTGTTGAACGATGGGAAGCTTGACATAACAGAAATACCAGAATTAGCAATAGGATTGTCACGGTACAGTTTATGTTTTTTATGGGACGTGACTACACATCGCTAGTAGTGTGTTTTAGTCTTAATCCGTGACCACCACCGTGTTATTAAAGATGAAATCACACCTTATTTTTGCACGTGGTTTTCAAAAAAAAAAAGCATTGGGTCCTACACACAACATGCATATACCTAGTTGACCTCACTTTGATTGATACTTACTTAATAGTGTATGTCTTTTTTTTCTTATAAAATTTTCTCTTAAATTACTTATCCGATCTATAATTTAATAAAGTCATTAGCAACTTAGCATAATAAAGTCTAAAAGTAAATTACATCAATCATAACAGTAACTTAGCACAAAATTGAAGTAAGTTATTACAACATTAGATGTAAATTCGTTGTAGGGAGAAAAAAATATGGACTATCTAAAAATTAAATTTAAAGTTCATAAATTATAAAATTGACTAAAAACAATAACGAAAATAATCAACTTAGAGCATTATGAATGTATAAGAAGTAATTGAGTCAAATCTAAAAGTAATTTATATATATGATAAAAGTAACTTACGTATATAATAAAAGTAATTTACAAATATAAATATTTTTTCATCGAAACATAATCATGTAAGATCATTTAATTGCAACGAACACAATGGTGTGATCGAATTATAGATCGGATAAGTAATTTGAGAGAAAATTTTATTAGAAGGGAAAAAAGACATGCATGTCTAATAGAAAAGAAACATGCGTGTGTAGTAGTACTTCCGTCGCTGGGTAAACCTAAACCGAGAGACTTCTCAGTTTAGATTTACAATCAGAATGTATAGGATAGTCATCTTTTAGCCACTGATTAATGTGTGTGATATGCTGATGAAGTTTGTAAATGCCGAATCCCGCCCCCCTCCCCCAGTAAGGAAAAGAGATACCTTAGTGAAAGAGGAGTGCATTAATAGAGGATAAGGATAGAAAAAAGGGGTCTCGAGGTTCTCAACTGACACTGGTGGAGAAACCATCTTTGGTTGGTCGGCCGAAATCCACAATAGTCCCGGTTCCACTAAAAACCGGGACTAAAGATGATCTTTAGTCCCGGTTCAAAAGGTTAGAGCTACTTTTTGATCTTTAGTCCTGGTTGGTAACATCAACCAGGACTAAAGATCATTTTTAGTCCCGGTTTAAAAGACGGCAGGTGGTGTCAGACCCCTCCTTTATCTTTAGTCACGGTTGGTGACACCAACCGGGACTAAAGAACTATTTAGATCGACATGCACGGTGCGAGATCGAGAGGACCGAGGTGCACGGGAGGATCAGTTAATAAGTTCTGACCTTTATCTCCTCCTCTCCTCACTCACCCCATCTCCTCCTCTTCCTCCTCCCATCTCTTCCTCTTCCTCCTCTGGATCCGCCTCCTCCCCTCTCCTCCCCACTTCTCAACTCCTCTGGATCCGCCCCCTCCCGTCTCCTCCCCACTTCTTAGACGGCGGTGGCCGGGCGGCCGTGGAGGTGGCCTCGCGCGGCCGGGAAGCGCGGAGGCGCCCTCATGCGGCGGCCGGGCGGCGACGGAGGTGGCCTCGCGCGCCCCGGCCTGGCGGCGACGGAGGTGGCCTCGCACGCCCTCACGCGGTGGCCGGTTGGCGAGGCACAGCGTGTGGCGGGCGGTGGGGCAGCGCGCGGCGCGGGCGGCGGGGCCGCGCACGGAGCGGCAGCGCGCCGGCTCTTCTTTCTTTTTTTTTATAATTTGTGATTGAGAAATGTATGATTTCTTTTTTAGAATTTGTGATTCATTGCATGGATCTGAGATGTATAATCGATCTGTGATGCATTTGATTTGTGTGTAATTTTTTTAAGATTTGTGATGTATTTGATTTGTGTGTAAGTAACTTAGGATTTGTATTTGTGATGTGAATGATTTATGATGTTACTTTGAATTTGGGGATTTGGGGTTTGATTTAGGTATATGCATGACACTCGATTTGGGGATTTGTTGTTTGATCTGGGTATATACATCCCACTTGATTTGGGAGAAAATAAAAAAAAAATGGACCAACCGGGACTGCCCCTATCCTCTCTTTTGTCCCGGTTGGTAGCATTAACCGGGACTAAAGATCCTGTTACTAACCGGCACTAAAGATCGATCTTTACTCCTGGTTATTTCACCCAGGACTAAAGATAGCTATCTTTAGTCCCGGATTCGTAGTCCCGGTTGCAAAACCGGGACTACAGGGGGTTATAAACCGGGAGTAAAGATGGTTTCTCCACCAGTGTGATACGTAGAGTCTCATCAAGGATTTAAACTATATGAAATACATCGTCGGTTCAACTCTCGGTAAAATTACTATACTCCTTGCAAATTACTCCCTCCGTCCCATAAAAAAACAACCTAGTACTAGATGTGACACATCCTAGTACAACAAATCTGGACATACCTATGGCGGTGTTTAGTTCCCTTCAAACTTCTAAAAATTCCGTCTCATCAAATGTTTGGACACATGAGCATTAAATTTGGACGAAAAAACCCAATTGCACAGTTTGTGTGTAAATTACGAGATGAATCTTTTAAGCCTAATTACGCCATGATTTGACAATGTGATGCTACAGTAAACATTTGGTAATGGTGGATCAAGTAGGCTTAATAAATTCGTCTAGCAGTTTACAAGCGGAATCTGTAATTTGTTTTGTTATTAGTCTACGCTTAATACTTCAAATGTGTGTCCGTATACTTCAAAAAATTTTGGCACACGAACTAAACACAGCCTATGTCTAAATTCGTAGTACTAGGATATATCACATCCAGTACTAGATTCATTTTTTATGGGACGGAGTGAGTAGCTTTGTTTTGTGTTGCCGCAACTAACTAGTTGTATGTGTTGGTTGATTTGATATTATGATACAACTAAATAGTGGTGGCTCGCTTGCTTGTTTTACACTAGATTGGAATATCTGATCCCGCTTCCGCTTTACTTTTTGTATAACGTTTTCCATCGCCTATTCAAATCCTCTAGGCTTGAACAATTGTTCAGGAAGGTGTGCAGAAAATTCGGTACGTTAATTCTCTTTTCTGCTAAATTTTTGTAACTGGACACTTCGACTTCGCGATTTTAACTAGTAGACACCGCAGAAGTTGATTTTTGGAAAAGACACTACCAAAACGTGGTTATTTACTACTGAATACAACATCTATTATATTATTATTTTTGAATTAAGAAAGAGATATAATGTTTCAAAATGACCAAAGTGCCCCTGAGTCCTCATCTTCCTCGTGTGCATCCAGTTTGTGGGGCCCGTGGTTCAGTGAAGGGCGCATAGGGTAGGCACGACTGTGTTGACGGTCGTTAGCGATCAGTTTCGACCGTCAATATTACCAAAATAGAGGAGAACTAGTTATGCTTGCAATGCATATTCATGTTAGAATAATAATATTCCACTAGTATTAGGTCTACTAACCTTTTGCAGAGAATAACCATAAAGTGGAGGAGAATCGACATAAACTCAGATGATAAATCAATCGGACGATGTCGAGAATCAGACTTATGTATGAATAAGCCAAGAACTCAGAAATAACACGACCAATTGGGTCAAAATTCACAAGTCTACAAAGAGGAGAAGTCCAGGAGGCCGCCAGCCGAAAATGGGCTGGATTGGACCAGCCGGTTCGGCCGAACCCCCATCTGCTCCGTTGGATGTAGGGTATGGCGTGGACGTCCAGGATTGTTCCCCAATGATGGTTAGAGGGCATTTCCGACCATTCGAACTACCATAACCATCATTGGGACACTATAAAAGGAGCTCTCATGTGCTCACTCTCTTCACACACCTCAAGCAAAGCTCTCTCATATTCTCTCAAGTTTAGTTTAGTGTTCTTAAGCTAGTGGAGTAGGAATAGAGTAGAATTCGGAGTCCGGAAGCCTTCGGAAGAATTCGGGTATGTCTCTAATTGCTCTCATTTTCTCTTTTGTAAGCTTTGTACTTTTATTAGAATACACTTCTTTATACATTTATGGTATTGGAATAATTTCCGAGTATATGAATGCCAACTTTACATTATGTTCATGTTATACTGGTTATACTACTAGCTTATCTAGGAGATGCATCGATACGGGTATAATGTTTGCTTATGCAATTACTCTATGTCATGACGATGATATTAGAGTAGTATCTGGTAGTTTAGGCGTGGTGTCTAGACTACGAGATATCATTATTTAGGGTTATATGCTGCGGATGAGTGGTGGACCGCTGATGGTGACAGCTCAGTACGGGTATTCCTCCACGCGTGTATATAGTCCTAAGTTAATTTCCTGGGGAGGGTACTCCTCCGTATTTAGCCCCGGTTATATGGTCATGACGGGCTGTCGTAAAGAACTTGGCAGTCAGAGGTGGCTTCTCGAAGTACCAGGAGGGCATCAGATAGAGGGTATTAGTTAACTAGAATGTATGTATACTATGTATACTAGAAGTATAGGAATAGATTCTCTTTCTATTTTCTTTCCACTTAGATTAGATATTTTAGTATGAGAATGAGTAGCTCCCTGCTTGTGTGTCACTCTACCCTTGATTTATCTTAACCCCTACTTAGACTATGATTATTATAAGTAACATATAAATTATTAGTCCGGTTCTCTCTACTATGATCTTCTCACGGGTTTAAATAAATACGATACCCTTGGAATACTCTCGGGTGAAATGCTATAATGGTATATCCGTGCGCTTGCGGATGAACTCTGTAACCATAATATACCAGGAGTATTTCTGCGCCATTGCTGGGAATTATATTTATAGTAATGTCGTTAAGAAATACCAACAGACTACCGGTGGCAAGCGACGTGATGACACGTTTGTTAGAGGCAATGACGTCTCGATGAACTTGTAGTTTAGATCGTAGCTGCATGGCGACGACATAGAGCTTGAGCTTGAGGCCCTCTTTAGTTCCCAAAATAAAAAATTTTCACCCATCATATCGAATATTTGGACACATGCATGGAGTATTAAATGTAGACGAAAAAAAGATCAATTGCACATATTGTGTGTAAGTTGAAGCGAGATAACAAAAAAAAAAGAAGCAAGCTCAGAATCAAGACATTGATAGTGACAGTGATGTTGATTGCATTACTTCTGCAGTTGAGGACATGCTTGTCTTGACAGAACATTGCACAAGTTCCACTGTTGAGGAGAGAGTCAGAGTCATTTCTGAAGAGGAAGCCATCAATCATGTTGGTGATGATGAGATGATTTGGATACCGGACAGCGGTGCTACCATTCATGCCACATCCCATAGAGAGTACTTCACAAACTACACATCGGGTGATTATGGTATTGTGAAGATGGGCAACAATAACAAAGCAGCTATTGATGGAAAGGGAGATGTGCATTTGGAGACTGCAAACGGTACTAGACTTGTGCTCAAGTCAGTGAGACATGTTGAAGCACTTCGGCTCAACATAATTTTAGTTCCTTTGCTTTGCAAAGAGAAGCATAAGCTCACCAAGGGTAACATGGTAGTTGCAAGAGGTTAAATGGTTTCACTGTTGTTTCATGTTTTGGCCAAGCTTTCTAGTGTTTGTGTGAATGCACTAGAGAAAGAAGACTCTTGTGTTCTATGGCACAAGAGACTTGGGTACATGAGTGAGATGGGAATGACTGAGCTAGTGAAGAAAGATCTCCTAAAAGGGATGAAAAGTGTTCATTTGAACAAGTGTTCAGATTGGCTAGTAGGGTAGCAGCACATGGTTGCTTTCAAGAGTCTTCCTCCTCACAAGAAGCCAGAGGTGCTAGATTTGGTTCACTCTGATGTGTGCAAGATGACAACAAAGTCAATTGGTGGGGCTGAATACTTTGTCACATTCATTGATGACTTCTCCAGAAAAGTTTGGGCTTATGTCTTGAAGTCCAAAGATCAAGTGCTAGCTGTGTTCAAGCAATTTCAAGCCTCAGTTGAGAGAGAAACTGCGGAAAAGATCAAGTGCCTTCGCACTGATAATGGAGGAGAGTATATAGGGCCATTTGATGCTTATTGCAAGGAGCAAGGAATTAGGCATCAATTCACCCCTCCTAAGTCACCATAGCTGAATGGAGTTGCTGAGAGGATGAACAGGACAATTGAGGAGAGAGTTAGATGCTTGCTGTCACATGCAAAGTTGCTAAAGTATTATTGGGGTGAGGCTTTGATGACTGCAGTTTATCTTATTAATTTCTCACTAAGTGTTCCTTTGCAGGGAGATGTTCCTAACAGGGTATGGTACAACCAAGACATCTCATATGACCACCTGAAGGTGTTTAGGTGCAAAGCCTTTGTTCATATCTCTCAAGATGAAAGGTCTAAGCTTGATCCAAAGACAAGACAGTGTATCTTTCTTGGCTATGGTTTGGATGAGTTCGGCTACAAGCTGTTTGATCTAGTAGCAAAGAAGGTATTGAGAAGCAAAAATGTTGTCTTTGTTGAAGACCAAACAATTGAGGATATTGTAAAGACAAAGAAGAGACCTCGACAACAGTGTCAAGTTGACTTAGATCCACTTCCTACAGTTGCAGCTCCACAAGAAGCCGAATAAGATGTTGTAGATGATGCACATGGTGATGTGCATGGTACAGGTGATGTGAATACTCCCCAAGAGCAAGATGTTGATGCTGAAAACAGTGATCCGGATCAGCAGCCACTAGTACCAGAAGTTCCACCAACAGCTTCACTCAGAAGATCCAGCAGAGATCGAGTTCTTTCCACTAGATATCCTTTAGATGAGTATGTGCTGTTACTATCTAATGGTTCATAACCTGAGTATTTTGCAGATGCAATAGAAGATGAGCATAAGAAGGAGTGGAAGAAAGCTATGCAAGAGGAGATAGATTCCTTGCATAAGAATAGCACATATGAGTTGGTGAAGTTGCCAAAGGGAAAAAAATATTTGAAGAACAAGTGGGTCTACAGAATCAAGCATGAAGAGCATACACCACATCCAAGGTACAAGGCCAGATTGGTAGTGAAAGGATTCAACCAACAGAAAGATGTTGATTTTGATAAGATCTTTTCACTGGTTATGAAGATGACATCAATTAGAGTGATCCTTGGTGGCTTGGCAGCAAGTCTCAATCTGGAGGTTGAGCAAATGGATGTGAAGATAGCCTTTCTTCATGGTGATTTGGAGGAAGAGATATACATTGAGCAGCCTTAGGGGTTTTGTCACGTCCCAAAACGACCCTAAAATGCATTCCTTAAATTATTCCTAGAATAAGTAAAAGTTGTGTTAAAGCCTCCAACATTAAAATGTGCAAACCTAAAAGCTAAATGAGGCTTGGAGAATTTTTGTATATTTTCTCAAAGCCTAAAATGTATAATCAAATTTTAGTGGAATTTTCAGAGCACAAATAATAATTATCAAGAAATAAACAAAGTTTAATAGTTTTTATAAAAAGAAAAACCCTAAAATCCCCCTTCTTCCTTCTGGGACGAATTCGGCCCAACTTCCTCCCCCTCTCTCTCCTCTCCCTGCGGACTACTCGGCCTCCCCCTTCCCCCTCGCGCGCAGCCGCCGACAAGCGGGCCCGCCCGTCCGCTCTCGCCGACAGGTGGGGCCCACCCGTCATCCCCCTCTCCTGCCACTCCCTCCGCTCACCCCCGCGCCTAGCGTCGCCGCCGCCGCAAATCCCGCCGCCCCCGACCGTTCCCGCGTGCAATTGAATTAGGGGAAATATTCCCCGTGATTCCCTCTCCGTTTCCCCACATATTCCCCTCTCTCTCCCTCGTTCAAACGGCCGGATTTGCCCCTGCAAATCTCGCCGGCGGCATTGATGGAGCCCGAGGACGCCGCGCCGGTTTCCTTCCGCTCCGGCCACCTTCTCTCGCCCCAACCCTATATAAACCCTCCCCGAGCTCCCCACCCCCGTTTTTGCCACTCGCTGCCCCCTCTCCCCCCTCGGAAACAAACTCGCGCCATCGTCTCCTCTCTCCACCATCGCCGACGAACTCCGGCTGGGCCTAGCCGCCCGCCGGGACCGTCTCTCGTCTCAGCGTCGCCTTCCTCAGCTTCGCCGCACCATCGCCGACCTCGTCCACCCCTCCGTCCCAGTCGACACTCGTCGACCTGAGCCACGCCGCCACCTCCTTCCGCTCCGGCGACCTCCTCCATCGCCGCCGACACCCCGGGGTGAGCCGTCGGCCGCTGCTCTCCGCGCCGATGGTCGCCCCCGGCAACCATCGGGGCGCGAGTGCCGCCTCCTGCCGGCCGTGCTGACGTGGCCGCCTTCAGGCGCACCGCGTGGCCGCCGTGTGGGACCCGCCTGCCAGTCGCCTGTGCCCTCGGGTGCGGCTGACGCGTGGGGCCCACGGCGCTGGTGGATGGCGAACCCGTGCGCCCGGTCCACCGTGGACCGTGTGGCTGCCGCATGGGTCCCACTCCCATGGACCCGGCTCACGCGCGCGCTCCTCGGTGCTGACGCAATAATGTTTTTCAATTCAGAAAGAAATGAAAAAAATCGCAAATATTCACATTAAGAACATATAAACTTCAAATGGCCATATCTTGGTCGTTTGAACTCGGAATTGGACCGTTCAAGTCTCTAATTTTTCCTTAAGAAGTCAAGAACCCATTTTTATGCTTTATTTCTGTTGGTTTTATGGAGTTTATTAGAGTAAAAGCCTTTTCTTTATCCGTTGGTCGTGTAGACGCTGCAGCTTCGGAAGATCCGCTCTACGTGGATGTTGAAGCCGACGTTTGAGAAGGCGAGCCAGGCAAGTCACATCTCCTTTGAACATATTGTTGTCCCATGCTTTAAAATTATTTGTTTTAAATTAATGCATATCGCTTTATTTAAATTCGCGCGTTATCACTGTTTTATTTAGCCATGCCTATTTACCTTTGTTATGACCTTATTATTATTGTTATTGTTATTATTACCTTGTTCACCCTAGAGTAAACAAAACCCCACTAGTGTTTACCGTGCTATGGTCTCACTAGTACCATTTTTAGGTAGATGCTTCGCTATTTAAATTAGACAAACTTTAGGTGGTTTTATAACTTTAGACTTTGGGAATTCTCATATCATTTGGACATTATGGAATGGTTGGCTTTTGTGGAATTCAACACACACACCTCCTCCTCTATACAAAACTCCCCAAAATGGTTTTAGGCTGGGTCGAGGTGCATGGTTTTGTTAGAGCACCTCGGCCACCATAAGGACTGGTCTTCGGGCCTCTGTTGTAAAGCACTGCCGTACTTCCACATGTCTAGTGGGTAAGGCATAGTTTGTGGCTCAGTCTGGTCATGGGCAAAAGTACACGGATAGAGATGGACGAAGTCGGGGCCCAATGGACATCTCTAGGGCAAATGAAGGCTACACGAGCTGCGGCCTGGTAGTCGAGATGTCATGGCACAGGGCCGGTGTCCTGCTGCTGTTAACGACCAAATTTGGTAATATCGGCATCGGAAAAGAAAATTAGATCGAAGGGGAGTCGAAGGCGGAGATCGACTCGAGAACAGAGCAAGAATCGGCTGGAGTCCAGATCGGCTACGATTAGGATCGGCTGGGTCCGAGTCGGACTAGGTAAGCCGATGCAGCCGATTCCGACAATACGACTTGGTGTACAACATTGGGTTGGGTTGATATGCTTCAAGATAATTGCCGCACATGGATAGAGTCCTGAGAAGGCAATTGTATCTATTAATTAGGATGTTTTATGTAATTTCTTTAGAGATATATTTAGGGCAAAAGTCTGTCGTAAAGACTTATGATATCTTAGAGTTTGTTAGAGATAAGAGTCGTGTCCGACATGGACATAATTTGTAATTTTCGGGTATAAATAGACCCCGAACCCCATGTAATCAATTAACACACACGTTCAATACAATTTCGGCGCATCGCCACCCTTTTGCTTTTGTTTTATTTCAACGAGTTCTTGCTTTCGGGTTGAGCTGCATCGGTTTCGATCTTCAACAAGAGGTAAAACTTGTTATGACGGCTTGCGTTATCGGGATTAGTGCTTCCATCTTTATGGTACTCTAATCTTGTTTACGTAATTCGTCGAGTTATCATTTATCTTACATAATCTCTGGCAATATCGCCATCTAACCCAGAATCGGCTAACATCTGTTGGCAGAGGGCAGCCGATTAGGTTAGATGTCGACGTTGATTTAGATTATATAAGATATCTACCACTCTATGAAACCTCTAGCGGCTTGATTGTCTAGATATTGTTCTTCTTTTTATACTTAATGCTGCATCAGTTAAGTTTGATCTATTAAGTCATGCTTAGAACATCAATCTCTAGCCTGCCTTCTGGTTGCCGATTAGGGTAGTATCGGAGTTTCAGCCGATCTTTTCTGATTTAACTATATTTTCTTTATATGCTTCATTGACACGTTAAATCTGCCCTTTATGTCAAGATTTTATTGCATATAAGTATATTAAGCTTCTGTTTGGTATATTATGCTTGTTTTAACATCTTAACATAGAGTCGTATCGGAGTATTAGCCGATACATGTTAGATCTATATGATCGGCTATGCTATAAACATATATAGTCCCGTTATTAATATATATTTCGATCTAAGTGATTTATACTGTCTCGGCATGGCGACCAATCTATCCTAATCACTTGATTTAAGTATATATCGATATAAGAACTATATATTGTTAATATCTTCAGCCGATCGAGTAGATTTAGCTCTTTATTATCTATTTATAACCGCCAATCGATTTACATATGACATCGGCTCAAAGATAAATGATATGTCATCAGCACTTAGCCGATCGGCTATCGTTTATAGGTTTAACCGCAGTTTCTTTGTCTTTATTTCTTGTTGATTGCAGGATCAAATCAACTGGCACGCTAGCATACCCGAAGGCGAGTTTTGGACCTGCACTGGAGTTAAGCAGATCTCCCAGGCCTCGTATTTTACGTCAACCCGCTTTTGGCACGCCTGGTGGGACTGATTAGAAGTCAGACAAGCAGTTTTTTTCATGGCCGAGAAACCACCGCCATCACCGTCCTCGGCTAGCCCAGGTTCTGTTAAAGAAAAGATCCAGAAGTTAGGTTTGTCAGACGTTAATGAAGGGAACATCGTGACCATCGATCTAGAAAAGTTCACACCTGATCAAAAGAAGGATTTTGAAGCAATGATGCAGCAAGCACGGGATCAGTTCTTGAACTCATTCATGCAGACCCGCAAAGGAACACTTGTCACGACCGGAATTAACCCAACAGGTATTCCTTACGTGCGTGCATTAATCCTTGTCCCAGGAGGCAAGGTACACAAATAGTTGATACAATTCAGAGTTTAACAAGCGGAAGCGTAAATAGTTAATTATTACATGGGCAACGACGGCCCAGCACACACAAAAACAACGAGAAACAGCGGAAGACTAGGGCGACGACCACAGGCGCTTGACGGCAGGCACGAGCTAGACACCGAAGCCTTCATCCTTGTCACGTCCCAAAATGACCCTAAAATACACTCTGTAAATTGTGCCTAGAATAATTAAAAATCTCTGTGAAGCCTCCAACAATTTAAAATGTGCAAAGTAAAAGTCAATTGAGGCTTGGAGGATTTTTGTATATTTCCTAAAAGCCTAAAATGTGTAAATAAATTTTAGTGGAATTTTCAGAGCACAAATAATAATTAATAAGAAATGAACAAAGTTAAAAAGGTTTTATAAAAAGAAAATCTTAAAAACCCTCCCTCCCTCTCTAATGGGCCGGCCCGGCCCATCTCCCTCTCTCTCTCCTCTCCCCGCGGCCCACTCGGCCTCCTCCCGCGCGCGCGCCGCTGACGGGCGGGCCCGCCCGCCACCCTCGCTGACGGGTGGGACCCACCCGTCATCCCCTTCCTCCCGCCGCTCCCGCCGCCTCGCCCGCGCCAGCGCCGCCGCCGCCGCGAATCCAGCCGCCTCCCGTCGTCCCCACGCGCAATCAAGAGGGGGAAATCACTCCCCGTGATTCCCTCCCCCGAATCCCCCACTTTCCCCTCTCCCTCGCGCATTCAATCGGCCGGGAGCCGTTGCCCTAAATCCCGCCGGCGCCATCAATGGCGGCCGCGCCTTCCGCGACGGTTTCCGCCTCCTCCGGTCGCCTTCCATCCCTCCCGACCGCTTATAAACCCTCCCCGACCCTCTCTCCGCCGTTTCCGCCGCTCCTCGCCCTCTCTCGCCGTCGGATTCGAGCCCGCGCCGTCGAACCCTCTCTCCGCCGTCGCCGCCGAGCTCCGGTCCGTCGCCGTCGTCGTCCCGGACCATCTCCCGCCTCGGCGCCGCCTCCTTCGGCTTCGCCGCGTCTTCGCCGACCCCGTCCGCCCCTCCGTTTCGGTCGCCGACCGCCGTAGCCCCGTCGTCTCCGTCGACCCGAGCCGCGCCGCCGCTTCGCTCCGCTTCGTCCGCCGTTTTCCGTCGTCGCCGTCGACCGGGGTGAGCCGAGGACCGTCACCTCTTTTCCCCCTTCCCTCCCTCTCTCCCGGCCGCCGCTCCGCCGCGCCTATGGCCGCCGCCGGCGACCATAGGGGCGCGGGCGCGCCGCCTCCCGCCGGCCGAGCCGATGAGGCCGCCTTCGGGCGTGCCCTAGCGGCTGCCGTGTGGGGCCCGGCCGTCAGCCGCCCGCGCCTTTGGGAGCGGCTGACGCGTGGGGCCCACGGCGCCGGCCGAGGTGACTCGCGTGCGCCCGGTCCACCGTGGACCGTGGGGCTGCCGCGTGGGCCCCACCCCCCGTGGACCCGGTCCGCGCACCCCTCCCCTCGGCTGACGCAATAAATCGAGTTTTTAATTAAAATTTAAATGAAGAAATTCGCAAATATTCATATTAAGAGCATATAAACTTCAAATGGCTATAACTTGGCCATTTGAACTCGGAATTGGACCGTTCAAGTCTCTAATTTTTCCTTATGAAGTCAAGAACCCATTTTTGTGCTTTATTACTGCTTGTTATATGGAGTTTGTTAGAGTAAAAGCCCTTTTTCTTTTCCGTTGGTCGTGTAGACGCTGCAGCTTCGGAAGATCCGCTCTTCGTGGAAGTTGAAGAAGTGTGGGAAAGCGAGCAAGGCAAGTCACATCATTCTTTGAACATATTGTATCCCAATTTGTGAAATTACTTTGATTTAAATTATTGCATTATCGCTTTATTTAAATTCCCGCGTTATCACTGTTTTATTTAGCCATGCCTATCTACCATTGTTATGACCCTATTATTATTGTTATCGTTATTATTACCTTGTTCGCCCTAGAATAAACAAAACCCCAACTAGTGGGCACTCTATTGGTAGCTCCACTAGTAAGAATTTAGGTAGATGCTTCGCTGATTAACTAGGCAACATTAGGTGGTTTTATAACTCTAGACTTGGGTTTATTCATATCTCTTGGACATATTGGAATGGTCGGACAATTGTGGAATTGGATGCACACCTCCCCCTCCATTCAAAACCCCCAAAATGGTTTTAGGCTGGGCTCGGGGTGCATGGTTTTGAAAGTAGCACCTCGGCCATATAAGGACCGGTCTTCGGGCCTCAGTTGCAAAGCACTACCGTACTTCCACATGTCTAATGGGTAAGGCTTAGTTTGTGGCTCAGTCTAGTTATAAACAAAAGTACACGGATGGGGATGGACGAAGTCGGGGATCGATGGACATCTCCAGGGCAAATGAAGGCTACACGAGCTGCGGCTCGGTAGTCGAGATGTCATGGCACAGGGCCGGTGTCCTGCTGCTAGGGGCTCAGTCTTGCCTGCCTGTCCCGGTTGTTCCGGCCGTAGGTGAGTTGGGTCGGTACTCTTGTCTATGGCTAGGATGGGTTGGGAACTATGTCATGTCTTCCGTCTGTATACCGTGGTGGTATGTGGCACGTGGTGACGCGTGAGGAAGATGTGTCTTGTGGGTAAAGATGTACACCTCTGATCAGAGTATAATCTATTCGAATAGCCGCGCCCTCGGTTATGGGCAAGCCTAGCAATGTACCCAAGTTAGTGTTTTAATTCTTAAAACCTGCTTAACAACTAAAATATGGAATGGTTGGCCTGGGTTGGCTTGGGACGAGCTGGGACCCCGGGTCGGGTTGCCAGTTCGGTCTGAATCATCGTAGGCCTTGGGTTAAGGCAGGTTCGTGTGGGTTCACGGCCTTGATTAATAACATTAATAGCTGTAGGATCGTGTTTACAAAATAGCTTTGGGCAACTAAGTGGCTTTAATTGCTGTTTACTGCAAAATCTAACCCCTATACTACAACTCCATTGTACTCCTTCGCATTTATGCTGCACTTGTGGATGTGTCTTGTTGAGTACGGTGGTTGTACTCAGTCTTGCTCAATTTTTCCCAACCCCAGAAGATGAGCCCCTGGAGGATGAAGGCTTCGGTGTCTAGCTCGTGCCTGCCGTCAAGCGCCTGTGGTCGTCGCCCTAGTCTTCCGCTGTTTCTCGTTGTTTTTGTGTGTGCTGGGCCGTCGTTGCCCATGTAATAATTAACTATTTACGCTTCCGCTTGTTAAACTCTGAATTGTATCAACTATTTGTGTACCTTGCCTCCTGGGACAAGGATTAATGCACGCACGTAAGGAATACCTGTGGGGTTAATTCCGGTCGTGACAATCCTCCAGGGGCTCATCTTCTGGGGTTGGGAAAAATTGAGCAAGACTGAGTACAACCACCGTACTCAACAAGACACATCCACAAGTGCAGCATAAATGCGAAGGAGTACAATGGAGTTGTAGTATAGGGGTTAGATTTTGCAGTAAACAGCATTTAAAGCCACTTAGTTGCCCAAAGCTATTTTGTAAACACGATCCTACAGCTATTAATGTTATTAATCAAGGCCGTGAACCCACACGAACCTGCCTTAACCCAAGGCCTACGATGATTCAGACCGAACTGGCAACCCGACCCGGGGTCCCAGCTCGTCCCAAGCCAACCCAGGCCAACCATTCCATATTTTAGTTGTTAAGCAGGTTTTAAGAATTAAAACACTAACTTGGGTACATTGCTAGGCTTGCCCATAACCGAGGGCGCGGCTATTCGAATAGGTTATACTCTGATCAGAGGTGTACATCTTTACCCACAAGACACATCTTCCTCACGCGTCACCACGTGCCACATACCACCACGGTATACAGACGGAAGACATGACATAGTTCCCAACCCATCCTAGCCATAGACAAGAGTACCGACCCAACTCACCTACGGCCGGAACAACCGGGACAGGCAGGCAAGACTGAGCCCCTAGCAGCAGGACACCGGCCCTGTGCCATGACATCTCGACTACCGAGCCGCAGCTCGTGTAGCCTTCATTTGCCCTGGAGATGTCCATCGATCCCTGACTTCGTCCATCTCCATCCGTGTACTTTTGTTTATAACCAGACTGAGCCACAAACTAAGCCTTACCCATTAGACATGTGGAAGTACGGTAGTGCTTTGCAACTGAGGCCCGAAGACCGGTCCTTATATGGCCGAGGTGCTACTTTCAAAACCATGCACCCCGAGCCCAGCCTAAAACCATTTTGGGGGTTTTGAATGGAGGGGGAGGTGTGCATCCAATTCCACAATTGTCCGACCATTCCAATATGACCAAGAGATATGAATAAACCCAAGTCTAGAGTTATAAAACCACCTAATGTTGCCTAGTTAATCAGCGAAGCATCTACCTAAATTCTTACTAGTGGAGCTACCAATAGAGTGCCCACTAGTTGGGGTTTTGTTTATTCTAGGGCGAACAAGGTAATAATAACGATAACAATAATAATAGGGTCATAACAATGGTAGATAGGCATGGCTAAATAAAACAGTGATAACGCGGGAATTTAAATAAAGCGATAATGCAATAATTTAAATCAAAGTAATTTCACAAATTGGGATACAATATGTTCAAAGAATGATGTGACTTGCCTTGCTCGCTTTCCCAAACTTCTTCAACTTCCACGAAGAGCGGATCTTCCGAAGCTGCAGCGTCTACACGACCAACGGAAAAGAAAAAGGGCTTTTACTCTAACAAACTCCATATAACAAGCAGTAATAAAGCACAAAAATGGGTTCTTGACTTCATAAGGAAAAATTAGAGACTTGAACGGTCCAATTCCGAGTTCAAATGGCCAAGTTATAGCCATTTGAAGTTTATATGCTCTTAATATGAATATTTGCGAATTTCTTCATTTAAATTTTAATTAAAAACTCGATTTATTGCGTCAGCCGAGGGGAGGGGTGCGCGGACCGGGTCCACGGGGGGTGGGGCCCACGCGGCAGCCCCACGGTCCACGGTGGACCGGGCGCACGCGAGTCACCTCGGCCGGCGCCGTGGGCCCCACGCGTCAGCCGCTCCCAAAGGCGCGGGCGGCTGACGGCCGGGCCCCACACGGCAGCCGCTAGGGCACGCCCGAAGGCGGCCTCATCGGCTCGGCCGGCGGGAGGCGGCGCGCCCGCGCCCCTATGGTCGCCGGCGGCGGCCATAGGCGCGGCGGAGCGGCGGCCGGGAGAGAGGGAGGGAAGGGGGAAAAGAGGTGACGGTCCTCGGCTCACCCCGGTCGACGGCGACGACGGAAAACGGCGGACGAAGCGGAGCGAAGCGGCGGCGCGGCTCGGGTCGACGGAGACGACAGGGCTACGGCGGTCGGCGACCGAAACGGAGGGGCGGACGGGGTCGGCGAAGACGCGGCGAAGCCGAAGGAGGCGGCGCCGAGGCGGGAGATGGTCCGGGACGACGACGGCGACGGACCGGAGCTCGGCGGCGACGGCGGAGAGAGGGTTCGACGGCGCGGGCTCGAATCCGACGGCGAGAGAGGGCGAGGAGCGGCGGAAACGGCGGAGAGAGGGTCGGGGAGGGTTTATAAGCGGTCGGGAGGGATGGAAGGCGACCGGAGGAGGCGGAAACCGTCGCGGAAGGCGCGGCCGCCATTGATGGCGCCGGCGGGATTTAGGGCAACGGCTCCCGGCCGATTGAATGCGCGAGGGAGAGGGGAAAGTGGGGGATTCGGGGGAGGGAATCACGGGGAGTGATTTCCCCCTCTTGATTGCGCGTGGGGACGACGGGAGGCGGCTGGATTCGCGGCGGCGGCGGCGCTGGCGCGGGCGAGGCGGCGGGAGCGGCGGGAGGAAGGGGATGACAGGTGGGTCCCACCCGTCAGCGAGGGTGGCGGGCGGGCCCGCCCGTCAGCGGCGCGCGCGCGGGAGGAGGCCGAGTGGGCCGCGGGGAGAGGAGAGAGAGAGGGAGATGGGCCGGGCCGGCCCATTAGAGAGGGAGGGAGGGTTTTTAAGATTTTCTTTTTATAAAACCTTTTTAACTTTGTTCATTTCTTATTAATTATTATTTGTGCTCTGAAAATTCCACTAAAATTTATTTACACATTTTAGGCTTTTAGGAAATATACAAAAATCCTCCAAGCCTCAATTGACTTTTACTTTGCACATTTTAAATTGTTGGAGGCTTCACAGAGATTTTTAATTATTCTAGGCACAATTTACAGAGTGTATTTTAGGGTCATTTTGGGACGTGACAAACCTACCCCCCTTAAACAGAATCTCGACCCCGAGATTCGGAAGAACTGGCAAAGAGGTCGGGATGGGCGGCCTTCAGCTCGTCTTCACGTTCCCAAGTAGCTTCTTCCTCGGTGTGGTTGCTCCATTGGACCTTGCAAAAACGGATCACCCGGTTCCTGGTCCTGCGCTCCATAGTGTCCAGAATCTTCACTGGCTTCTCTACGTAGGTCAAGTCTTCGCGAACTTCAATTTGCTCGGAATCGGCCTGCTCGGACGGCACTCGAAGACATTTCTTGAGTTGCGACACATGGAACACATCATGCACGTTGCCCAATGAGGCGGGCAACTCCAGCTGGTAAGCAACTTCTCCGCGCCGAGCAATGATGCGGAAAGGACCCACGAACCGTGGTGCGAGCTTCCCTTTTGTCTGGAACCTGTGTACCCCCCGCAACGGCGTTACTCGGAGATACACAAAGTCATCCACTGCGAATTCCAGATCACGACGTCGGTTGTCTGCGTAACTCTTCTGCCGAGACTGTGCCACCTTTAAGTTTTCCCGAATGGTCCTGACTTTAGCTTCCGCTTCTCTCAGGATATCGGTCCCAAATACTTGGCTTTCCCCAACTTGGTCCCACAATAGTGGTGTCCTGCACTTGCGGCCATACAACGCTTCGTATGGGGCCATCTGTATGCTGGCTTGGTAGCTGTTATTATAGGAGAACTCGGCGTAAGGGAGACTCTTATCCCATGTCTTCCCAAAATCTAGGACACATGCGCGAAGCATATCTTCGAGGATCTGGTTCAGACGCTCGGTCTGCCCATCTGTCTGCGGGTGATACGCGGTGCTGAAATTTAATCGGGTTCCCAACTCTTCTTGGAGTTTCTTCCAGAAGTGAGAGGTGAACTGGCTTCCCCGATCTGATACAATTTTCTTGGGGACGCCATGCAGACTTACGATCCTAGCGAAGTAGAGTTCAGCTAATTTGTTCCCTCCATAGGTGGTCTTCACAGGAATGAACCGTGCTACCTTGGTTAGCCGGTCCACAACTACCCATATAGAATCATATCCGCCTTGGGTTTTTGGAAGTCCGGTGATGAAATCCATCCCAATTTCATCCCATTTCCATTCTGGTACTTGTAATGGTTGGAGGAGTCCAGCCGGTCGTTGGTGTTCTGCTTTGACACGCTGGCACACATCGCAAAGGGCCACGAACTCTGCAATTTCCCGCTTCATACTAACCCACCAGTATTTCTCTTTCAAGTCCAAGTACATCTTCGTGCTGCCAGGATGGATGGAATAGGGGCTTTCATGAGCTTCCTGAAGTATCAACTGTTTAAGTTCCCTAACGTCTGGAACGCATACCCGATTCCCGTTCCATAGGGTTCCGTGTTCATCTTCGGTGAAACCAGCGGCTTTACCCTGTTTCATATTCTTGAGGAGCCCATGCATATCCGGATCACTCTTCTGAGCCTCGCGGATTTGATCGAGCAGGGTGGGTTTGGCTTCCAGCGTAGCCAAGGATCCACGACTAACTATGCTTAGGTTCAGGGCTTCTAACTGTTGAGTAAGTTCCGGTGGGATGCCACGGACACCAAGAGTGTTGCAATGGCTTTTTCGACTTAGAGCGTCGGCGACTACATTGGCCTTGCCAGGATGGTAGTGAATTCCCACATCATAATCCTTGATGAGTTCTAACCATCTCCTTTGCCGAAGGTTCAGATCCGACTGAGTGAAGATGTATTTCAAACTCTTATGATCAGTATATATTTCACAACGATTCCCAATGAGATAGTGCCGCCAAATCTTTAGAGCATGGACCACAGCGGCCAGTTCCAAATCATGGGTAGGGTAGTTGCCCTCATGAGGCCGTAACTGTCGTGAGGCATAGGCTACCACATGACCTTCTTGCATTAATACGCAACCCAATCCTTGACGCGAAGCATCACAATACACCAGGAAATCCTTGCGAGTATCTGGTAAGATTAACACTGGCGAGGAAACCAGTTTTTCTTTGAGAGTTTGGAAGGCCTTCTCACACTGCGGACTCCACACAAATTTTTCTTCTTTCTTCAATAACTGCGTCATGGGTCGAGCGATTTTGGAGAAGTTCTCGATGAATCTTCGGTAATATCCTGCCAAACCCAAAAAACTACGGACTTGAGTGACCGTCTTGGGTTGCTTCCAATCGGTGACGGCGGTCACCGTTTCAGGATCCACAGCAACTCCTTTTGCAGATATCACGTGCCCTAAGAACTTGACTTCGGATAACCAGAACTCACACTTGCTAAGCTTGGCATACAATTGGTGTTCTCGAAGCTTTCCCAACACCAAACGGAGATGCTGCTGATGGTCTTCCTCTGATTGCGAGTATACTAGGATGTCGTCAATGAAAACCACCACGAACTTGTCCAAGTATTCCATGAACACTTTATTCATTAAGTTCATGAAGAAGGCAGGAGCATTAGTCAGACCAAACGACATCACCGTGAATTCATACAGTCCGTATCGCGTGGTGAACGCGGTCTTCGGGATATCTTCTTCACGAATACGCAACTGGTGATATCCAGAACGAAGATCAATCTTGGAGAATATAGTGGCACCTTTAAGCTGATCGAACAGATCATCGATCCGGGGAAGAGGGTACTTGTTTTTGATGGTGACTTCATTGAGAGCTCTGTAGTCAACGCACATCCTCTTTGTCTTGTCCTTCTTCTCCACAAAAATCACAGGTGCACCCCAGGGGGAAGTGCTCGGCCGTATATACCCCTTTTCCTTCAGCTCTTCCAACTGTTTCTTGACTTCGGCAAGTTCATTTGCTGCCATACGGTAGGGTCGTTTGAATAGAGGAGTTGTTCCTGGAACAAGATCTATCCTGAACTCAATCTCCCGCTTGGGCGGCATACCGGGTAATTCTTCAGGAAATACGTCACCGAATTCACTGGCGATGGGGATTTCTGACAGTCCTATCTGATGAAGTTCTGAACTGCCAACAGAGGTTGGGGGTGCGAAGAACACAACTGGTTGTTCCGGCCCTCGACACAGAGTGACGGTGCGCCTTGCGCAATCCACTACGCCTTGGAATTGGGCCAACCAATTCATTCCAAGGATCACGTCCAAGTTCTTGGTGTCTATCAGAATCAGATCCGAGGGAAAAGGAATTCCCTGGATTTCTATAGGAACGGCCGGGCTATAATACTTTGCTGACATATCCCCTCCAGGGGTGGTGATGATCAGAGGGTTCCTAAGCCGTTCTACCCCCAGTTGATTTCTTCCCACGAAAGCCACAGATATAAACGAGTGGGAAGCTCCAGAATCGAACAAAATGGTAGCAGGGATGGAATGGATGAGGAACGTACCAACGATGACGTCCGGAGTCGCCAGCACATCCTCAGCGGTCACGTGGTTCACACGACCCCGAGCGACGTCTTTCCCACCGTTGTTGGGGCGGGGAGGCGCTTGGCCTTGCTGGCGCCGCGGCTTCGGGCATTTGTCCGCATAGTGGCCAGGCTCGAAGCAGTTGAAGCACAGACGCTGCTGTCCTGGAGCGTCTCTGCGACCTTGGCCAGGCTGCACGGCTGGCGCAGGAGGACGGGGTGCACGGGTCCCTTGCTGGCTCTGCTGCTGTTGCGGCTGCGGGACGCGCACCACGAATTGAGGTCGGGGCGCGGGACGAGATTGTTGCTGCTGCTGCTGCTGCTGCTGCTGCGAGGAGGATCCCCCTGGATAGGGATTGGTGTAGCGGATCCTTTGGTTAGCCCCCTGTTGGTTGCGGAAGTTCGCCAAGCGACGCTTGTGCGACTCCAATTCCTTGTGCTTGGCTTCCAAGCGGATGCTCTTGTCCACCAAACGCTGGAAATCCGGATAATCCCCGGAGACCAGTCGCACCGATAGCTCAGGGTCCATTCCTGCCAAGAACTTCTCCTGTTTCTCCTCGTCTTCCCGAACATCCTCCGGGGCGTACTGTAACATCCTGAAAATTCGACCAATAGAAAACGAAACTCTAAAAATACGGATTTTCAAAAACTTTTAAATAAATTGCATCATGCCGATTTTATTCGCCTTTTATTTTGGATTTGATTTTGAAGTCGTTAATCGTGAGTAAAGAATAATTAATTATGAATAAACCCTAGAAGTGAAATTGGTAAAATAAATATAAATTAAAATGAAGATTAAGTGTGGATAGAAATAAATATTAATGCAAACACATTTGTATCGATTAAATTTAAACGCAATTGGAATAGGAATTAAACCCTAATTGAGAATTCAAATAAATAGATGAAATTTGAACCAAATTAATCTAGAATGAATTCAATAATTGAAATAACACACATAATGAATAAAATTAATTTTACAACATTTAGAAATGGCAAAATAAAATTAAATGGAAAAATGGGCTAAAATCGGGAAAATAAGGAAAGTGCACTGTTCATTGGTCACAAGGTGTTCGACGGGGTCCCTAGCCCAGCCCCTCCTCTGCCGTCGCCCCGCACGCCCATCACCGTACCGCGCGCCATCGTCGCCGCCGCGCCCGCATCGTCGTCACGATTCCGCTCGCCGCAGCGCACGTCGCTCCTGTCGCCTCGAGCCTCGCACCGCCGCCCGTCCCGCGCGCCGCGCCGATGGGTCTTCCCACGCGCCGCGCCGCCCCGTCTCATCATCTCGTCGTCTCGTCGCCTCGTCGTTGCCGCCCCCCACACGTCGCTCGGTTTTCCCCGACCCGTCGCCAGGCCGTGCGTCCGTCACGTCGCCCTGCCCCTCTCGGACCCCGCGCCGCCGCGCGCCCGCCCGCACGTCGCCCTGTCCCCTTTTCCCCTTTCTTCCCCGCGCCGCCGCCCGCCACATCGCCCGCACGTCGCCTTGTCCCCTCCCATTTGCAGCCGCGCCGCACGCCCGTATCGCCCGCCAACACGTCGCCTTGCCTCCCCGACCTGCCGCCGCGCCGCACGCCCGTCCTCCCCTCGCCTCGCGCCCCGCGCAACCACGCCGCCGTCTCGTCACTTTTAAAGCCGCCGCCGCTCCTCTCTTCTCCCTCCCCCTCTTCCCCTATAAATCCCGGCCTCCCCTTCGCCTCCACTCCACACCCATCCCCATCCATTCCCCTTCCCTCTCCGCCTTCTCCACCGCGCCGTCGTCGTGCCACCGCGCCATCGAAGCCGCCGCGCCATAGCTTCGGAGCCGCCGCGCCGTCGCCTCGAAGCCGCCGCGCCGTGCGTCCCCGCCTTGCACCGCTGTCGCCGCCGCCGCTGTGGTAAGCCGCCGCCCTCCCCTCTGGCGCCATCGCCGTCACCGCGGGGTAAGAGAGAGAGAGAGCCGAGGAGAAGAAGAAGAAAGAAAGAGGGGGAAAGGAGCCGGGGGAAGAAGAAGAAAGAGAGAGAGAGAGAGAGAGAGAGAAAAGAAGAAAAAGAAAAAGGAATAGAGAGAGAGAGAGAGATAAAAGAAAAGAAAAAGAGAAAGTCTAGCATTTATCTCCCCCCTCCTTAGCTTCAAATCCCCCTCCCCTCCACCTCTCTTCCTCGCTTCCCCTCCCCGCACTCCTCGTCCCTCATTATCCTCCCCTACCTCCCGACCTCCCCCTGACACCCATAGGCGGCCCCCCTCCCCTCCTCCCTCTCCCTCCCTTGGGGTTTCGGCCCTTCCCCTAATTGAATCTAATTATAGATTAATATTAATCGTAGAATTACAAAATTTAAATATAGATTATTCTTGGTTATTTCAATAAGAATCAATTCGCGATGGTAATTCAGATGTAAATCAATTAAATGAATTCTTATAGATTTTTATAGGTTATTAGGGGTAATTTCTATTCACGATGAGAATTCGGATTTAATGAATAGGGATTTTAGCCGCATGTATATTTAATCGTTTTAGGCATAAACTAAATTAAATTATATAATATTATACGATAATATTTGGATTCCATCCAATATTTAAGATCGCGATATAAATTTCCAACTTATTAATTGAATGCGATGCTCGGGCTAATTAAAGTAAAAACTTGCAATAACAAAATATTTACACCGTAAAAATAATTTAGGGTATATATAAATCGAAGATGGGATTGGTTCTAATTCGCGAATAGTAAAGTCAATAAAAAGAATCGATTTTCGCATTCGACTTCTATTTGGATTTGTTTGGAGTTTTATTTGAATTCTAACCGAATTCAAATCAATTTTCGCACGTAACTATAGAGCCCGAGGGAGTTGCAGATCCAGGTGAAGGCCAAGACCCGCACGACCCTGAGCAAGGCAAGTCATCACTATCCCTTGAACATATTGATCCCAATTGCGAAACTATTTTGTTTACAAATAAAATTGCATGCAATATTATACATCCCACTTGTGATTAGGCCATGCCTTGATAATTGAATGCCTATTATTTCCTTTGTAACCATGTTTTCGTATGAGTCCCTAGTCAATTATGACAAGTGCTTAGCAATGCTATTCTAGAATTGTGCATACTCATATTTATCAAATGCTATATGCTTGGGCAATTACCTTCGGGAAAGGTAATTGAGAAACGGCATGTGGAGGCATGAGCGCCACAGTGCCATGATGTTGATGACATGATTTGTGAAAAGAGAAATAAAATCAAACAAATGTTTTCGACTGGGGCGGACGGAGGATTTGGGTGGTATCCGGAAAAGGCTAGTACCGTCCCCGGTCAATTAAGGACCGAGCCATGAAGTTAAGCATGAAACGACTCCCGTACAACCGCACTTCTCGTATGGGTATAGACCTAGCGGAATAGATAGCTGAGCAGAGGCAGTATCCATGCATAGTGGTTTCTTGATGTGTGAGGCAGGGGCTCTACGGTGGGGCAGCCATTGGTAGAACCGCGAGGCGGGTGTCTACAGTGGTGTCGCCATCGGTAGGACTGCCACGTGAGAATTTAAACCAAATTAACTTAATGCATGTGTGAGTTCTTCTTTCCCGGGTGCGCCAGAACTCCTCACACTGCTAGAAACCGCGTACGACTAGAGTGCAAGAGGATGTAAAGTTCATGGAGCGGGTACTGCCAATGCGAGGTTATCGAAAAGCTTTGCCGTGACGCGTCTCATGTGTTGGGACGAGGCTCATGTGTTGGGCAGTCGCGGAGTGCGGGTAAAGTGTACATCCACTGCAGTGTGAGTAAACCAAATCTATTCGAATAGCCGTGCTCGCGGTTATTGAGCACCGGGACGTGTATTACACTTGGCTAGACTCTGAATTCTTAAACCTGTGTGGGTTGGGATAATTGCATGATGATTTATATGCTGCTGGAGCCACTTCCTGAGAGTAGGGAATGTGGATGTCCTCAGAAAACCATGACGACTCAATGGCGGGAAGCCATCCTTGGGATCACAATGGATGGTGGACAGAACCGTCATTGTCTAATATGAATACTGGTATTAAAACTTGATCAGTCTGTGCTAGGTCTTAGGGTTGTGAAAAGAATTATAAAACTTGCTTTACGCAAAAGAACCATAACAATCCTTCAAATATTCCTGTCATTTGCATTGTTGTTGTGGTGACTTGTTGAGTACGGTTGGTACTCACCCTTGCTATATACAAACTCAATCAGAGACTGGAGATGACGCGTCAGAAGATCCCTATGCCTATTATCAGGAGGGAGATGAAGACGATGGGGTCCAATAGGTCTTAGATACGGTCGTTGCCTGTGGCAATGGCGTGCCGCTGCCTCCATTTTCCGCTGCCTTACCTATTCTGCTTTTGAATGTATTCCGGACCATTCGGTCCGATGATTTAAGACAATGCCTGCGGGCTTTGATGTAATAACTCGTCCTAAGACATTCGTGTATGAGTACTCGGTACTTCAGCTATGAATTCGTGTGTACCAGACTACTTGATCCAGGGAAATGGTACTGTCTACACGATCGATTCCTGTTGTAAAAACGGGGGTCCACAGAGCTGGTATCAGAGCCATACGACTGTAGGAAAGACCAAAAGGTGCCCCACCCCTTTTCTAAGTTGGCCAAGGGAGAAGTTCCCACTTAGTAATACTTTCAAAAATAAAAACGCTATGTTTGCAAAACTCAGCACGATTTTCATCTTACCCTTAACCATTCTCCTTACAAAACAAGTTTTTACTCTTAGCTGACTTTGGGTTTTTCCTAAAATTTAGATGGCAGATCAGGATTCACCCGCCGCTTGGGAGATGAGCGTACCCCGCTCAGAGGGTTACGTCGTCGAGCTACACCGGCTGATGAGGCGTCTGCGATACCCCAGCTCTCCGATCTACCGAGTGAGACCGTGTGGATCTGTTTGGGAGGCTCGAGTTGAGGTTCACACACGAGTTCCTCCAGAGTTAGACTACAGCTTCCCGACACGATACTATCGCGACCTACCAGAGAACGCGATGCAGGATGCAGCACGGGAGGCCTTCCTCCGACTTAGCTCTATCCACCGAGCTGAGTTGGCGAGTACTGAGTTCGCTCACCACCCATTTCGAGAGGAGAGCAACTCCCTCTGCACAGTTCAGGACACGCCTTGCTGCTACAACCCGATTGTGACCCGATTGTCACGATGGGCTGAGGCAGCAGACGACTTCTACGAGGAGACCCCGATCCAGGTCAGTTCCGAGTCAGAGGGGACCGACGTCGAGTCAGACACCACTGATTCTTCAGAGGACGAGATCCCTGTTCCCCGCATCACCTTCCTCGGAGGCCCTCGCACCCTCAGCACTGCTCGCAAGAGCACACGACCTCCGGGCAAGAAGCCCAAGCCGGATTCGGAGGCCACCACTTCCGAGCCGTGGGGACTCAGGTTTGCTCGTGCCAGCGACCACCCACTACCTGCCCCAGGATCCTGCGGATGGTTGGACGACTAGACCAGAGGATGACTGCAGCTTCGATCTCGCTCAGATGGTTCTTTTTGGATTGTATGCGAGACGCACTCCCACCCCCTTACCTAGATTGACGAGTAGTTTTGATAGTTAGTTTGATGTATCTTTTGGATGAACCTTGTTTGGGCTGTATATGTAAACAGCCGCTTGCATCATGACTTGTGTACTGTTTGTGGAACTCTATGATGTTATTTATGATATTGTTGTTGTTGTATTGAAAATGAGTTTATTCCACCAAGCTTGCAAAACAAAGTTCACACCAAAACAACTCCCTTAATGGGATAAAACCATAAGAACTAGTTAGAAAATTAGGATACTTACTTAATCGGCCTACACAGATGGCAAGCCGACGTAGAGCGTCATCCAGCAATGAAGAACCTTCAACACCTGACCTAACCACACTGGCCGGAGTCATGGCCACTCAAACCCAGCTGCTACAAGCCATCGCAAACAACCAAGGCAACCGCGGAGGATCAAGCTTTGGAGAATTCATGAGGACCAAGCCACCCACGTTCGCATCAGCAGACGAGCCTATGGAGGCGGAAGACTGGCTGCGTATCATCGAGAAGAAACTGACCCTTGTCCGGGTGCGCGAAGCCGACAAGGTGATCTTCGCAGTCAACCAACTGGAAGGACCCGCCGGCGATTGGTGGGATACCTATAAGGAAGCTCGGGAAGAAGATGCTGGAGAACCCACCTGGGAGGAGTTCACTGCAGCATTCCGCGAGAACTTCGTACCTGCTGCGGTGATGCGTATGAAGAAGAACGAGTTCAGAAGGCTGCGGCAAGGAAACACGACAGTGCAGGAATATCTGAACCGATTCACTCAGTTGGCCCGCTATGCAGTCGGAGACCTTGTCGATGAAGAAGAAAAGATCGACAAGTTCATAGAGGGACTGAATGATGAGCTGCGTGGACCCATGATTGGGCAAGACCATCAAAGCTTCCAGAGTCTGATCAACAAGGTTGTTAGGCTGGAAAATGATCAGAGGACTGTAGAAAACAATCGCAAGAGGAGACTTGCTATGAATCGCACACCTCAGGGAGTGCCTCAGCGATTCAAGGGAGCCACTTCGTCTGGGTGGAAGCCCCCTGTTGTGGCCACCAACCGCCCTGCTGCACCTAGCAACTTCAACAGGCCACTTGCGGCTCAGAACCGCACCCCTGCACCAACTCTGGCTGCCCCTGGAACCAGGAGGCATGTGAACTGCTTCAATTGCGGGGAGTATGGGCACTACGCCAACAACTGCCCTCATCCAAGCAAGACCCCTGTCCGTACTGGCGCCAATGCGATCACTGTTCGTGGGACCCCTGCCCCTGCTGTCGGACGAGGCCTGTTCAGGACTCCACAAACGAACAGGACCGCTACAGGATTCGGGCGCGGACAAGTAAACCATGTCCGAGCTGAAGAGGCCCAGGAAGATCAGGGCGTACTAATGGGTATGTTCTCTATCAATTCCACCCCAGTTAAAGTCCTTTTCGATTCTGGCGCATCGCATTCATTCATATCTTTGAAGGCTAGTCAAAAGCACAACTTAACTCTAGAGAGACTTAGAAAACCCATGATAGTACACTCACCTGGGGGCGAGATAACTGTGAGTCAGGCTTGCATAGATGTACCTGTCCGTCTTAGGGATGTGGTGTTTCCCTCCAACCTTATGGTTTTGATACCCCAGACCCTGGATGTCATATTGGGGATGGATTGGTTAACAAAGAACAGAGGGGTAATCGACTGCAGACGTAGGGAAGTTACCCTGACCACACCTTGGGGGTCGGACATGCTAGCCACTATGGATCAAGATCCTAGGCTAACCGAACGTGCCGGAGGCATATTTACTATGCTACCTTTGAAAGGAATGCCCATAGTGCAACGATTTGCCGATGTGTTTCCAGAAGATCTACCTGGGATGCCACCAGATCGTGATATAGAGTTCATTATCGATCTGATACCCGGAACTGCTCCCATATCCAAGAGACCTTATCGGATGCCAGTCAATGAGTTAGAGGAGCTTAAAAAGCAAATCAGAGAATTGCAAGAAAAGGGATTCGTACGCCCCAGTTCATCACCTTGGGGAGCCCCAGTGCTATTCGTCAAGAAGAAGGATGGTACCATGAGGATGTGTGTAGACTACCGTTCGCTGAACGAAGTAACTATTAAGAACAAGTACCCACTACCACGGATCGATGATCTCTTTGATCAACTCAAAGGAGCGAAGGTATTCTCTAAGATTGATCTTCGATCAGGATACCACCAATTGAAAATTAGGACTGGGGATATACCCAAAACAGCGTTCTCAACACGCTATGGGTTGTATGAGTTCACCGTAATGTCGTTTGGTTTAACCAACGCCCCAGCATACTTCATGAACCTCATGAACAAGGTGTTCATGGATTACCTGGACAAATTCGTGGTAGTATTCATCGATGATATATTGATCTACTCCAAAGACGAAGAAGAACATGCTGAACACTTGCGTTTGGTACTCGAGAAACTTCGGAGGCATAAATTATATGCAAAATTTAGCAAGTGTGAGTTCTGGTTGAAGGAAGTCGCTTTTCTTGGCCACGTGATCTCAGCCGGCGGAGTAGCAGTGGACCCTGCTAAAGTGGAGGCCGTTACTGAATGGAAAGAACCCAAATCGGTGACCGAAATTCGGAGTTTTCTAGGCTTGGCCGGATACTACCGGAGGTTCATCGAAGGATTCTCTAAGATAGCCCGGCCAATGACACAACTGCTCAAGAAAGAAAAGAAGTTTGCGTGGTCAGATCAGTGTCAGAAAAGCTTTGAGCAGCTCAAGGAGAAGCTGACCTCGGCACCTATCTTAGTTCTTCCTGACATCAGAAAAGACTTTGTCATATATTGTGATGCATCAAGGCAAGGACTAGGAGGAGTGCTAATGCAGGATGGAAAGGTTGTGGCCTATGCGTCGCGACAATTGCGACCACACGAAGAAAACTACCCTACCCATGACCTAGAACTTGCGGCTGTGGTTCATGCGCTGAAGATTTGGAGACATTATCTGATAGGAAACCACTGCGATATCTACACCGACCACAAAAGTCTGAAATATATCTTTACCCAGTCAGACCTCAACCTGAGGCAAAGACGGTGGTTGGAATTGATCAAGGACTATGACTTGGAGGTTCACTATCACCCGGGCAAGGCAAACGTTGTGGCTGACGCGTTGAGTCGGAAGAGCCATTGCAATCATCTTGAGGCGGAAGAAATGGCCCCTGAGCTTAAGGAGGAAATTACCCAGCTAAACTTATATATAGTACCTCGAGGACAGATAAACACCTTGGACATTCAACCCCTTTTGAGAACCCAAATTGAAGAGGCCCAGAAGGACAACCAGGAGATCCGAGAGGTGAAGGAACGTCTAGCTGCAGGCTTTGCAAAGGAATTTTCAACCGACGAGAAGGATGTCCTATGGTACAAAAAGAGGATATACGTACCTGAACAGGGTGGACTGAGAGGATTAATCCTAAAGGAAGCTCACGAATCAGCATACTCACTACACCCCGGAAGCACCAAGATGTACCAGGATCTGAAGGAAGGATACTGGTGGCCCAACATGAAGAGAGATGTGGCAGAGTACGTAGCGCTCTGTGACGTTTGTCAGAAGGTGAAGGCTGAGCACCAGAGACCGGCAGGTTTGCTGCAACCCCTTAGGATCCCCGAATGGAAATGGGATGAGATAGGTATGGATTTTATTGTTGGATTGCCCAAGACTGCAACGGGATATGATTCCATCTGGGTGATTGTGGATCGACTCACCAAGACGGCAAGATTTATCCCCGTTAAGACAAATTATAGTAGTGCCAAGCTAGCTGAATTATATATGGCCAGGATAGTATGTCTTCACGGTGTACCTAAGAGAATCATATCTGATCGAGGCACCCAGTTTACCTCTCATTTCTGGGAGAAAGTACATGAAGCCCTAGGGAGTTACCTGGCGTTTAGCACAGCTTATCACCCACAGACCGATGGCCAGACAGAGAGAACCAACCAGGTTCTGGAGGACATGCTAAGAGCTTGTGCATTGGATTTTAGCAAAGACTGGGAGAGATGTTTACCCTATGCCGAATTCTCCTACAACAACAGCTTTCAAGCAAGCCTAAAGATGTCACCCAATGAGGCGTTGTTTGGTCGACGATGTCGAACCCCGCTAATGTGGTCCGAGACAGGAGAACGTGCAGTATTTGGACCGGACATTATCAGAGAAGCCGAAGAAAAGGTTCGTCTGATTCGAGACCGTTTAAAAGTGGCACAGTCACGGCAAAAGAGCTACGCGGACACCCGAAGGAGAAACCTAGAATTTAGGGAAGGAGATTACGTTTATTTAAAGGTTTCACCAATGAGGGGAACGAAAAGGTTTAAGGTTAAAGGAAAACTAGCGCCAAGATATGTGGGACCTTTTCAAATCCTCGCTAGACGAGGAGAAGTTGCCTACCAGCTACAGCTACCTGAAACTATCGCTGATGTACACCCAGTCTTCCATGTGTCACAATTAAAGAAATGCTTGCGAGTGCCGGAAGAACAAGCTCCGCTGGAGGAGATTCACATTAGCAACGATCTCACGTATCCAGAACACCCGATCCGGATATTGGATGAAGCAGAAAAAGGAACTAGAACCAAAACGTGGCGTATGTACAAGGTACAGTGGAGTAATCACACTGAGGATGAAGCCACTTGGGAAAGCGAAGAGTTTTTGAAGACGGAATACCCGTATCTGTTCGAAAACCGGTAAGAAATCTCGGGACGAGATTTATTTAAGGGGGGTAGGTTTGTAACATCCTGAAAATTCGACCAATAGAAAACGAAACTCTAAAAATACGGATTTTCAAAAACTTTTAAATAAATTGCATCATGCCGATTTTATTCGCCTTTTATTTTGGATTTGATTTTGAAGTCGTTAATCGTGAGTAAAGAATAATTAATTATGAATAAACCCTAGAAGTGAAATTGGTAAAATAAATATAAATTAAAATGAAGATTAAGTGTGGATAGAAATAAATATTAATGCAAACACATTTGTATCGATTAAATTTAAACGCAATTGGAATAGGAATTAAACCCTAATTGAGAATTCAAATAAATAGATGAAATTTGAACCAAATTAATCTAGAATGAATTCAATAATTGAAATAACACACATAATGAATAAAATTAATTTTACAACATTTAGAAATGGCAAAATAAAATTAAATGGAAAAATGGGCTAAAATCGGGAAAATAAGGAAAGTGCACTGTTCATTGGTCACAAGGTGTTCGACGGGGTCCCTAGCCCAGCCCCTCCTCTGCCGTCGCCCCGCACGCCCATCACCGCACCGCGCGCCATCGTCGCCGCCGCGCCCGCATCGTCGTCACGATTCCGCTCGCCGCAGCGCACGTCGCTCCCGTCGCCTCGAGCCTCGCACCGCCGCCCGTCCCGCGCGCCGCGCCGATGGGTCTTCCCACGCGCCGCGCCGCCCCGTCTCATCATCTCGTCGTCTCGTCGCCTCGTCGTTGCCGCCCCCACACGTCGCTCGGTTTTCCCCGACCCGTCGCCAGGCCGTGCGTCCGTCACGTCGCCCTGCCCCTCTCGGACCCCGCGCCGCCGCGCGCCCGCCCGCACGTCGCCCTGTCCCCTTTTCCCCTTTCTTCCCCGCGCCGCCGCCCGCCACATCGCCCGCACGTCGCCTTGTCCCCTCCCATTTGCAGCCGCGCCGCACGCCCGTATCGCCCGCCAACACGTCGCCTTGCCTCCCCGACCTGCCGCCGCGCCGCACGCCCGTCCTCCCCTCGCCTCGCGCCCCGCGCAACCACGCCGCCGTCTCGTCACTTTTAAAGCCGCCGCCGCTCCTCTCTTCTCCCTCCCCCTCTTCCCCTATAAATCCCGGCCTCCCCTTCGCCTCCACTCCACACCCATCCCCATCCATTCCCCTTCCCTCTCCGCCTTCTCCACCGCGCCGTCGTCGTGCCACCGCGCCATCGAAGCTGCCGCGCCATAGCTTCGGAGCCGCCGCGCCGTCGCCTCGAAGCCGCCGCGCCGTGCGTCCCCGCCTTGCACCGCTGTCGCCGCCGCCGCTGTGGTAAGCCGCCGCCCTCCCCTCTGGCGCCATCGCCGTCACCGCGGGGTAAGAGAGAGAGAGAGCCGAGGAGAAGAAGAAGAAAGAAAGAGGGGGAAAGGAGCCGGGGGAAGAAGAAGAAAGAGAGAGAGAGAGAGAGAGAGAAAAAGAAGAAAAAGAAAAAGGAAGAGAGAGAGAGAGAGAGAGAGAAGAAAGAAAAAGAAAAGAGAGAGAGAGAGAGAGGGAGAGAGGAAAACAGAGAGAGAGAGAGAGAGAAAAAGAAAAAGAAAAGAAAATAGGAAAGAGAGGAAAAAGAAAAAGAAAAGAAAATAGGAAAGAGAGGAAAAGAAAAGAAAAGAAAGAAAAGAAAAAGGAAAGAAAAATAGGAGGAAAGAAAAGAAAAATAAATAAACTAGAAAGAAATTAGGGGGTTTAGGAAAATTAAAATAAATTAGAATCTAATTATAGATTAATATTAATCGTAGAATTACAAAATTTAAATATAGATTATTCTTGGTTATTTCAATAAGAATCAATTCGCGATGGTAATTCAGATGTAAATCAATTAAATGAATTCTTATAGATTTTTATAGGTTATTTAGGGGTAATTTCTATTCACGATGAGAATTCGGATTTAATGAATAGGGATTTTAGCCGCATGTATATTTAATCGTTTTAGGCATAAACTAAATTAAATTATATAATATTATACGATAATATTTGGATTCCATCCAATATTTAAGATCGCGATATAAATTTCCAACTTATTAATTGAATGCGATGCTCGGGCTAATTAAAGTAAAAACTTGCAATAACAAAATATTTACACCGTAAAAATAATTTAGGGTATATATAAATCGAAGATGGGATTGGTTCTAATTCGCGAATAGTAAAGTCAATAAAAAGAATCGATTTTCGCATTCGACTTCTATTTGGATTTGTTTGGAGTTTTATTTGAATTCTAACCGAATTCAAATCAATTTTCGCACGTAACTATAGAGCCCGAGGGAGTTGCAGATCCAGGTGAAGGCCAAGACCCGCACGACCCTGAGCAAGGCAAGTCATCACTATCCCTTGAACATATTGATCCCAATTGCGAAACTATTTTGTTTACAAATAAAATTGCATGCAATATTATACATCCCACTTGTGATTAGGCCATGCCTTGATGATTGAATGCCTATTATTTCCTTTGTAACCATGTTTTCGTATGAGTCCCTAGTCAATTATGACAAGTGCTTAGCAATGCTATTCTAGAATTGTGCATACTCATATTTATCAAATGCTATATGCTTGGGCAATTACCTTCGGGAAAGGTAATTGAGAAACGGCATGTGGAGGCATGAGCGCCACAGTGCCATGATGTTGATGACATGATTTGTGAAAAGAGAAATAAAATCAAACAAATGTTTTCGACTGGGGCGGACGGAGGATTTGGGTGGTATCCGGAAAAGGCTAGTACCGTCCCCGGTCAATTAAGGACCGAGCCATGAAGTTAAGCATGAAACGACTCCCGTACAACCGCACTTCTCGTATGGGTATAGACCTAGCGGAATAGATAGCTGAGCAGAGGCAGTATCCATGCATAGTGGTTTCTTGATGTGTGAGGCAGGGGCTCTACGGTGGGGCAGCCATTGGTAGAACCGCGAGGCGGGTGTCTACAGTGGTGTCGCCATCGGTAGGACTGCCACGTGAGAATTTAAACCAAATTAACTTAATGCATGTGTGAGTTCTTCTTTCCCGGGTGCGCCAGAACTCCTCACACTGCTAGAAACCGCGTACGACTAGAGTGCAAGAGGATGTAAAGTTCATGGAGCGGGTACTGCCAATGCGAGGTTATCGAAAAGCTTTGCCGTGACGCGTCTCATGTGTTGGGACGAGGCTCATGTGTTGGGCAGTCGCGGAGTGCGGGTAAAGTGTACATCCACTGCAGTGTGAGTAAACCAAATCTATTCGAATAGCCGTGCTCGCGGTTATTGAGCACCGGGACGTGTATTACACTTGGCTAGACTCTGAATTCTTAAATCTGTGTGGGTTGGGATAATTGCATGATGATTTATATGCTGCTGGAGCCACTTCCTGAGAGTAGGGAATGTGGATGTCCTCAGAAAACCATGACGACTCAATGGCGGGAAGCCATCCTTGGGATCACAATGGATGGTGGACAGAACCGTCATTGTCTAATATGAATACTGGTATTAAAACTTGATCAGTCTGTGCTAGGTCTTAGGGTTGTGAAAAGAATTATAAAACTTGCTTTACGCAAAAGAACCATAACAATCCTTCAAATATTCCTGTCATTTGCATTGTTGTTGTGGTGACTTGTTGAGTACGGTTGGTACTCACCCTTGCTATATACAAACTCAATCAGAGACTGGAGATGACGCGTCAGAAGATCCCTATGCCTATTATCAGGAGGGAGATGAAGACGATGGGGTCCAATAGGTCTTAGATACGGTCGTTGCCTGTGGCAATGGCGTGCCGCTGCCTCCATTTTCCGCTGCCTTACCTATTCTGCTTTTGAATGTATTCCGGACCATTCGGTCCGATGATTTAAGACAATGCCTGCGGGCTTTGATGTAATAACTCGTCCTAAGACATTCGTGTATGAGTACTCGGTACTTCAGCTATGAATTCGTGTGTACCAGACTACTTGATCCAGGGAAATGGTACTGTCTACACGATCGATTCCTGTTGTAAAAACGGGGGTCCACACGTACCGGGCTAAGTTGTTAAACTCATGCAAATACTCCATTACGGAGCGATTGCCTTGCTTCAACTCCCGGAATTCCCTCTTCTTAAGGGCCATGACTCCGGCAGGCACATGGGTCCTCCGAAAAGCGGCGGTGAAGCGGGCCCAGGTAATAGGCTGCCCCTCGGGCTGCGTAGCCTGGAAATGATCCCACCAGAGAGATGCGGGACCCTGCAGTTGGTGGGCGGCGAAGACGACTTTCTCCTCGTCGCTGCATTGCACCGTGTCTAACTTTTTCCCCACGGCATGCAACCAATCCAAAGCATCCACGGGGTTGTTAGAGCTGGAGAAGGTAGGCGGGCGGATGCGGAGAAACTCGGCGAGCTTAGAATGCTGCGGGGGTGGTGGTGGAGGTGGAGCGTGATGCTGTGGTGGATTTTGGACATGGTGGAGGAAGGCGGCCATCATGTTGGCCTGCTGAGCGAGGATTTGGGTGAGGATGGCGTTGGTGTCAGGTGGCGGTGGTGGTGGCGGAGGAGGAGGTGGAGGTGGTCCGCCTTGGATGTTGGGGTGGCTACCTTCGGGTTGGTTGCCTTCGCCGGTGGCAGCATTTCTCCTGGTGGTCACCATCTGAAAACCCCACACAGAACCAGCAAACAGAGAGAGCTGACTATTAAAACTAACCACCCACGACTACCAGAATTATTGAACTTATTACTGATATAAATTGGGTTCATTAAGGTTCAAATTGCTTAAGCAAATAAAATAAAGTCAGGCTCCAGGACAGTTATACCACACACCGGTATAACCATGCCCCACACGACACAAGCAAGAAGACAAACGGAAAAGAACACGCGCGCAAGCCTACTAACTGCTCGTCTACTTCTGCGACGGGCCAGGGCGGAAGGTGAGCAGCAGCGCATCCTCCGTGCTACCAACGCCGGAGGTCTCCCCCTCCTGAGGAACCACGGGCGCGGCACGAGGGGTCTCCACAAAGCTGGTCCACGCCAGGGACTGACGAACCAACGCAGGCCTGGAGGTGCTCTTGCGGGCGGTGATCTTCTGGCTGCGGCAGACGCGGCGGAGCGGGGGACGGCAGATCTCGCCCTGGGCGACCTTGAGCTGACGAAGCTGCTCCTCTAATGCGTCGAGGTCCTTCTTCAGCTGCAGGTTCTCCTGACGCAGCTCCAGGATCCTCAGATTGCTCTCGACCATCCCACGGCGCACCATGTGATGGCAGTCGATGCGGGCCGTGTCGTACGCCTCCACCATACGCGCCAGGTGCGTGATGGTGGCGTCATCCTCCGAGCTAGCATCTCGGAAGGTGGCGTAGAGGCGGGCTCCTCCGCGACGAGGGTGGTAGCGGTAGGGCGAGTGCTGCAACTCGTCCGGGTAGCGCTGGTGCAGAGTGCCGATGGCGAGGAGAGCGGCGTTCTGGCAGGCGGCGGGGAAAGAATCTCCTCCCGCGGTAACTGACAGTGAAGTCCTCGCAGGAGAGCCAGTGAGGATCACTGCAGTGACCTCCCAACCAGCGTTGGGCTCTGCATCGTCACCCTCCTGCTCCGGGAGCGGCCTACCCTGGTAATCCACTCCATGTGGATATCCCAGGGCAACGCACATGCCCCGCAGCTCTAGAACAAAGCCAGTCATGTCCAGCCCACGACGAGTGACGCTGCCGGCCATCTACAAGCAAGAACAATAAGAGAGAAAATATTTTAGAGATCAGCTTTTAGATAATAAATGAAGCAGCAAGACAGAGAGAGACTAAAGGATTTTCGCAAATAAGAGAGGATTTTTACTCCAAAGATATTGCTAAGGCTTGGGATCTAAGGCTCGTCCTAGGGTCAAGGAGGCTCTGATACCAACTTGTCACGACCGGAATTAACCCAACAGGTATTCCTTACGTGCGTGCATTAATCCTTGTCCCAGGAGGCAAGGTACACAAATAGTTGATACAATTCAGAGTTTAACAAGCGGAAGCGTAAATAGTTAATTATTACATGGGCAACGACGGCCCAGCACACACAAAAACAACGAGAAACAGCGGAAGACTAGGGCGACGACCACAGGCGCTTGACGGCAGGCACGAGCTAGACACCGAAGCCTTCATCCTCCAGGGGCTCATCTTCTGGGGTTGGGAAAAATTGAGCAAGACTGAGTACAACCACCGTACTCAACAAGACACATCCACAAGTGCAGCATAAATGCGAAGGAGTACAATGGAGTTGTAGTATAGGGGTTAGATTTTGCAGTAAACAGCATTTAAAGCCGCTTAGTTGCCCAAAGCTATTTTGTAAACACGATCCTACAGCTATTAATGTTATTAATCAAGGCCGTGAACCCACACGAACCTGCCTTAACCCAAGGCCTACGATGATTCAGACCGAACTGGCAACCCGACCCGGGGTCCCAGCTCGTCCCAAGCCAACCCAGGCCAACCATTCCATATTTTAGTTGTTAAGCAGGTTTTAAGAATTAAAACACTAACTTGGGTACATTGCTAGGCTTGCCCATAACCGAGGGCGCGGCTATTCGAATAGGTTATACTCTGATCAGAGGTGTACATCTTTACCCACAAGACACATCTTCCTCACGCGTCACCACGTGCCACATACCACCACGGTATACAGACGGAAGACATGACATAGTTCCCAACCCATCCTAGCCATAGACAAGAGTACCGACCCAACTCACCTACGGCCGGAACAACCGGGACAGGCAGGCAAGACTGAGCCCCTAGCAGCAGGACACCGGCCCTGTGCCATGACATCTCGACTACCGAGCCGCAGCTCGTGTAGCCTTCATTTGCCCTGGAGATGTCCATCGATCCCCGACTTCGTCCATCTCCATCCGTGTACTTTTGTTTATAACCAGACTGAGCCACAAACTAAGCCTTACCCATTAGACATGTGGAAGTACGGTAGTGCTTTGCAACTGAGGCCCGAAGACCGGTCCTTATATGGCCGAGGTGCTACTTTCAAAACCATGCACCCCGAGCCCAGCCTAAAACCATTTTGGGGGTTTTGAATGGAGGGGGAGGTGTGCATCCAATTCCACAATTGTCCGACCATTCCAATATGACCAAGAGATATGAATAAACCCAAGTCTAGAGTTATAAAACCACCTAATGTTGCCTAGTTAATCAGCGAAGCATCTACCTAAATTCTTACTAGTGGAGCTACCAATAGAGTGCCCACTAGTTGGGGTTTTGTTTATTCTAGGGCGAACAAGGTAATAATAACGATAACAATAATAATAGGGTCATAACAATGGTAGATAGGCATGGCTAAATAAAACAGTGATAACGCGGGAATTTAAATAAAGCGATAATGCAATAATTTAAATCAAAGTAATTTCACAAATTGGGATACAATATGTTCAAAGAATGATGTGACTTGCCTTGCTCGCTTTCCCAAACTTCTTCAACTTCCACGAAGAGCGGATCTTCCGAAGCTGCAGCGTCTACACGACCAACGGAAAAGAAAAAGGGCTTTTACTCTAACAAACTCCATATAACAAGCAGTAATAAAGCACAAAAATGGGTTCTTGACTTCATAAGGAAAAATTAGAGACTTGAACGGTCCAATTCCGAGTTCAAATGGCCAAGTTATAGCCATTTGAAGTTTATATGCTCTTAATATGAATATTTGCGAATTTCTTCATTTAAATTTTAATTAAAAACTCGATTTATTGCGTCAGCCGAGGGGAGGGGTGCGCGGACCGGGTCCACGGGGGGTGGGGCCCACGCGGCAGCCCCACGGTCCACGGTGGACCGGGCGCACGCGAGTCACCTCGGCCGGCGCCGTGGGCCCCACGCGTCAGCCGCTCCCAAAGGCGCGGGCGGCTGACGGCCGGGCCCCACACGGCAGCCGCTAGGGCACGCCCGAAGGCGGCCTCATCGGCTCGGCCGGCGGGAGGCGGCGCGCCCGCGCCCCTATGGTCGCCGGCGGCGGCCATAGGCGCGGCGGAGCGGAGGCCGGGAGAGAGGGAGGGAAGGGGGAAAAGAGGTGACGGTCCTCGGCTCACCCCGGTCGACGGCGACGACGGAAAACGGCGGACGAAGCGGAGCGAAGCGGCGGCGCGGCTCGGGTCGACGGAGACGACGGGGCTACGGCGGTCGGCGACCGAAACGGAGGGGCGGACGGGGTCGGCGAAGACGCGGCGAAGCCGAAGGAGGCGGCGCCGAGGCGGGAGATGGTCCGGGACGACGACGGCGACGGACCGGAGCTCGGCGGCGACGGCGGAGAGAGGGTTCGACGGCGCGGGCTCGAATCCGACGGCGAGAGAGGGCGAGGAGCGGCGGAAACGGCGGAGAGAGGGTCGGGGAGGGTTTATAAGCGGTCGGGAGGGATGGAAGGCGACCGGAGGAGGCGGAAACCGTCGCGGAAGGCGCGGCCGCCATTGATGGCGCCGGCGGGATTTAGGGCAACGGCTCCCGGCCGATTGAATGCGCGAGGGAGAGGGGAAAGTGGGGGATTCGGGGGAGGGAATCACGGGGAGTGATTTCCCCCTCTTGATTGCGCGTGGGGACGACGGGAGGCGGCTGGATTCGCGGCGGTGGCGGCGCTGGCGCGGGCGAGGCGGCGGGAGCGGCGGGAGGAAGGGGATGACGGGTGGGTCCCACCCGTCAGCGAGGGTGGCGGGCGGGCCCGCCCGTCAGCGGCGCGCGCGCGGGAGGAGGCCGAGTGGGCCGCGGGGAGAGGAGAGAGAGAGGGAGATGGGCCGGGCCGGCCCATTAGAGAGGGAGGGAGGGTTTTTAAGATTTTCTTTTTATAAAACCTTTTTAACTTTGTTCATTTCTTATTAATTATTATTTGTGCTCTGAAAATTCCACTAAAATTTATTTACACATTTTAGGCTTTTAGGAAATATACAAAAATCCTCCAAGCCTCAATTGACTTTTACTTTGCACATTTTAAATTGTTGGAGGCTTCACAGAGATTTTTAATTATTCTAGGCACAATTTACAGAGTGTATTTTAGGGTCATTTTGGGACGTGACAACACTTGTTCAGAAGTACAAAATAAAGGTAGTTGCTGATGATCCTGGGACCAGTTCTTCTAAGGATGAAGAAGGGAAGCAAGCTCCAGGTGGCTCGGCTCAACCGAGTGATAAAGGTGCTACCGATGGCTCCTTAGCAAATCAAGGTGACAACTCTCAAGGAGTGCACGGAGATCAAGGTGATGGTGCTCAGGGAGTTCAAGGTGGAGGTGTTAATCAAGACGACAATGCAGCGCAGTTGCAGTTCAACAACTTTTAAGATCAGGTTGACTATGCTGTACACCATGCTTTGATCAATCAATCTGGAATATTAACCAATACTTTGGCAAACATGGTGAAGTCAATGGTTGATGGTTCGATGGCCGAGTACCAAGCTACAGGACCAGTTTACCTACCAGGAGGAGTATTCCCTAATTATTGGCCATTAATCACTGATAATCAACCAGTCGTCCAGTCAATCCCTCTTAATGCACCATCGGCTCAGCCGACGGCACCAGTATGGGCTCCTACACCTGCTCCAACACCTTCGGCTCCAGGCCAAGTAATTAATCCCCGATTGTTGGTGAGAGAACAGCCACAGCACGCTGGACAGAATGTGAATCGGCTAACGCAAGACCAGGTTGCATCTATGTTCTTACCTCTTCAACAGACCATTGATCCAACCCAGTAGCAGCCGATTCAGCAAACACCGCTAAGGCAGCAAGTTGTGCAACCAATTCAGCAAACACCCCCAATCCAACAAGTTGTGCAACCAGTTCAGCAAACACCCCCAATCCAACAGGTTGTGCAACCAGTTCAGCAGACGCCACCAAGACGGCAGGTCTTGCAGCCGATTCAGCAAACGCCATTAAGGCAGCAGGTTGTTCAGCCGATTCAGCAGCAAGGTTCAATGAATGCATCGGCTGGGTTTGCAACACCTGGTGGTCAGCCTGTGCAGCATGCTGCGAATCAAGTTGTTCCAGAGCACTTGGTTGATCACGTACAACCAGATGGAACAGTGATTCCTCAAGTTATTCCTGAACATTTGGTGCGCAATATTCAGCCAGATCTTCAAAATTACTAGGGGGGCAATTTGAACTATCAGTATCAGCCGTCATCACCTCAAGTTCAATACCAGTAGGCAGGATCAGCTCAACCCCAATTTGTTCCTCAATACAACCAATTCGAGCCTATGCCACAGCAACCTAAAGGAACACCTCAACAATGACCATGGGCCGATTTGATTGCAGATGTCATGAAGGAGCAGTTTGGGCTTAGGCTGAAAGATGCTGGAAATTTGTACCGACAACCCTATCCTGAATAGTTTGAGAGGGTTCCTCTACCCAATCGGTTTAAGGTACCAGACTTTTCAAAATTTTCAGGGCAAGATAGTACATCGACTTATGAGCACATTAGCCGATTTTTAGCCCAGTGTGGTGAAGCATCGGCTGTGGATGCCTTGAAGGTTAGGTTGTTCCGGTTATCTTTGTCTGGATCGGCCTTTACTTGGTTTTCTTCTTTACCATATGGGTCAATTAACAGTTGGGCCGATTTAGAAAAACAGTTTCACAGCTATTTTTATAGTGGGATTCATGAGATGAAATTGTCCGATCTGACATCAATCAAGCAAAGACACGATGAGACTGTGAATGAGTATTCAGAGATTCAGGGAGATGAGGAATAAGTGCTACAGCTTAAGTTTGACTGATGCCCAGTTATCCGATTTGGCTTTTTAGGGTATGATTGCTCCAATCAGGGAGAAATTCTCATCTGAGGATTTTGAAAGCTTGTCCCATCTTACACAGAAGGTAACCTTGCATGAGCAAAGGTTTGCAGAGGCTAGGAAGAATTCTAGGAAGGTTAATCATGTCTGTCCTTATATGTACAGATCGGACAATGAGGATAATGATTCTGAGATAGCTGCAGCCAAGTGGGTAAGGAGCAAAAAGGTTATACCATGCCAACGGGTGAAAAACTCTGGGAAGGAGGAAAGGTTTGACTTTGATATCACTAAGGCTGACAAAATTTTCGACTTGTTACTCCGGGAGAAGCAGATTCAACTTCTTGCCGGTCACACAATTCCATCGGCTGAAGAGTTGGGCAAGAAAAGGTATTGCAAGTGGCATAATTCTGGGTCTCATACGACTAATGATTGCAAGGTCTTTAGGCAGCAGATCCAAGCGGCTATTGAAGGAGGCAAAATCAAATTTGATGACTCTAAGAGGCCGATGAAGGTTGATGGCAATCCTTTTCCCGTTAATATGGTGCATACATCTGGCCGAGCAGCCGATGAGGGTCGTGCAAGAGGTTTTCAGGTAAATTCGGCTAAGATTATCAACAAATATCAGAGGAAGTATGACAAGCAGCAGGAGAAGCATTACGAAGAAGATGACGATGGCTTTGATCCTCATTGGGGTTGCGAGTTCTTTAGATTTTGTTGGAATGAAGGTATGAGGCTGCCATCTATTGAAGACTGTCCTGGGTGCAGTGATGTTGCCGAGAGCTCAAGCCGATCATATAGTAGGGGCAATCGGCTAAGGCAGACAAGAGTTCCTGTTCATCAAAGATTGGGTCCGGTGAATTAAGATCGTGGCCAGGAGGACAATAAAAACATGAAAAATCAATGGTGTCCTTCTGGTATCTTTATGAAGAATCCAAAGAGAAGGGTTCAAAGATTGAGGAACAGAGAGCGCTTTCAGGAGGTCGAGCAAGAAATCAACCATCGGCTGAAGAAAACAAAGCCGAGGCAGGAGTGGTGTGTTAAGAATCAGGTTCCTGTAGCCGATGAAGCCACAGCCGATGAAGCAAAAAGGTTGGCTAAGGGAAAAAGTGTTGTGACTACTTCGGTCAACATGGTTTTCACGTTGCCTACTGAGTTTGGGATCAAGCAAGCCGATATCGATGAAGTTGAAGAAGAATCGGCTAAATTGATTTTGTCACCAGAGTAGGTAGTTTTTGAGAAGCTAGAGGGGACGGAGAATCGGCATCTTAAGCCATTGTACATAAATGGTTATGTCAATGGGAAGCCGATGTCCAAGATGATGGTCGATGGGGGAGCTGCAGTAAACTTGATGCCTTACACTACATTCAGGAAGTTGGGCAGAAACGCTGAAGATCTCATCAAGACAAACATGGTGCTCAAAGACTTTGGCGGCAATCCATCAGAAACCAAAGGAGTTTTGAATGTGGAGCTGACAGTCGGCAACAAAACCATCCCTACAACGTTCTTTGTCATCGATGGGAAGGGTTCTTATAGCTTGTTGCTTGGAAGAGATTGGATTCATGCTAATTGTTGCATTCTGTCGCGACCGAGAAAATTTGCATTTTCCCGAACGCTAGTGTATTAATCCCCGTCCCAGGGAAAAGCCGGGGTATACCACACAAACATGATACAAAAGGCACATCTTTATTATATCGATAATATTTACATTATTACAAAGGCACTTAAGGCCTGACAATCAAAAATAAACAGCAGCGGACTAGCGGGCCTACGGCTCCATCTTCACAGGCGCTCAACTGGGGTATAAGCCAGGACTCCACCAAAGACATCTTCTCCAAAGCTTCTATTACTGAAGGGGTGGAAAGATTGAGCAAGAATGAGTACAACCACAATACTCAGCAAGCCACACCGGCAGATGCATGATTAATGCAAGGGGGTACAAGGAGTAATAATATAGGGGTTAAGTTTTGGAGTAAACAGCATTTAAAAGACACTTTGTTGCTCAAAGCTACTTTGTAAACACGATCCTAGAGCTACACAATATTATTAAACAAGGTCGTGAACCCACACGAACCTGCCTTAACCCAAGGCCTACGATGATTCGGACCGAACTAGCAACCCGACCTGGGTCCCAGCTCGTCCCAAGCCAACCTAGGCCAACCATTCCACATTTTAGTTATTAAGCAGGTTTTAAGAATTTAAAACACTAACTTGGGTACATTGCTAGGCTTGCCCATAACCGAGGGCGCGGCTATTCGAATAGATTATACTCTGATCAGAGGTGTACATCTTTACCCACAAGACACATCTTCCTCACGTGTAATCACGTGCCACATACCACCACGGCATACGGACGAAAGACGTGACATAGTTCCCAACCCATCCTAGCCATAAACAAGAGTACCGACCCAATCCCACCTACGGCCGGAACCTCCGGGACAGACAGGCAGGATTGAGCCCCTAGCAGCAGGACACCAGCCCTGTGCCATGACATCTCGACTACCGGGCCGCAGCTCGTGTAGCCTTCATTTGTCCTAGAGATGTCCATCGACCCCCGACTTCGTCCATCTCCATCCGTGTACCTTTGTTTATAACCAGACTGAGCCACAAACTAAGCCTTACCCACTAGACATGTGGAAGTACGGTAGTGCTTTGCAATAGAGGCCCGAGCTTAATCCTTATAGTACCCGAGGTACGACTAACAAAACCCAACCACACACCTCGAGCCCAGCCTAAAACCGTTTTGGGGGTTTTGAAAAGAGGGGGAGGTGTGTGTCCAATTCCAACATAAGCCAGCCATTCCATACTGTCCAAATGATATGAGAATTCCCAAAGTCTAAAGTTATAAAACCACCTAATGTTGCCTAATTAATCAGCGAAGCATCTACCTCAGTTCATACTAGTGGAACCATAAATAGAGTACCCACTAGTTGGGGTTTTATTTTCCTAGGGTGAACAAGGTAATAATAACAATAGCAATAATAATAAGGTCATAACAAAGGTAAATAGGCATGGCTAAATAAAACAGTGATAACGCGGGAATTTAAATGAAGTGATAATGCATTAATTTAAATCAAAATAATTTTATAAACTGGGATTCAATATGCTCAAGGATGATGTGACTTGCCTTGCTCAGAGACAACGGCCTTCCGAACCTTCGGCGACGACCACGACCCATGCTTCAAGAACCTCCGGAACGACAGAAGCTACGCGAAGCACACAAGCAAAGCTACAAGCCTATAAAGAAGCAATAACAATACATAAAAAGAAAGCACAGGGTTCTTTAGGTTATAACAAACATTAGGAGACTTGAACGGGTCGATTTAGAGTTCGTATGACCAAGACATGGTCATCCGAAGTTTAATGCTGTTATATGGAGATTTGCGGATTATTATAATTAGGTTTTGCAACTATAAAACGTGAAAAGACAGGAAGGCTGCGCCGTTGACATGCGGACCCCACATGTCAACTTAAGGGACCACGGTGGACCGGGTACACAGAGACGGTCCACGGGTCGACAGAAGCAGATCCCGTGTGTCAACCGAGGCGAGTGGCTGACAAACGGACTCCACTAGACACCACGCGGGCTGCACACGTGAAAACCATGTGGCTACCAAGCGGGCACACTAACACGGTCACCACACGCACACACGAACGACTACCGACACCGGTACACGGGTACCAGGGTCGACAACCGCACAACGGGCACGGGGCGACACAAAAAGAACGAGGACGGGGCAGCGAAGGAGAGATCCTTACCACCACGCGACGAGGCGTGGGAACGACAATGACGAACGGGCGCGGCGGAGACAGATGAGAACGACGGAGACGAATGGCGAGGGGACGACTTCGGCGGCGATCCTTGGACGATGACGAGACGCGGCCGGCACAAGGCTTGACGACGCGGAGCCGAGGACGAAGACGAGAACGGCTTGACGGAGGGACGAACACCACGACGACCGGGAACGACGGGAGGACGACAATGACGACGACCGGGGCCGGCGAGGAGATGACGATGGCAGCCGGCAGCAGCTGCACAGAGGCGAGGACGACGTGGAACACGCCACTGCGATGCCGACGACGGTGGCGGCACAGCGAGACGATGAGCCGGCGAGGAGGAACGACCGACCGGAGGAGTCGTCGACGAGGACGAACGGAGACGACGATAACGAACACCGGTGGGGTTCGGATGGAGGGGAGGCGAGGCCGAGGGCGACCTTGCCGCTGCGATGCCGGAGGTGGTGGTGGCGCGGCCGACGGCGCACGGGTGGAGGAAGGGCCGACCGGGGAAATTCCGGTGAGGCGGATGGAGAGGCCGGCGCGGCACGGCGGTGTTCTGGCGAAACCGAGGGCAGGCCGGGGTGGAGGGCGACGCGGCGACGTCGAGGTAGGATGGCGATGATGACAGCCGCGGCACCGGCGAGGCGGCACAGGCGGCTGGAGGCGGTGGAGTGGTGGCGACACCACTAGTCGTCGGCGAGGACGCGTCTCCGGTGGCTTCCCCGCGAAACAGAGGCGACGCCGGGGAAGAGGAGGCGGCTGCGACGCCGGGGCAGACGACGGCACGGCCGGCCGGAGCGCTGACGCGGCGGCAGGGGCGGCTGGAGGTCAGCCGGCGCCGGAGAGAGAGAGGAGAAGGCGGGGAGAGGTGGTGAGGCCACGGGAGATCACGGGAAGGGGCTAAAACGAGAGAACGGAGCGAGGGGGTTCCATTTTATAGCGGAGGGAAGCGAGCCGAGCACGGGAGGAGCGGGGAACGGCGGCGGAAAACACGGCCGGCGGCCATGGAAGGCGGCCGGGAATGGCGCGGCCGTTCCGGGCGATTGAGGGCGCCATTCAAGGGGGAAAACGGGGGAAATTGAAGAGGAAGGAAAGGGGATTAATTCCCCCCAATTAATTTTTGAATCCCCGGTTTGAATGAGGCGGATTTTGGGGAGGATTGGCACTAGGGTTTGCACGGGAGAGAGAAGAGGCCGTGCGGGAGGAAGGAGACGACCGGGTGGTGGGGCCCACGCAGGCATGCCGTCAGCGCGCGTGACGGGCGCGTGCGCGCGCGCATGTGCGCGGCACGGGTGGGAGGCGCGGCTCGGCTTGGGCCGGGCGAAGCCGAGGCGGCCCAGGAGGAGAAGAGGAGGGAGTGGGCTGGGAGGGGGAGGGGAGGCCCAAGAGAAGGAGGGAGAGAAGGAAAGGGAGAGAAAGAGAGGGAGGACTTTGGGCCAGACTTGGCCCAAAGGAGGAAGGAGGATTTATTTTTAGTTTTTGTTTTTAGTAAACTTTGTTAATTGTTGTTGCTGCTTAATAAATATTTTCGGTGCTTTGAAAATTCAAGTAAAATTTGAGGGCTCCTTTTATACCAAGGAGAATTTAACAAAAATTCTCCGGGCCACATTCGAATTTTTCTTGTACGTATTTTAGTGTTTGCCAATTTTTTTTCGAATTTTAATTAATTCTATTATTCCTTTTAGAGAATGATTTTATTTCGGGATGAATTTATCAGGACGTGACACATTCCTTCAACCATGCATCAATGCTTGATTCAGTGGCAAGGCGACAAGATTGAGATTGTGCCAGCCGACAGGTTAGTCAATGTTGCCAGTGCTGATTTAGCTATTTGGGAGATGGATGGTCTTGATTGTTTATCTGGAAAAGTTTGGGATGGAGATTTTCTAAAAGTGTCCGATTCTGATATACAGCCAATTGAAGATGGAGAACCCAAGCTATTATTTTGAGGGCTTCGTGGAGGGTTCAGATGTCTACAACAAGGACATAGTAGATGATCTCGATGACAAAAAAAGGACAGGTTTTATGTCGGCTGATGATTTAGAAGAAATTGATATAGGTCCAGGTGATTGACCAAGGCCGACATTTATTAGTAAGAATTTATCCGCAGAATTTAGAACCAAGTTGATAGAGCTGTTGAAAGAATTCAGAGATTGCTTCGCTTGGGAGTATTATGAAATGCCTGGACTCAGCCGATCGATTGTTGAACATCGGCTACCTATTAAACCAGGGGTTAGGCCACACCAACAACCTCCGAGGAGATGCAAAGCCAATATGCTTGAACCTGTTAAGGCTGAGATTAAACGATTATATGATGCTGGTTTTATTCGTCTTTGCCGATATGCTGAGTGGGTTTCTAGTATAGTTCCTGGTGTCAAGAAAAAGGGTAAGGTCAGGGTGTGCATTGATTTCCGAAATTTGAATAAAGCTACCCCAAAGGACGAATATCCAATGTCGGTAGCCGATCAGCTGGTTGATGCTGCGTCAGGGCACAAGATTTTGAGTTTTATGGACGGAAACGCAGGATATAATCAGATTTTTATGGCTGAAGAAGACATTCATAAGACAACTTTTAGGTGTCCTGGTGCAATCGACTTATTTGAATGGGTTGTGATGACTTTCGGCTTGAAGAGTGCTGGAGCTACATATCAAAGAGCCATGAACTATATATACCATGATCTAATCGGCTGGTTGGTTGAGGTCTACATGGATGATGTGGTTGTTAAGTCTAAGGAAATAGAGGACCACATATCCGATTTAAGGAAACTTTTTGAGAGAACCAGAAAATATGGCCTGAAGATGAACCCAACAAAATGTGCTTTTGGTGTATTTGCTGGCCAGTTTTTGGGATTTCTTGTTCATGAGAGGGGGATCGAGGTGACTCAAAGGAGTGTTAATGCGATCAAGAAGATTCAGCCTCCAGAGAACAAGACAGAACTACAAGAGATGATCGGCAAGATAAATTTTGTTCGAAAGTTTATTTCTAATCTGTCTAGAAGGTTAGAGCCTTTTACACCATTGTTGAGATTGAAAGCCGATCAGCAGTTTACTTGGGGGGCAGAGCAGCAAAAGGCTTTGGATAATATTAAGGAATATCTTAGCTTTCCTCCTGTTTTGATTCCTCCACAGAAAGGAATACCTTTTAGATTATATCTATCGCCCGGTGAGAAGTCAATCGGCTCAGTCTTGATTCAGGAGCTTGAAGGAAAGGAAAGAGTTGTATTCTATCTCAGTCGTCGGCTCTTGGATGTAGAAACTAGATATTCCCCTGTGGAGAAGTTATGCTTGTGCTTATATTTTTCATGTACAAGGTTGAGGCATTATCTACTATCCAACGGGTGTACTGTCATATGCAAGGCTGATGTTGTCAAATACATGTTATCGGCTCCAATTTTGAAAGGAAGGGTTGGAAAGTGGATATTTTCCTTAACTGAGTTTGATCTTCGGTATGAGTCGCCAAAAGCAATAGCCGATTTTATTGTGGAACATCGTGATGATTCAATCGGCTCGGTCGAGATTGTGCCATGGACTTTATTCTTTGATGGATCGGTGTGTACTCATGGTTGTGGTATCGGCTTAGTTATAATTTCCCCTAGGGGGCATGTTTCGAGTTTGCTTATACTATTAAACCTTATGCGACTAATAATCAAGCTGAGTATGAGGCAGTGCTCAAAGGGTTGCAATTACTCAAGGAAGTTGAAGCCGATGCTATTGAAATCATGGGGGATTCTTTGCTGGTAATCAGTCAATTGATAGGAGAATATAAATGCAAGAATGATACACTAAGTGTTTATAATGAGAAGTGCCAAGAATTGATGAAGGAATTTCGGCTGGTTACTTTGAAGCATGTGTCTCGAGAACAAAATATTGAAGCTAATGATTTGGCCCAAGGGGCGTCGGGGTATAAGCCGATAATCAAAGATGTTAAGGTCGAAATTGTAGCAATGACAACCGATGATTGGAGGTATGATGTGCATCAGTATTTACAGAATCCATCTCAATCGGCTTCTAGGAAATTAAGATATAAGGCGTTGAAGTACACTTTATTGGATGATGAGCTTTATTATCGGACGATTGATGGGGTGTTGCTTAAGTGTTTGAGTACCGATCAGGCTAAAGTTGCCATCGGCGAAGTTCATGAAGGAATTTGTGGTACTCATCAATCGGCTCATAAGATGAAGTGGCTACTTCGGCGTGCAGGGTATTTTTGGCCGAGAATGCTGGAAGATTGTTTCAGATATTACAAAGGGTGTCAAGATTGTCAGAAATTTGGAGCAATTCAGCGAGCGCCGGCGTCAGCTATGAATCCTATCATTAAGCGATGGCCATTCAGAGGTTTGGGAATTGATATGATCGGCATGATAAATCCACCATCGAGTAAAGGACATAAGTTTATATTGGTGGCGACCGATTATTTCACCAAGTGGGTAGAGGCGATTCCTTTGAAGAATGTTGATTCTGGGGATGCAATACAGTTTGTTCAAGAGCATATAATCTACCGATTTGGTATTCCTCAAACTATTACAACCGATCAAGGTTCAATTTTCGTGTCCGATGAGTTTGTTCAGTTTGCCGATAGCATGGGTATCAAATTATTGAATTCTTCACCGTATTATGCACAAGCTAATGGGCAGGCCAAGGCATCTAACAAGAGCTTGATCAAATTGATTAAGCGAAAAATTTCTGATTATCCTTGACAATGGCATACTCGGTTGGCCGAAGCATTGTGGGCTTATCGGATGGCTTGTCATGGATCGATCCAAGTCCCTCCTTATAAACTTGTTTATGGACATGAGGTTGTTTTGCCATGGGAAGTTAGAATCGGCTCCAGAAGAACAGAATTACAGAATGATTTAACAACCGATGAGTATTACAACCTTATGGCCGATGAGAGGCAAGATCTAGTTCAGTCACGATTGCGAGACCTTACAAAAGTTACCAAAGATAAGGAGCGTGTTGCTCGGCATTACAATAAGAAAGTAGTACCCAAAGATTTTTCGGAGGGGGAACTTGTATGGAAGGACCGTTTCAAATTTATAAGGTTGTCTCTAAAGGAGTTTACATGTTGCAAGGACTTGATGGAGAAGTTTATGGAAGAGCACTAAATGGCAAATACTTGAAGAAATATTACCCAAGTGTTTGGGTTAATGCATGATCGGCTGATGTTGCCGATACATGATAGCCGATGTGTTTTCATCATCTTGAGATGGCCGATATTGTTATATCGCCTTTAGTTGTTTTTACATATGTACAAAAAATGAAAAATTTTGAGCAAAGTTAGAAGTTGTGTTAATCAGCACAAAGGATTGTCAAGACCGCAAATTACTAATGTATCTTAGCCGATCACAAAAATTTCTAAGGCCTATTACACAAAAAGTCATTGAGACAAGTATTGCTGGATAGCCGAAATAGCCCTTTGCCTAACTTGTTTTACTTCTTCAATGGCTTGGGCATCTTGAGCATCAGTTCCAGAAATGACCTTTAAGGACTTGGTCAGGTCAGCAACATTCTTGATAGCCGATTTGAGTCTTGCTTTCTGCTCTTCGACAGATTTTGGGAGATCGGCTAGCTTTTTGTGCTCCATGTCCAGTTCAGCATTGCATTCTTCAAGCTGTTCCAAGAGCTCGATCTTGCAAGCTTCGAGCCGATCAATATTGGACTTAATCGGACCCTCAGATAGCTGATCAAGTTTGACCTTTTCTTCATGCACAAGCTGCTGATTGACCTGGATTGTGGCTTCAATCTCCTTGTGCTCCCGGTGTTCGGCTAGTCTTAGCTTGGCTTTTTCCAGCTTGAATTGATGTTGCTCAAGATAAGCGGCTGGAGTAAGGACATCGGCCAGTTCTTCGGGAATCAGAGCTTGAACTTCATGCAGCCGTGTCCTAATCGATCCACAGTCGACCACTAAGCTATCTAAAGAAGAGGCCTCTAGCCGACGAGAGATATCTTCAAGTGTTTTCTTCACATCATCAGATAAGGAAGCTAGAGCTTTGCTTGAAGTATCTTCTTCTGCCTCATCAAGATAATCTCTGATGTCAAAAGAGAAGAGATCGGCTAAAACCTGCAGAGACAATTTCAGGAAGATTGAAAGCTAGGTAAATATAGCCGATCTAATTTCTTGTATCAAGGGGAAACTTACTGGGATAGTAGGAGCAGCTGGTTGTTCTTCCTCCTCAATATGATGATTCCCCACAGCCGATGGAGTTCGGTCACTTGACGATTGCTGTACGGAAGGAGAAGGAGGAGGAGGAGGCTGTAAAATAGACAAGTGTTATATAGAATCGGCTGAGATTGACTAGTAAAAGAATTAAAGATATCTTACTGGTGGAGCCGACTTGACAATTGTTGCTGCTGGTTTCTTCTTCACAGCAGTTTTCTTCTTCTGCAACCACAAAGTCTATGAGTAATTGGCCGAAAAGTGAGGTAATTACAAAGGAGATTGAAGAGAGATGCTTACTCTTGAGAAATGAGTGGGGGCAGAAGGAGTTGGAGGTGTCTGCTTGGGTGAAGCCGATGGTGTTCTTTCTGTGTCACTCACTTCGGCTGCAGCTTGGTCAACATCCTTACCAATTTCTTCTTCATCCAGAGCTTGTTCGATGGATGGATCCAAGGCAGGCAGGTCATTAGTCAGCTTAGTTTTCTTGGACTTGGGTTTTTTCTTTGGAGCTAGAGCCAAAAGTGCCCGCAGCCGACGATCTAGTTTTTCTTTTCTTGCCTGCATCGGCTGGTTCCCTGATTAAGCCTTGGAGGAGAGTTAAAGTCCTGGGGGCATGATAGCCGATGACAGGGGGAGATGGTCCATCTCCATTAGGAATCAGACCTGGAGCATATTCAATGTCCTTGCCACTGTTGCTTAGGCGTGGAGGGGAAGAGTCGATTGTCTGCAAAACAAGAACAAAAGATTAGTGAAGTGACGAATCGGCTAACAATCATTCAAGTTAATAATGACAAGGTTTACCTGGGGTATGACATCAGGGAATAGATTTGTCATATACATCGAAGCCGATTGATGAAATTGGTGCAGCTTCCATTCACCCCACCATCTGTCGAAGTTTCTGCTCTTGAATCCCGCCAACTCAATATTGTCAATGCTGCCCAGAGGGGGTCTTGGGAAGTTAAGCAGCCGATCCATCATCAGGGTTGATGTGATTTCTCCTCGACACTGGATCTTGTCGGCAAAGAATAAGCCAATTGGGAGTTGGCCCAGTCCAAGTTGTCTAGCTGAGCTCATTGGGTGATAAAACTCATAGGAGACTTGGATGTTTTTTCCCTGATGAATGCCGACAGGAAGGATGCATGGACTGATTGCAGCTGTGAGAACTTCCCTGGATTTTTGGTATTTTTCATGATTGATGTCTTCAAATCTAAAGTCTGATGGAAGTTTAAGACCTACTGAGTCTTCATAAGGAAACCAAACCCGGGCATCTTTCTGAAAGCCTTCATAGAAGCTGCAGAACCAATCCTTGAGCAGCTCAGCCAATAGCTTTGCTCCAGCATCGGTTGGTGTGGATGCATATTCTCCGTATGACATGCATCTGCGATGAGTGCGTTCTTCTCCATCATCTTCCACAATTGGCTCTGGCAACGGAAATTCGGCTTCTGTCACAGATGGCCGATTGACAACTTTCATGACCATTAGGTTTAACTAGGTCTGCAGCAGCCACCATGGTCCATCTGCCCCAACTACTGAGCCGACGGCTATCTTGGCCGATGCAATTGTTCAATATTTGGTATAGATAGCCAAGGAGGATTTTGCCCAAGGGAAATTGTTTCTTTGATTCTAGGGCTTCGGCTACAAATTGCCAATTGGTTGTAGGGCCACAGCTGGATCCACAGAAGAGGAACTTTTCTAGCCACATTAGCAAGAAAGCTACGTGCTCTCGAGGAGTAACAAATCCTTGGCCCATATATGCTGCCACATAGCCAGACCAGCCACCTATGCTTTTGGTTCTAAAATCAAACTGATTTTTGGTGTTCATGCTCATAGGATTAGCCGATGAAGTTACGTCTAAACCGGTGATCATGGTAATGCCGATCAAAGTTGGAGTCATCGGCCCTTGGTTGAACAAGAAGGCATTGATGGTGTTGGACCAGAAATTGGTGGCGGCAGCCATCAGAGGTTCGTCCTTAGCAGAATTGGCTATGGTGAGGGCAAGCGCTTGGCCGATCCCAATCTCATCCCAGTGAACTTTCTTACTAGCCAATACGCGCTGGCACCGTGTGGTCCAACTCTTCTCAGGGGTCGTTTTCTCAAGAGATGGCCAAGACTTGAAAGTATTCTTCCAGTGACCCAGATTAGGGTTGGCTAATCTAAAGGAGATTCTGTTGGTTTCACCGATGATAAAATCAGTGGGGTCAAGATTGCCGATTGGACCAAGAAAGTAGTGGTTTTCATGTGACAGGCTGGGAATCGCAACTAGGTGGGAAAGGTGCTGCAAATCCAAAGGAATCAAGAAGAAGAAAACTAGATGAGAAAAGGGGAAATCGATTTCATGCGAGGAAAAGGGATCTAGCCGATGAGAACTTACCTCAGCGTACTCGGCTGATGGCGCGGTAGACGGGCTGGCAGAAGACGACATCACCACAGGCGGAGATCCGGCCGGAGATGAAGTTGCTTTGGAATCGCCTTTTGCGTCGGAGGAATCGCCGGAGAGAGAGAGAGGGCAAGGTTTGCTTCTGCGGTGAAAACGGAAGAGGATGGTGTGAGATTTCTCGAGGGTGACGGTTAGTATTTAAAGCATGGGGGTAACGGTCGGAAAACGGCAAAGTGCGAAAATTGCTCAGAGTCGATATACATCAAATCCGAAACATTACCAAATATTCCGGACTTGGGGGGCATGTGTTAACGACCAAATTTGGTAATATCGGCATCAGAAAAGAAGATTATATCGAAGCGGAGTCGAAGGTGGAGATCGAGTCGAGAACAGAGCAAGAATCGGCTGGAGTCCAGATCGGCTACGATTAGGATCGGCTGGGTCCGAGTCGGACTAGGTAAGCCGATGCAGCCGATTCCGATAATACGACTTGGTGTACAACATCGGGTTGGGTTGATATGCTTCAAGATAATTGCCGCACATGGATAGAGTCCTGAGAAGGCAATTGTATCTATTAATTAGGATGTTTTATGTAATTTCTTTAGAGATATATTTAGGGAAAAAGTCTGCCGTAAAGACTTATGATATCTTAGAGTTTGTTAGAGATAAGAGTCGTGTCCGACATGGACATAATTTGTAATTTTCGGGTATAAATAGACCCCGAACCCCATGTAATCAATTAACACACACGTTCAATACAATTTCGGCGCACCGCCACCCTTTTGCTTTTGTTTTATTTCGACGAGTTCTTGCTTTCGGGTTGAGCTGCATCGGTTTCGATCTTCAACAAGAGGTAAAACTTGTTATGACGGCTTGCGTTATCGGGATTAGTGCTTCCATCTTTATGATACTCTAATCTTGTTTACGTAATTCGTCGAGTTATCATATATCTTACATAATCTCTGGCAATATCGCCATCTAACCCAGAATCGGCTGACATCTGTTGGTAGAGGGCAGCCGATTAGGTTAGATGTCGACGTTGATTTAGATTATATAAGATATCTACCACTCTATGAAACCTCCAGCGGCTTGATTGTCTAGATATTGTTCTTCTTTTCATACTTAATGCTGCATCAGTTGAGTTTGATCTATTAAGTCGTGCTTAGAACATCAATCTCTAGCCTGCCTTCTGGTTGCTGATTAGGGTAGTATCGGAGTTTCAGCCGATCTTATCTAATTTAACTATATTTGCTCTATATGCTTCATTGGCACGTTAAATCTGCATTTTATGTTAAGATTTTATTGCATATAAGTATATTAAGCTTTTGTTTGGTATATTATGCTTGTTTTAACATCTTAACATAGAGTCGTATCGGAGTATTAGCCGATACATGTTAGATCTATCTGATCGGCTATGCTATAAACATATATAGTCCCGTTATTAATATATATTTCGATCTAAGTGATTTATACTGTCTCGGCATGGCGACCGATCTATCCCAATCACTTGATTTAAGTATATATCGATATAAGAACTATATATTGTAAATATCTTCAGCCGATCGAGTAGATTTAGCTCTTTATTATGTATTTATAATCGCCGATCGATTTACATATGACATCGGCTCAAAGATAAATGATATGTCATCGGCACTTAGCCGATCGGCTATCGTTTATAGGTTTAACCGCAGTTTCTTTGTCTTTATTTCTTGTTGATTGCGGGATCAAATCAACTGGCACGCTAGCATACCCGAAGGCGAGTTTTGGACCTACACTGGAGTTAAGCAGATCTCCCAGGCCTCGTGTTTTACGTCAACTGCTGCTAGGGGCTCAACCTTGGCCTACCTGTCCCGAGATTCCGGCCGTAGGCAGGGTTGGGTCGGTACTCTTGTTTATGGCTAGGATGGGTTGGGAACTATGTCATGTCATCCGTCCGTATGCCGTGATGGTTTGGGGCACGTGGTTACACGTGAGGAAGACGTGTCTTGTGGGTAAAGATGTACACCTCTGATCATAGTATAATCCATTCGAATAGCCGCGCCCTTGGTTATGGGCAAGCCTAGCAATGTACCCAAGTTAGTGGTTTATTTCTTAAAACTTGCTTAACAACTAAAATGTGACATGGTTGGCCTGGGTTGGCTTGGGACGAGCTAGGACCCAGGTCAGGTTGCCAGTTCGGTCTGAATCATCGTAGTCCTTAGGTTAAGACAGGTTCGTGTGGGTTCACGGCCTTGATTAATAACACGGTGTAGCTCTAGTATCGTCTTTATAAAATGGCCTTGAGCAACTAAATGTCTTTTAAATGCTGTTTACTGCAAATCCTAACCCCTACACTATAACCCCCTTGTACTCCCTTGCATTTATTCTGCATTTGTGGGTGTGTCTTGCTGAATACTGTGGTTGTACTCAATTTTGCTCAATTTTTCCCCAACCCAGAAGAGGAGTTCTTGGATGATGAAGGCTTTGGTGTCTAGCTCGTGCCTGTCGTCAAGCGCCTGCGGTCGTCACCTTAGTCTTCCGCTGTTTTTCTTTTATCTTCGTGTGTGTTGGGCCTTCGTCGCCCATGTAATAAATTAACTATTTACGCTTCCGCTTGATAAACTCTGAATTGTATCAACTTTTGGTGTACCTTGCCTCCTAGGACAAGGAATATTACACGCACGTATGGAATGCCTATTGGGTTAATTCCGGTTGTGACAGGTTTCTTGTTAAAGGTAAAGAAAACTATGTATGCAAACTGAAAAATAGTCTCTATGGCCTGAAACAAGCACCAAGACAATGGTATTTGAAATTTGAATCAGCTATGGGGGAGCAAGGCTACATGAGAAGTAGTTTAGACCATTGTGTGTTCATCAAGAGGTTCTCAGGTGATGATTTTATCATCTTGTTGCTCTATGTTGATGATATCTTGGTTGTTGGCAAAAATGTGTCTAGAATTGCTAAGCTGAAGAAAGAGTTGAGCAAGTCCTTTGCAATGAAGGATTTGGGGCCAGCTAAGAATATTCTCGGGATGAGAATTGAGAGGGACAGAAAATCCAACAAGTTGTACTTGTATCAAGAGAAGTATATTGAGAAAGTACTTTGCAAGTTCAAAATGGATAATGCAAAGAGTGTGGGCTGTCCACTTGCAGCTCATTTCAAGTTGAGCACCAGGCAAAGTCCTACTAATGAGATGAAGAGGGAAATGCAAAATATTCCATATGGCTCAACAGCTGGAAGTTTGATGTATGCTTTGGTGTGCACAAGGCCAGACATTGCCCATGCGGTCAGTACTGTGAGCAGGTTTATGTAAAATCCAGGAAAACCACATTGGGAAGACGTGAAGTAGATTTTGAGATACCTCCGAGGTAGCACTAACATGAAACTTTGTTTTGGTGGTAGTGAGCCTGTGTTGGTTGCCTTCACAGATGCAGACATGGCCAGTGATGTTGATAGTAGGAAGTTTACTTCAGGGTATTTGATCACCTTTGTAGGGGGAGTGGTGTCATGGCAAAGCAAGTTGCAAAAGTGTGTTGCATTGTCCACAACTGAAGCTGAGTTCATCGCAGCAACAGAGGCAAGCAAAGAGCTCTTATGGCTGAAAAAGTTGGTTAGTGAACTTGGATTTGATCAAGAGAAGTATGTGCTACTTTGCGACAACCAAAGTGCTATCCACTTGAGTAAGAATGTAAGTTTCCACTCAAGGTCAAAGCACATTGATGTGTGTTATCATTGGATTCGTGATGTGTTGAGTTCTAAGCAAATGCAGTTTGAGAATGTCCACACCGATGACAATGGGGCTGACATGTTGACCAAGGTGATGACAAAGGAGAAGCTCAAGGTTTGCTGCCAGCTCCCTGGCATGACTACCGGAAGACAGTGAGGTGTTCCATAATGTCAGGAGGGAGAGTTTGTTGGGCTAAATTCCCTCCACATGGACCTTGTTCTCAGCCCATTTGCAGCCCAAAAAGTCCAACGAATGTGAGCCATTGATCTATGTATTGATCAATGGTTGAGATTGCTTCATCCTTTTGTGGTGGGAAGAAAAACCCTAGCCTCCATTGGAGAGGAGAGTGGGCAGCAGCCTTTGAGGTGAAGAAACAATCAGCAAAATCAAGAGAGGGACAGGAGAGTGGAGAACAAGATGTGCAGCTTGTTCAGCTTGGTGGCTCTTACCCGATCATCAAGTCAGCGATTGGAGGCTCAAACGTGGTTGGATTGGCACCAAACTTGGTGATTTGTTCCTCACTTTGAGCATTTCAATCTGGTCAGTTTTGATGAGGATTGGTTGAGTAGAGCACTAGATTTGAGTGGTGGTTTGTCAGCTCGAGTTACTGAAATTACAGATTGTGCAGCAGTTAGTAAAGTGTCAGTTTGAGGGGGTCAAACGGTGTCCGATTGGGCTATTTTTTTGGACAGCTTGAAAGGATCATAAACCATCATTTCTGCCAAGTTTCATGCAATTTACATATGTGTTTCGGGAGATCTCAGCTGAGAACCGAAGAGGACAGAATCTGTCATTTCTCTACTTGTTTGTTGATATACCTCTTGTTAGCTTTGATGGTTGATGTTGATGATGCCAAGTGTGTAACTTGATGTTGTAGCTGCTGTTGTGATGTGCCTCTAGATGTTCTAGAGAAGACTCCATTTGTACCTATTGTTGATTATAATGGAAGCTTGGAGTGGACCGTTGGTCCCGTGGTTTTTTATTCCTCACACCAAGGAGGTTTTTCCATGTAAATCACCATGTCTTGTGTGCATGTGTTTTATTGTTATTCCGCTGCTGATTTGCTAGTTGAAACTATCCTCAAAGTTCATGGCAAGATGAGGGGTTGTGTGGAGATTATGGGTACCCCATACCCACACGGCATGGTTATGCGACTAGTTATAGGGGATAACTTATATCTATGGAATATGTAACAGATCATGACTTGGGTATTACGTTTCCTTGTATATTACGGAACGGCCTAAAGTCCTGGTTTGGTAATATTGTAAAGTAGATTTAGGAAACCGATACCGTATTGGTTAAGGTTTCTATCTTGTAATCCTGCCCCCCATCTTATATAAGGTGGGCAGGAGGCCCTCTAGGGGGCATGAGCACATATGATCGTCAGATCTATAATACACTCGGCGGATCCAAATCCCCAAACAGGAGTAGGGTATTACCTCTCATTGAGAGGACCTGAACCTGTCTAAATCCTTGTCTCTGCATCCATCCACTTTTAGGTCTCGTGCACTACCCTCTTTTATTATTGCCGAATTCATGTTTCGACAGTTGGTGCGCCAGGTAGGTGTACGCCGAGTTATCTATCAAGAAGTGCGATGGAATCAACCTATGTCGTCGACATCATCTTCGCTCGAGACTCGAGTCGTCTGGTTTCTGTGCCATTGGAATTACTTTTCGATCTAATCAATCTACGACCAGACGTTAGTCGCCGAGTTATCCTGCTGATCGGCAAGAGAAGAAGCCTCTACAACAAGCATGCAATGCAAACTCAATTTCACCGTGCAACAGATCAACTCCTATCTACCGGTGTCTTTTCTTTCTAATATTAAATTTTTCCGGCGAGATTCAGTTATCAGTTTGAAGCGGCCGGGGTCGACGTGGACTTGGACTCCAAACCAGAACCATTAAGCAACTGCACGTCATCAAGCGATCAAGAAGGAATAGATGGAATAATTTACTGTAGTCATGTATGCTCTTGATGGTGCATAACTTGGCCTATAGCTGTACATTACGTGTTTCCAGTCACGAAGCTATCTACCGGCCAAACAGTTTTTATTTTTCTACAAAGCGCAAGCATTCATCAAGGCACACAGCTTGGTGTCGAGGTTATCAAGATTGCGATCTGGCTATTCCAAGTCGATTTATATTTTTCGCCAAAATTCCGGCTGCTAGACCTTTGAAACAAGAGCTTCTGGATCACAAACCACTACCAAGTTTATCGTTTTAAATTTTCTTGCATAAATTAGATTAATTCGCAGATCACTAATTGTAATTTATATTTTATGCATGTGCCGCCGGCCGCCTTCGTATACCGCCGACTGGTGTTCTCGCCTGCACGGCTGGCGTATTATGCCGCCGTTGTTGGGCGTCTACGTCTTCACCACCGGCCGCCTCGACTGCCACCGACTGGTGTTTCTGCCTACACGGTTGGATGGTCACACCACCGTTGTTCGGCGTCTACGACTTCACCGACCGGCCGCCTCGTTTGCTGCCGACTAGTGTTTTCGCCTGCACGGCTGGCCTATTATGCCGCCGTTGTTGGGCGTCTACGTATTCACCGACCGGCCGCCTCGTCGATCCGCCGCCGATTGGTGTCTCCGCCTACACGGTTGGATGGTCACACCACCGTTGTTGGGCGTCTACGTCTTCACCGACCGGCTGCCTCGTCCACTGCCGACTGGTGTTTTTGCCTGCACGGCTGGCCAATTATGCCGCCGTTGTAGGGCGTCTACGTCTTCATCGACCGACCGCCTCGTCGATCCGCCGCCGATTGGTGTCTCCGCCTACACGGTTGGATGGTCACACCACCGTTGTTGGGCGTCTACGTCTTCTCCGACCGACCGCCTCGTCGATCCGCCGCCGACTGGTGTTTCCGCCTACACGGTCGACTGGCTGCCTCGTCCACCATCGACTGGTGTTTTTGCCTGCACGGCTGGCCTATTATGCCGCCGTTGTTGGGCGTCTACGTCTTCACCGACCGGCCGCCTCGTCCGCCGCCAACTGGTGTTTTTGCCTGCACAGCTGGCCTATTATGTCGCCGTTGTTGGGCATCTACGTCTTCACCGACCGGCCGCCTCGTCTGCTCGATCCGCCGCCGACTGGTGTCTCCGCCTACACGGTTGGATGGTCACACCACCGTTGTTGGGCGTCTACGTCTTCACCGACCGGCTTTCCTTCGCCACAACCGACTGGTGTTTCCACCTATACGGTTGGTTGGTCACACCACTGTTCATGGGCGTCCATATCTTCACCGACCGGCTTGCCTTCGCCACCGCCGACTGGTGTCCCCGCCTTCATGGCTGACCTATTATGCCGTCGTCGTTAGGCGTCTACGACTTCACCGACCGGCTTGCCTTCGCCGCCGCCGACTGGTGTCCCCGCCTTCATGGCTGACCTATTATGCCGCCGTCGTTGGGCGTCTACCGACTTCACCACCGGCCTGCCTTTGCCGCCGCCGACTGGTGTCCCCACCTTCACGGCTGACCTATTATGCCGCCGTCGTTGGGCGTCTACGACTTCACCGCCGGCCTGCCTCCGTCATCACCGACTGGTGTCCTCGCCTATGCGGTTGGCGGACTCCGCCACCGTTGATGGGCCTCGTTATCTACATCACCGGCTTGCTTCCACTGTCACCGACTGGTGTCTTCATTGTTATTGATGGACGACTTTGTTCCTACATTGGTTACCTCTGCCATCACCAAGGGGAATATTACAAAGCTAAATCATCATTAATTTTCTTCTTTATATGATATTTTTATTTTTCTCTAACTCACTACATCAATTGGTTCGCCATTGACTAGTGAGTCGGGGGCTATAGATGTTATGTCATATTTTTTGAACAATTTTCATAATATTTATATTGATTGCTCGCGACATAATCTGAGTACAAAAGTGCCTATTGAGTTATGGAGTTCTATCTTCCTATGCTTCCCGTTTGGTTTGTCGATGGACAGTTGCTTTTGGGCCGATTCCTAGCACCCGGGGGCTCGCTGGATGGACCGAGAAACACAAGTTGCTAAGTATTATTCGGAATAAATCAAAAGCATAGAGATAAGATAAATTTATTTTCTGCTCTTTACAATTGCAAAAGTACCCGAGTAGTAAATTCTGATTCGTGAAACTTTGTTCCATTAATGACGAATTCATATCACTCATATGCATGTTTAGGAAGTGCCTAGGCCGACTCCCGATGCTTAGGGGCTATGACTAGTCGGACAGAGTGTTTAAACGTACGGAGTCATCTGCTCGGGGAAATCAAAATTGACAAGAGGAGAAATACATATTTATAAATATTTTAAAATACTTGAATTTTTCTCGAGTATTATATTTACATCAGATACTACTCATCCTATATGTTTGTTCTGTAGGATCCAGATCCAGATATGCATAAAAGGGATTCATGGCTTTAAGCTTACCTCCTACGCTTCAGGAATGGATCAGTCAAAACATCACCACCGGCTTGCCTTCGCCGCCGCCGACTGGTGTCTCCGCCTGCACGGCTGGTCTATTATGCCGCCGTTGTCGGGCGTCTACGTCTTCACCGCCGGCTTGCCTTCGCCGCCGCCGATTGGTGTCTCCGCCTACACGGCTGGCCTATTATGCCACCGTTGTTGGGCGTCTACGTCTTCATCGATCGGCTTGCCTTCGCCGCTGCCGACTGGTGTCTTCACCTACACGGCTGGCTTATTATGCCACCGTTGTTGGGCGTCTACGTCTTCTCCGATCGGCCACCTCGTATGACGCCAACTGGTGTTATCGTCTTCACGGCTGGCCACGTCGCCGCCACCGCAAATAGGCATCATCACCTTCAATGCAAGCTATCTACGTCTGCTGCCGACTGGTTTCTTCACTTCCATGGCTGCATGATTCTGCCAGTGTTGATTGGTCTTATCGTCTTTACCGCCGGTCATCTCGTCTGCTGTTGACTAGTGCCCTTGCCTCTACGGCTGGTTTATACTGCTACCACTACTGATGGACATCATCGTTTTCATTGCTGGCCGCCTTGTCTGACGCCGACTGGCTTGTTCACCTTCACGGCTGCGCGCCTTCGTCATCATTGACTGGCGTCATCGTCATCATCGGTTTGCCTTCGCCGCCACCCATCGTGTCTTCGCTTTCATAGTTGGTCTATTTTGCCACCGTTCAAGGACGTCTTCGTTTTCGTCATCATTCTACTTCTTCCGTCGCCGACTGATTATGCCGCCGTCGACTGGGTGGAGCGACTTCATCTTCATTATCTTCAGAACCGGCAAGCTCTATTGCCTCAACTTCGCAAGTTTTGCTACTTCACCAACCACGACATCTACAAGTTATTCGACATCTCGGCATGCACTTCCAGATTCGACGCCGTGCTATTCCACTACAACAAGTGGTTCTCCAATTTTCAAGAATTCTAGTCGGACATCTTCAACATGTATCTTCACTCAAGCAATGACTACTTGACGACAAGAAGCTATAGTTCTCGACTCTATGTTCAGATGTTTCCCAACTAACCAAAGAGTCGGGGGCTACACAAATACAAGACTCTCAAAATTCGACAAGCTGAAGCAATCAATTAATCAGCCAACGAGTCAACTCCAGGAGTCATCAGTTTTGTCTTCGCTTCAGAGCTGGCGTTCTACTTGAGCAACTCCAATTATTTCACTGGAAATTTTGGCTTCTCCACGCTACCACAATCTACTCCAAAATTTTCAAGTATCAAGTTTGAGATTTTATCTATATGTCTGGGCGTTTGGAGTTATCAACCAATTAACACAGATTCAACGAGTTGGACAACATCATCTACTTTCCTTCAAGTGAAGCATCTTCAACAGCTACAATTCCAAGTTCTACTGTGTCACACCCTAAAAATCTCAAATTTATAAATTATTGTTTAATTGGAATTATTAGAAATAATTTTAAAAGCCTAGAAGAAAAGATTTAATCTTAAATAATAAATTCCAATATAAAATGGGGCCAGATAAAATTTTATTAAATACTTTGCTTGATTCTATAGTTCCTAGATTTTTTCTGGGATTTATTTGAGCCAAGGAAGTATTTTTAATAAATAGAATTGCATTTCATGAATAATTTTAATTGAAAAAGGTTTTAAAAGTCTTCTTTTGGCTTTGGGCCGTAAGTCGGCCCAAAACCCTTTCTCTCTCTCTCCCCGGCCCAAGTCGGCCCGCAGCCGAGCCGCCGCCCGCGCGCGCGCGCTCTCGCTCGCTGACAGGTGGGTCCCACCTATCGGACTCGTCGTCTTCCTCGCGCCGTCGCCCGGCCGAAACCCTAGCTGCGCCGCCGCCATCTCATTCCAAATTCGCTCGCGTCTTTCCTTCTCCGGTGAAATCGATTGAGGGGAAATGTTTCCCGGGATCTCCTCTACCTTTTTCCTTTTGGAATCATCGGCTAATTCGGTTTGGAAATCCGTGGATTCGAGCTCGAATCGGATTCGTTTCTCTCCTCCGAACCCTAAACTTTCCTTCGCGTCGCCGGTCGCCGTGGGCCTTCGCCGCCGCCCCCTAGCCCCTATAAAAGGACCCCCGAGCTCCCCTCTACCCGCCGCCACCCTCGCCTTCGCCTCTCGTCGTCGGAAGAGCTCTAGCGCCGTGCCGCTTAGCGCCGCCGTCGCCGCCGCTTGTCCAGCCGTGCGCCGCCGCCGCTCCGGTCGTCGTCGTCGCTCGGGAAGGCCACCGTCGTGATCGCCAAGCCGTCGCCGTCCTCGTCCGCCCCTTCGTTTTTGCCGAAGACCGCCGGAGCATCGCCGCCGCCGTCGACCCGAAGGTCTCCGCCGTTTCAACCTCGTCGCCGTCGCCGTCCGTTGATCCTCCGCCGCTGCTTTGGTCACCGGTGAGTTCGCCGTGTTGTCCGCAACCCGTAGATGCCTTCCGTTTGCGCCGCCGCGCCGTCGTTCGCCGGCGAGCTTGCGAGGTCGAGTCGCCGCCGGTGATGACGTCATCGCCGACGTCATCGTCGCCGTGTCTCGTGGACCGGCCGTGGTCCGATAGATCTCGGCCGTTCGTTTTGGATACATAGATCCTGACCGTTCGTTTTCGTGAACCGCCGCCGTGCACCCGGTTCACCGTGAACCCTAGCCGCTGACGCAATAATCCCCTTTTTCCTTTTCAAAAATAATTCATTATTGCGTCATAATTCAATTAAAATCCATATAAGTGTTTTAATCCGATTTAATCTTTAAAAATTCATAACTAATTCATCTTAGCTCGGATTTAGTTGGTTCAAGTCTCTAAATTTTTCTAAAATTGAGATCTACATGTTAAAAATATCCACATGTACTGTTCATGCTTGTTTATGTGCTGTTTTGGTGTTTTTGCTCTTTTCTGTTTAGATTCCGACGTTCCCGGAGAGTCCGTTTTCGCAGGAGAAGAATTTGAAGAGTTCCAAGGCCAGCAAGGCAAGTCACACAGATCCCAAACGACCCTTTGAGCATGTTGATCCCGTTTAAAGCTATTGTTTTTATTCAACTACTGTATTTATTTTCGAATGTCATTGGGTGGAATTAACCTATTATTTGTTATAGCCCTTTTGTTCTTGATTACTTTATTCCTTGATACCTTGGGTTATTATAACTTGACTAGTTGAGCTCTATATATATATTGGTTCAGCTAGATATTAGATATGATTGCTTAGCCATGCTTAGAAACACTAGCTCATATAAATGGGATAAATTATGACTCACTATTATTTAATGATGGCATAATGATAGCTCACGATGGTCAATCGTGATTGGTTAATTAATTAAATTGCCAATTAAAACTTGATAATGGTGGGTTGTGAGCACATGGTTTTGATGGTCGTGCTCATGACAATTAAGGACCGGTTCACGATTTTCGGTTGTGAAACATTAACCATGCCAACCACAAGCCAGCGTGGGCAACGGCTTTACCTTTTGTATAGCATAGTTCATTGCGGGGCACCAGACTGAGAAGTGGCGGAGATAAGCCTACTGGGGTCGCTGGGGAGTCCATGCCTTGTTTATAAGGGGGTGATTATGATCCAGGAACGGTGCGCTGTGGTGGATTGTGTTGTGCGAGGGGTACTGTCACAGCTCCTTTCCGAGGTACCGTGGTGGTATCGAGGCGCATGGTGACATGTCGTGGGGCTGTGTCTTGTGGGTACAGTGGTACACCTCTGATCAGAGAAAAACTATTCGAATAGCCGTGCCCGCGGTTATGGGCGGGTCTAACAATGTCTTTCGTGATTAGTCTCACACTTCTCACCATAATAAAAGATGCTATAACTGGTAATAATTTGATTAGCTCCTGGTTTGGAATTGTATATTCCTGGTTTGGAGATAGATCTGTACAGCCGGGTATGGTTGTTCAGGATGGTTGGGCCTGTACAGCATGGGTATGTTGTACAGTGTTGATTAATATTGATGATTAATTGCTCTACTGTTTTACAATTCCTAAATGTTTGCCAAATGCTGCTTTTGCAAATGAGCCCTATATTATGCCATCCTTGTTATTCCGTGCACTTGCATATTTGCTGCGTGGCTTGCTGAGTATGTCATATACTCACCTTGGAATCATTCATCAGAGGAGGAGTTCTACAGTGATGCTGATGGTGTGGAAGATTAGGTGTAGCCCTGGTCAAGCTGCCTGTGGAGTGGAGTCGCCTGCGCCGTTTATTTTTTTTTCCGCTGCTTAGATCTTAATTGATTGAGAGGAACTATCTACCTCTGTAATGACATTTTATTCGCTTATTAATTAGAATAATAATTGTACTCTATTGTCAATTTGTTATTGTGTGCCTCGGCTGATTCCTGGACGAGGGTTTACACACATGTAAGCGTTTGGAATTTTGGATAGAAATTCCGGGCGTGACATACTGCCATCTTTACAGATCAAGGGGTGTTGCATCAATCTTCGTTATGCACACTTCAAGAAAATTACTTGAGCTTCGATATCTTCTCAACAGTTTGATGGATTATTGTCATTGACTTCATCACCAGCACCTCTACTTCATCGGCCCTGATATCTCTGCCGTTGCTAATGGATGACTATGTCTTCGCCTCCGGTTGCTTCCGTCATTGCCGACTTGTTATTTCGCCTTCACGGTTGACCTACTATGAAAACGCTGATGAGCGTCTTCGTCATTATCATCGGTTGCTACACTGCTATTGACTGGATCACCGACATCGTCATCTTCATCAATATCCTATCAAGCCTCTTCAACATAGCATATTCTACTGCTGTTTGATGGGTAACTTCGTCATCATAATCGATCATCTATGATTGCTGCTTATCATCATTACTGTCGGTTGCGTTTGTCGTCGCCGACTATTTTGTCACGACCGGAATTAACCCAACAGGTATTCCTTACGTGCGTGTATTAATCCTTGTCCCAGGAGGCAAGGTACACCAAAAGTTGATACAGTTCAGAGTTTAACAAGCGGAAGCGTGAATAGTTAATTATTACATGGGCAACAACGGCCCAGCACACACAAACACAACGAGAAACAGCGGAAGACTAGGGCGACGACCACAGGCGCTTGACGGCAGGCACGAGCTAGACACCGAAGCCTTCATCATCCAGGGGCTCCTCTTCTGGGGTTGGGAAACATTGAGCAAGACTGAGTACAACCACCGTACTCAACAAGACACATCCACAAGTGCAGCATAAATGCGAACGAGTACAATGGAATTATAGTATAGGGGTTAGGTTTTGCAGTAAACAGCATTTGAAAAACCTTTAGTTGCTCCAAGCTATTTTGTAAACACGATCCTAGAACTACACAGTTATTATTAAACAAGGCCGTGAACCCACACGAACCTGCCTTAACCCAAGGCCTACGATGTTTCAGACCGAACTGGCAATCCGACCCTGGATCCCAGCTCGTCCCAAGCCATCCCAGGCCAACCATTCCATATTTTAGTTGTTAAACAGGTTTTAAGAATTAAAACACTAACTTGGGTACATTGCTAGGCTTGCCCATAACCGAGGGCGCGGCTATTCGAATAGATTATACTCTGATCAGAGGTGTACATCTTTACCCACAAGACACATCTTCCTCACGCGTCACCACGTGCCACATACCACCACGGCATACAGACGGAAGACGTGACATAGTTCCCAACCCATCCTGACCATAGACAAGAGTACCGACCCAACTCACCTACGGCCGGAACAACCGGGACAGGCAGGCAAGACTGAGCCCCTAGCAACAGGACACCGGCCCTGTGCCATGACATCTCGACTACCGAGCCGCAGCTCGTGTAGCCTTCATTTGCCCTGAAGATGTCCATCGATCCCCGACTTCGTCCATCTCCATCCGTGTACTTTTGTTTATAACCAGACTGAGCCACAAACTAAGCCTTACCCATTAGACATGTGGAAGTACGGTAGTGCTTTGCAACAGAGGCCCGAAGACCGGTCCTTATATGGCCGAGGTGCGACTAGCAAAACCATGCACCCCGAGCCCAGCCTAAAACCATTTTGGGGGTTTTGAATAGAGGGGGAAGTGTGCATCCAACTCCACAGTAGTCCAACCATTTCCATGCGTCCAAGTGATATGAGAATTCCCAAGTCTAGAGTTATATAAAACCACCTAAGGTTGCCTAATTATTTAGCGAAGCATCTATCTAATTTTTACTAGTGGAACCATGAATAGAGTGCCCACTAGTTGGGGTTTTGTTTATTCTAGGGTGAACAAGGTAATAATAACAATAGCAACAAAATAAGGCCATAACAAAGGTAAATAGGTACGGCTAAATAAAACAGTAATAACGCGGGAATTTAAATAAAGCGATAATGCAATAATTTAAATCAAATTAATTTAAATACAATGGGATCAAATATGTTCAACGAATGATGTGACTTGCCTTGCTCGCTTTCCCAAACTTCTTCGACTTCAACGAAGAGCGGATCTTCCGAAGCTGCGGCGTCTACACGACCAACGAAAAAGAAAAGGGCTTTAACTCTAATAAACTCCATATAACAAGCAGTAACAAAGCACAAAAATGGGTTCTAGACTTCTTAAGGAAAAATTAGAGACTTGAACGGTCCAATTCCGAGTTCAAATGGCCAAGTTATAGCCATTTGAAGTTTATATGCTCTTAATATGAATATTTGCGAATTTCTTCATTTAAATTTTAATTAAAAACTCGAATTATTGCGTCAGCTTGCGTCAGCCGAGGGGAGGGGCGCGCGGACCGGGTCCACGGGGTGTGGGGCCCACGCGGCAGCCCCACGGTCCACGGTGGACCGGGCGCACGCGAGCCATCCCCAACCGGCGCCGTGGGTCCCACGCGTCAGCCGCTCCCCAAAGGCGCGGGCGGCTGACGGCCGGGCCCCACACGGCAGCCGCTAGGGCACGCCCGAGGGCGGCCACACCGGCGCGGCCGGCGGGAGGCGGCGCGCCCGCGGGAGGAGGCCGAGTGGGCCGCGGGGGAGAGGAGGGAGAGAGAGATGGGCCGGGCCGGCCCATTAGAGAGGGAGGGAGGGATTTTAAGATTTTTCTTTTTATAAAACCTTTTCAAATTTGTTCATTTCTTATTAATTATTATTTGTGCTCTGAAAATTCCACTAAAATTTATTTACACATTTTAGGCTTTTAGGAAATATACAAAAATCCTCCAAGCCTTGTTTGGATTTTTAACTTTGCGCATTTTAATTGTTGGAGGCTTCACAGAGATTTTTTTTTTTTTTTATTTATTCTCGACGCAATTTAAAGAATATATTTTAGGGTCATTTTGGGACGTGACATATTTTCTTCATCTTCATGATTGGTGGATTTCGTCATCACCTTTGATGCGTGTCTACATCTTCACCGTCGGCTTGCTTTCGTCACCACCGACCGGTATCCTCACCTTCACGGATGGCTAATTATGTCGCCGCTAATGGGCATCTTCATCTTCTTCACCAGCTGCCTCGTCTGTCACCGACTGATTATTTCGCTGCCATGGCTACACAACTTTATCGCTGGGCGCCTTCATCTTCATTGCTGGTTGACCTGACTGCTGCTGACTAGATTCTTCGCCTCCACGGTTGTGCAACTTCATCACTTTTGATTGGTATCACTATCTTCACTACCACCAATATTTTTGCCACCTCTGGTGGGCAATATTATCTCTATATTGGTCGCCTTGTTTCTATGCCAACTGCATCAGCTACCATCAATGGACCATTGTGACTACGGCAGAAGGACAAGCTATATGATCAGGGGCTTACTAGCTCAAACACAAGTATCATACCTTCAATTTGGACTTGTTCCGGATACATGCAACATGAATTCATGATCATGAGTCTATTTTCTATGCTCAAAGACTGGACTATTTATTATTCCTCGTAAGGGTTATCAACCGAATACTTGCGCCAGTCGGGATTCAATTATTATATCTATTTTGGAGTATCCCATAAGGGATAATCACTCTGATCAGAAGCTATTCATATGAGCTACACTTGGTCTATATCACCTGGAAGATTTATTACTCGGGAGCATGTTACATGCGTCATCCTTTAAAGAGTGTCGAAGGCATATTTTTTAGCCTAGGCCTAATATGTCTGCAGCCCATATTTTCAGGTGTGGCCTGTCACGTTCTTTTAGGGACTTAGATACTTTTTGCTTAGTCCAAAGTGCGCGTGATCAAGTGCCCAATGCCTTAAAATCCTTTTATACCGCAGTTACTCAACTTTTTAGGAGTTGGTACAATGCATCTTAAAAGGTGTCAAACAGTAAAGCTTTATATAGCTGCCCCGCTGACTTTTTTATATAAGTCAAGGTGCTGTTTGGGTTTTTAAGCAATTGATTGAATACAATATCGTTGCTTTTTGCCACGTAAGTGTGCATTTTTATTTGACCAATATTATGGCTTAGGCTGATTATATATCTCGGTCATTTTCCAGGCAGTTGGTAAATCCTTTATGAGTTTATTTACTCGGATTTTGCACCACATATGCCGTATATTTCCGGGTGTGGTGAAACCATGTGTTTTTTAGAGACTTAAGCACATCTGTTAAAGCAGTGTGCGTATGGCGTATGCCCAATACTTTGAAAATTTCTTTATTCACAGCATTCAAGTTTTTTTTTATAGCTGTTTTGCTATGTGAATTTTCAATGATGTAGTCAACTTTAGGTTGCTCGCATCAATTTTTACCAAGTAGTCGGTATATCACTTGGATCATGTTATTTGGGGGATTCACACCGCATATGCTATATATTGATATCAAGTCACTTGGTTGATTACAATTATCAAAACCACTCGGTTGGTTGGATTATTTATTCCTTGACTATATGCTTAGTTTGTTCAGCTAACCACATAGTCGGGGGGCTACACCTATTAGGTGCATCTAGTCGATGCACCTGACTTTATTTTTCAGCCCTCCACAGTCTTCATATTTGGTAAAAGTACTCGGGAGACCATGGCAAAGATGATTGAAGAACTTGGCTTTGGAGTAATCTGGTTCGAGAGAAGATTATCTTTTCGACTGTGAAGGTCTCAGGGGCTACTGTGGAGATTATGGGTACCCCATACCCACACGGCATGGTTATCCGACTAGTTATAGGGGATAACTTATATCTATGGAATATGTAACAGATCATGACTTATGTATTACGTTTCCTTGTATATTACGGAACGGCATAAAGTCCTGGTTTGGTAATATTGTAAAGTAGATTTAGGAAACCGATACCGTATTGGTTAAGGTTTCTATCTTGTAATCCTGCCCCCCATCTTATATAAGGTGGGTAGGAGGCCCTCTAGGGGGCATGAGCACATATGATCATCAGATCTATAATACACTCGGCGGATCCAAATCCCCAAACAGGAGTAGGGTATTACCTCTCATTGAGAGGGCCTGAACCTGTCTAAATCATTGTCTCCGCATCTATCCACTTTTAGGTCTCGTGCGCTACCCCCTTTTATTATTGCCGAATTCATGTTTCGACAGGTTGATTGTGTGAAATATGTTTGCCGGTTGGTGAATTGTAGTTTGCACATTGAAAGTGTTTTGGTTCAGCCCTAACAAAAATTTCTATATCATATATTCAAGTTTGTTCAGCCTCAAAAATCTCTCCAACAGCGAAAGGGCCTGTAGCCTAGTGGTTATAAGAGCCTCAGTAGCACCTGAGGTCCTGGGTTCGACTCCTCATGGGAGCGAATTTTCCAGGATTTAACGGCGTTATGCTTTCAGTGGTAGGCGACGTACCCGTCGACAGCGAGGCGCCTGTGGTGACTTCGTCAATCTCTCTAGAATTTGCCGGCCCAGTCTTCGAAGATGCTCATAGGGGTAGGGTTGCGTGCGTGTGTTCATAGGGGTGAGTGCGCGTGCGTTGTGAGTGTCTGCGTTGTACTGTGTAATTCTCAAAAAAAAAAAATCTCTCCAACAACCAACCCGTTGGCTTCTGCAGGGGCACAATGGGCCTCATTACCGGCTGGTGCTTGGCCCAGTCTTCGAAGATGCTCATAGGGGTAGGGTTGCGTGCGTGTGTTTATAGGGGTGAGTGCACGTGTGTTGTGAGTGTCTGCGTTGTACTGCGTAATTCTCAAAAGAATTCGTAGCTGATTCATCACAGAACAAAATCCAATCGGACAATCAAGCGATTAAGAAAAAGAACAGGAAGAAAAATAAAAACTTCAACGGGAAGCCGCCAACGCCGTCGTCGCCACCGGATCCATCCACGGGGTGCTGTCGGTGAAGCCGGATCGGTGATGTCTACGTCCCGTTGGATCCCCCGCAGGAAGCCGCCAGCACCGGATCCGCCTGAGGGAAGCCACCAACGCCGCCGTTGGGAGGGTGTAGTCGCCGAGAAGGAGGGACAACCGTCAAGGTCGATGGGGAGAGGAAGAAGAAGAGGCGGAGGGACGGTTGTCGCTGCCGTTGGGAGGGCGCTGTCGCCGAGAAAGAGGGATAGCCATCAAGGCCGACGGGGAGAGATAGATGGAGAGGGAGAGGGGGAGGGACGGCCGTTGCCGCGTCGTGCCGGCGAGACGGGAGGGAGAGGGAGAGATGGAGAGGGAGCAGCGCCACCGGAGGGGAGAGGAGGGGAAGCGATGCCGCTGGAGGGGAGAGGGGATAGGAGGGGAAGCGGCGCCGCTGGAGGGGAGAGGGGAGAGACGGCGCCTGTGGAGGGAGGACGACGGGGAGAGGCGGTGTCAGGCAGGGGGAGGGGGCTGGTAGTGGGAGAGGGGAGGAGGGGTGAATTAATCTAGGGTTAGGGTTTTGATTGATTTGGAACTAATTCGAACCATTCATAAAATCAAAACGAACGGCTCAGATTGATAGAGCGTCAAGCTGGCCTGCATCACCGAACCGCACCACTTGGATCTCACACGGGCCGGTGACCCAACACATTTTCGGTTACGGCCCACACGATAAGTAAGATGAGGAGCATGGGGATGTTAATTAAACTTTGGTCGCTTACGGCCTGAGAAAAGTGGGCTGGCTCAGTTGTAGGCTGAAGAAGAAAATGGGCTAAAAATAGCCCATATAGAAATAAGGATTTTTATTTAAATAAATACTGAAATGATGTTTGTATTATCAAAATTAGCAATTAAGCACTATAAATTCCAAGAAAATTTTGTAGAAAATTTTGAAGAGTATAATTAATATGGAGAATTTAATACAAATTAAATTCAACCATATCATTTTATTTCTCACACTTACTTTACTAGTAAATTAATTTAATTATATACCTATCTACTCAGAAAATACCCAAATATTTCAAAAAATTCGTATTTCACTTAATTAGAATTTAACATGTTTTAATTCAAATTTCTCGTATTTTCTTTCCGCTGCAATGCACGGACTCTAGAAAATACCCAAATATTTCAAAAAATTCGTATTTCACTTAATTAAAATTTAACATGTTTTAATTCAATTTTCTCGTTTTTTCTTTTCGTTGCAATGCACGGACTATTTTGCTAGTAATGAAATAATCCACTAGCAAATAACCACATTTTAAAAGTGTCTTTCCTCAAAAATTCACTTCAATGGTGTCCACCAACTAAAATCACAAAATTTGTCGCCCTAGAGTTATCAGTAATGTTTGTATAATGTTTGATACGTCATAAGCGAACATGTCACAAGTGAAACTAGTCATAGCCATTTCTGACAGATGTTGAATCCTAGCCACCCAAATTCCAAATCATCCACGAGGCTCCATCAGAAAAAACGGTGCATACGCATTTCAGGCTTTCAACAGTGTCATATTTACCCTAACATCCAGAAACGAATCTCACTATACACGATAGACAGCGTACCTATAATTATTTCTGAGGCCGAGAACGAAAACACCGCACATCCCTATACTGAACAAGCAAAACAAAAGGTAAAGAAACAATGGAGAATTAATTGGGTAGCGACCAACAGAAACTGCTATGCTTTGTGCCTCCCTCAGATTCAGAGGGAAAGATGCACCTCTCGAGCTCAACTGCCTCCTCACCTTTACAAATGACTAGTCACCAGCAAAAAAGATTAAAAAAAAAAAGAATGTGCAATGAATTAACTTGTCTCAAGTCAGTCAATCGTCAATATCCTGCACCCATTGCAGACCTGCAACAGGACAAATTGAAGGTGTCAAGCACTCATAAAATAAAGTTCAACAATATGGGTGCCATAATCTCGCTAAAGTATGCGAGAAAAAAAAATGCCAGATTGAAAAATGACGAGAACAATTTTTCAAAGTAAAGAAAAATACGTGGGGAAACCTTCAGCCCAGTATAAGAATATTGAATTTCTCATAGTATAAGGTTCTAAAAGATACTAACAATTTCTACAGAGATGGTGCTGTTTTCCAGTGTTGTTCGCGCAGACACCAGACAGTTCACACTAGAAATATGGAGGACATAATAAAGCTGCTAGGAGCTATGTGAGGGTGGAACTGACCTTCTAATACTGATTCCACAGCTGAATTTGGAATCATAAGTCCAACAATCCGCTCATTATCATTTGTCTCCAAGCGAGCGACACGTATCCTCTTGTGAATTTGTCGAACCTGTTTGATCATGTCAGCAAAAAAAGAAAATACCAAAGAGAGAAGCTCAGATAAAACATGGACGACATGTACAAGCAGCGAACCTGCTTAGCTAGGGCCTTTTCTACTATGCCCCAGACAGGAAGTATTAGACCACCCAAAATATTGATTTCCTGTAACCTTCTGCCTACTGTACAATAGCTTCCAAGTTTGCATTTGGGTCCATGCATACACTGAAACAAGTCACAGGACACGATTTAATGAAGTAACTGGCTGAAGTACAGAAATAGGCAATTAATTAATCATGTATGTTCTCGAAACAAAATTGTTGTGCTCAGATAAAAGTCACAAAGTAAATCATGATCCTGCAACTATAAATTACTTACACAAAATAAGGGGATGATAGTTGAAGAGTAAACAGATAATTCAGTGTTGGATTACTAAAACATATTTCATACACCTTACAATAACTTTTGGAAATTTGTCGTTCAAAGAGAGATCCTTTTGATAATAGAGGAAAACAAGTTCCTCAACCTTTTGACTCAGTTTATTTTTCATCCCTCAACTCCAAAATCAGGTAACCTATCCCTCAACTCTTAAAACCGGAGAGAATTAGTCTATTCAACTGTTTGGCAATTGTTTCACGCACATAAGCACATTGCACACAGGATCTGAGGGGGTCAAAACCTATTTTTAGCAGGATGAGAATGGAACCATGCTAAGAGTTGAGGGATGAGAGTGAGACTTTTTGTACAGATAATGATACAACAGCTTTAAAAAGAGCAAACTCATACTGGCACCCAAGTATTGATGTAAGACAAAACTTATATTCATTGCACTATAAATGGAATGCCCTCGGGATGTCTCTCTCCTTGGATCCAGTTTTTTATTGAACTATTAGATGGTGAAAACTTACTTAAATGTCCTGGTAGTCTACACATCCATTCAACATAGAGCCTCATTCTGATCAACATTGAATTAACTTATTTAATTTCAGTGTTACCTGCTTGGATGATGCATCATACTCTTCCTGCCAACCATTGCCAATTTTGTCAATTGATGAAACCTTCCTGTACTTGCTTTTAAGTTCAACCAAAGGCATTTCCCTTGAGAAAAAGAGAAGGATGAAGTAGTTAAAAATTGTCAACCAATCACCAGTACATAATGCATTTAATAACAAGCAACAAATAAAAGCTATGCTTTTTGCATAGGATGGATCTCTATGAAGAATTGAAAGTATTTATTGTTCCATCCCTAGTCAAAAGATGTTTTAGAATGCTTGCCGAGTTGCAGTCAAACTCACTAATATATGCCAAAATACTAAGATTTTTTTAACCTTCATATAATATGTGGAAATGACATCAGTAGACTTGTCATCCAAAATAATTTCACATAGGTAATATCTTTAATATATTCTATGAATTTATGATTACAAAAAGGCAATGATAAACATGTTCATTGGACACTGTGGAAAGGGTAAAACGATGAATCAAGTACCTTAAAGCTTCTCCAACAGCAGGACGGATTACTCTGTACATTCCTTCTGTTGAGCTGGTGAAGTAACAAAGATTCAGATCATTTATATATCGCACCAAGCATCCATGAATTTTTTTATATTTGTTGTCAACCAAGGAACAAATGAAAAACATAATGAACAATATACAAGGCCTGTTTATTCCAACTAATATACTAAACTTTAGATATTCAGCTAAACCACTAAAACAGATGAATTTCATCTTTCATGAACATACTCTTTCCGACCTATGATATGAGGGATTTTGGCTATGCAAATGAATAGCCAAAATGAATTGTTTTATGGGACAGAGGAAGTAACTATTAACTGCTACCTCCGTCCCAAAATATAAGAACTTTCAAGGTTGGACACGGGTGTTAAGGAATTAGTTGGAATGAAATAGGGGAAGGTTATGATTGGTTGAGAAGAGGAAATAGGTGGAGAAATTAAATGGGGAAAGGTTGTGATCGGTTGAGAAGAAAATGTAGGTAGACAAGTTGCTATATTTTGGGACGGGGGGAGTAGTTCTCTTTTTCTTGTATTTTTCTCTCCTGGTTTCTCTCTCTATAATACGTGAAACACTAGAAAGTCACAATGAAATTGAATTCTCCTTCATGAACAAGATATAAATTGACCAAAAGGGTTCCCATCAAATTATCACTTGGCAAATTATTTATTTCATCATTAGTGGCCAGAACAGTCCCAACATCGTTTTTCACTTCACGAAAGTTAGGATTTCAACAACATTTATTTTGCCACTTAGTTGCCAAATTTCCCTCTTTTTTTTTTCTTATTTTACATTGAAACAAGAAGTGATAACACCGACAGATATCTGGGTATCTGGCGAAAAGAAATTACAGATAAATAAACAATACTTATCCAACCACAAGTTAAATCATACCCTTCAAATGCTAGCATGTAATGCCTTCGACCCATCCATTCTCTTCTGGATTCATAAAATCCAACATCTGAAGAACCAGCTCCATCTTTCTGCCTTTCTTCAAGTATTGCATTTGCCGACTTAACATATGTATAGATAAAGAAGGTGCAGTTGTCAAATTGTAGTCTCTCAAAACCGATGCAGAATAAAGGTAAAGTAAACCTATAGTTATGGTGCAGAAAAGATTAGTTCGTGGATGCAAAATGCTTCCTACCTCCCAAGTAAATCCACGGTCGATTGTGAAAGTAAATAACACTGTAGAAGCACCAGACAAGCTATCAACATGAACAGTCTGCAATGCATAGATGAAATCAGTTTGTTAGTTCAATTACATGGAAGATATGCTCACACATATACATCTCCCTGCAAAAAAGGCTCAACAGATGGAGGCCAGGGATAAATTCATAAACTTCACAACATTCCTGCTGAAGCACACCTCTGTGTGAGTGAACGTGAACACCAGGATTTAAACCCTAGTGGGTCAAGTCATGCAGTCACAACTCAACCAACACACAAAAGGTGCTTCCCTAGATGAAGGTAGTAACTATTACTGAAGTTGAGATTCTACAGAAAATGCTATCTGAATTTACCTTCGGTGATTCTTTCATTTTAACACTTTTTGCTTTGATGTCAACAATACCGGAATCAAGCTGTCCTTCACTTCGTGCATTCTGAATGACTATGTCAAGTATACTTGTGAAAAGATCAAATAGCCTGATAAATGAAGTACACATTAATAAGGTATCAACTGAACAGGTATAAATATAACAAAATAAATTTGTTCTAAAAAAAAACTTGCCTGTTCTGAATGTCTGGAGCCAAGCCTAGAATGCGATTGAGGAAACGGCCTATGTCATGCAGATCAGAATCAAAAATCCTACCAGTAAGCTTTCCTCCATTTTTTCCATTGCCTATGTGCACAATAAACAAATAATAAGATTTGAATTCTACACTTGAAACTACATATAGTAGAGCATCTTGTTCTGCAAGCATGACCTGCTGCATGCATTTTGCAAACATAGTTTTCATTCCTAAAACATTAATCAGCACTTCCTTTATCAAAAAAAAAAATTGATCAGCAATAAATGGATAACTGTATACAAAAAGGTGCATAACTCTATTACTTATGTAATAAAAAACAATGGATACTCATATACTTGAGGACAGACCACAGCCAGCCTAGTTTTGAAACAAGATTACAGCATAATGAAATGTGTGGTACCTCCTCCGTTTCACAATGTAAGTCATTCTAGCATTTCCCACATTCATATTGATGTTAATGAATCTAGATAAATATATATGTCTAGATTCATCAACATCAATATGAATATGGGAAATGCTAGAATGACTTACATTGTGAAACGGAGGGAGTATATAATAAAACTAGAAAGTGGAATTTATATGATAAATGGGCTGCAAGGCACAAACAAAGTTTGCTGCTAAGAAGCATCCATAGTTTTGTAAAGTAAACCCATAGACCAATGCATCTATAATACAGTATAGCAACCATGTTTCAAACAAGTACAATATAAAGAGCAGAGGTAAATGAAACAAGTTATATTCTGAAGCCTGCATCAGTTCTTTTTTCTTTTCCTTTTTATCCCGGTATAAGACAAATAAGTTTGCAAAGAAGCTTACACATTAGCGCATCCCTGATAATTCCAACTGACACCAAAGCAGCTTTTGCTTTAGTGATGAATCCTTGGAGGCTAGCTTGATCCTCAGAACATCCTGAAGGCAAAACTGGAAGACCATCCTGGTTGCCACAACAACAATTCCTTAGAGCAAATGCAGTTGATGTGACACTTGTTAAATAATCCCCATCCACCTTTTGAGAAAAAGAGAGAGAATATTTTGAATATTTAACCTGTTCCAGTATTCCTCTGTACATCATCATCAAGGCTTTCTTTCCATAAGTGCTGTCATAGTTGAAAGCACTAAGTGATGGTCCAGCTCTGCAAAAGTTGAGATCGCACAATGTAATCCTTAGAGATGTTCAAGGTTACATTTATCATAGAACGGAACCAATTGATAAGAACTAAAAGCAGTACCTTCGGTCTCCTTGTGTCAAAGCTCCAAGAGACTCCAGTCTCTTTGCCACAATAGATGCAAATCGCTTTTCACCTCCAAGATTTGTAAAAAGAAGCCTGGATTGAGATTTCAAGTATTAATGCTCCCTGGTTAAGATATGCAACTCATGTAACATAGAGCAATTGGCTCTTTTGAACTTGAACTTGTGTATTTTAAAAAAAAAACATAGCAACCGCCAACCATCACTAATCCATGTTCAACCAAGGACTATTTTAAGACCTTGTATTAGCCACTTTCAACTAAAAACAACAAATAGACAGTATAAATGAGTTAGGTGCAAATTTACATTAATTCAATGATACCTATATTCAGGTGCAGAATTTTGATTGGAACGATGGGTTCTCCCAAACTGCTGAATTGCACGGTCTGCACTCCAAGGAAGTTCAAGTGTTATGTGTACTCTTCTCCTCTGTCATGTTTAGTTGAGCGGTGTAAGGAAAATTCCAGTAGATAACCATTTTGGACTACAAAGGATGGGCAGTGGAAGAAAATAAACCTGATTTTTCGCCCTTCGATCAGCATGTAGAGAAACACCAGCTGATCCTGCTTCTGATATTATTGCAACAAGCTTTTCTCCATCCATGAACTGCTGCTTTTCATGAATATTAATCATATCCAATGCTACTTCTTTCCTATAAATGGAAGTGTTTAAGTGAAATTGATTGAATTAGGGAAGATGGTACATCATTATAAGAGTACTACATTTCAGAAAGAACACATATTTATGATCATAGTTGCACAAAAAAGCCATGTTTCTTTAGTCATTATCAGTTAAGCCCAGGTTTTTATGGTCCTAGGTTTCACTAAACAACCCCATATAACAAAATCTATTCCTGCTTCAAGCAGCCTTTGCTATCTTTGACAGATCTCCAGCAATTCATTCCAAGGCTAATGAGTCGAAATTTAGTTAAGCCTGCGGTTTTGTGAAACATAATGACAATAAACAAGGGTTAAGTGCCACTGGCCAAGGAACCTAGGGTTTCATGCAAATATAACCATAAAACATTTGGTTCTTTGAAATTTACTCTTAAGGGGAAAAATCTCTTACTTGTTCCGTGTTTGATAAACAACACCTTTTCCATCTGATGCTCTTACTAGCATACCACGACGTCCAGTTATTTCTGCAACATTGTAAGGACCACCTAGCTACAAATATAAAACAGACAGAATGGCTCAAGGCACTGATGCTTAAAATAATCAGCTAATACCTTTAGCGAAACTGTTTCTGTTTATGCTATCCTGGCAGTTCTAGATGGGACAAATTAAAAGATTGATTTTATCATATCACAAAAAAATAAAACTTGCAAGCTTGGCCGTTCAGTAAAAACTGGATGAATTAGACAACAAATTAAAAGATACCGAAATCTTTTAAATCCCTCAAATTATTTTACAGTTATAAATTTATAATACAGTTCCACCTTCCAGTGGTGTAGGCAATCCATCTTTTCTTGAGGGAAAGTGGGCAATCCATCTTGATTTACACAATCGCTTGTTCCATATTTCCATGGCTTATATTGTGATTCCCATCCCACTATCAAAAGATTTGCGTTGGTAATGCAGTAAGACTTGGTGTACGTATATTTCTCTTCTTAATGCAATGATACATAAGAACTGAATAAACAAGCCTACCAAGAACTGAAGAAAGTAAAATATTTAAGTTATACTATCTGTTGTATTCAACATGACGATGGTGTATAGCAGTTTGTCACCTTTGTCCATAATATCATGTGCCATATACTAGACGCTAACTAGATCGGTTAAACTATTGCTGATATTGAATAAAAGGGACTGCTCTAAAATTAACTAGATGAAACCCAACATGTTGCTACAGGAATATTATATGAAGATGGTAGAAATAAAGTATGAGATGAATTTGTTTTGTAGCTAAATGACGCAACGTTATATAATTTGCATCTGTGATCAATCATCAAAATAAGCCATAAACAATTAAGATGATGTGCTTTATGACAATTTAGATCAAATATAGAATGATCGTCCAAAGGCAAAAACTAAGGTAATGTGACTTCATCAGAAGAAAAAGAAGAGACACAATTCAGACCGTAGATTAAGCATCCAAGGGCTAAAAATAATTGAAGCGATGTAGCTCGATAAGAGAGGAGAGACATGGCTCTAAATACACTTAGTGGGGATGAAATATAGTTATATGTGTTTGAAACTTGAAAGTACTCTGTTAGAATTTTGAATAATGCACAAATTAAGATATACCAGCTGCAAGCTCCAGGTAACAACTTTAAAATAATGCCTATTCTGAGGCTAGCTCTTATAAGTTCAATAAAAAATCTGTAACAAGTGAATTCACCACTCCTAAATCCAAATTAGAAACAAGTCAGTTACCTGATCAATGATATCATCTAGAGGATTGTTAGGCAAATCCAAGGAACGAATAATCTGCAAAATATTCGACTTTCTTTCCACTGCAGTGTCATACCTGCATTAATTTACCAGGGTAAATGAATATTAACTCGGCCATATGAGCATAACTATTAGTTAGTAAATGGTTATTGATATATTAGGCACCTCTTGGAGAGTTCAGTTATGTAAGCATCTCTCTCTTTGAAGTAACTCTCTACTTTCTCCTTGCATGAATAACATGACCAATCATCTGCTAGCATACCAGTCCAAGGAGGAATCAGACAACCAGGGTGAACATGTGCGGCACAACCAGTACAATGGAGCAACATCGTCTTCTCCTAAAATGGCATTCAACTGAAGTATTATAAAAACCAGCAAAAAGAGTTGCGAAAGGAGTAGCTGTAGTGCATCCGTGCATATGAAAAGGTAAGAATCTTTTTGTAGGTTGTGTAGGCCTGTAGGTTTCTAGCACTCTATCCCCAAGTACAACAATGAATTTATGAAGGTAAATCATTCAGCCATGTCTAAAAAAAAGGAGGATGACATTGAGACAACAAAAGCAAAACAAGGAATAAAATGCTAATGCTTTTATTTCTTATAATGTGTTGTGATTTAGTAAAAAAATGGCAGGTAAAAATGTCAGGCCCAATTTAAACCACACAATTTCCAGTCAAAATAAACACATCACAATAAGGTTAAAACAATGAAGCATTTATTGGAACATTGCAAATCACCTCCTCAGTGTTGCAGATCTGACACATATTGAATTCCTCTTCAGACTCTGTTGATTCATGGTCTGACTCTGCTGTGACATTTTACAGGAGATATCAATAAGTACTTCAGGAATTAGTAAGAAATACCATAGCTCATCTGCTGCAAGCCATGCAACCATAACTAACTACTACTTAAGAAACCACAAAATATTACCGGGATACACACTAGTATTGACAAATTAGAGGTGCATTAGGCATAAGGGCCATTTTGACTCACTTTCTCTCTGTGATTTCACTGGCGTTGTATAGCTTTCAAGTAATAAAGAATGTATGTGTGTGTACATAAACCTCAAGAATACGCAAAATGATCCAGCCTTATTCAAATTAAATGATCAGATGCAACCTTAGAATGCAAAATCAAACCAGGTTCCATTGGTCAGTGTATAAGAAAGGTGATTATGTTAACATTTTAAATGTGAAAACACAAAAATTGTTTTATTTTTACTCACCATACTCATGCTAGTGATAGGTAAACCCCATTGCATCAAAATGTGAATACTAGAAGAGAATTTCTCGAATGATAACCATCCCTGACATGGGAGAATGAGAAGATAGCTATATATATATGGTTAATTGGATCTATGCCATTATAAATTTTATGATTTTGAAATATACCATTACTATTCAACTATTTCAAACCATGTCATTACAATTCTACAGAAATTCGAGATATGCCACTACAAAGTACATATCCCTTCACTGCATTTATTAGAAAATTTGGACCAAATTACCCTTTCTTTCTCCGTTTCCTTCACTCGTGTTCATCTCATCACCCCTCCCCCCTCCCCTGAACACGAACATCAGTCGTTCGCCGACACCGCCATGCATGCGCATCCACCGGATCAAACCCAAGCTCACCAGGGTAAGGCAGGACGATGCGCTGGAGCCGTGGCACACCACACTAAACAGAATCACGGTGGATGAAGCGTTGTCCCTACTCAAGTCCATTGATGTGGCGAGGGCGTCCACAAATGTGAACAACGACGGCGGACTCAATCTGCAGCAGCAACAACACATTCCGCTAGGAGCTTCCGATGTCGTTGTGCATGTCAGCCATGGCGTCCAATACATCAGCAGCTGCAAAGTTGGCGCCAACCAAATGCAGACGACGCCGGCAGCAGATGGCATCAACTGCGAACGACTTGTACGGCGCCGTTCAGTGGGATGACACCTTCCAGCCGAAGGTGACGCACATCGTCGTTGCCAAGCCCGTCCCCTGGGTCCGCCTCGCCGATGAGAGTAAGTCCGCCGCCCCCGCGTCTCCCCGTCGCCGAGCCAGCCCGATCGACGAGCAGCGTCGGATCCCTCACTCGCTGCTTGTTGTCCTTCCCATCAACACTCTCCAATCCGCCGTCGCCGCTGATGCTCAACTCCTTCCTCACTGCGTCCGCCACCACATCGCACCCCGCCATTGTGCTGCGGCTTCTCTGTCTCCTCCGTGAGCCCCTATTCGCGTTGCGGCTCAACACGCGGGACCTGCCCGATGTCACGCTCGAGTCCTTGGCGACCTCAGGGAGTTCTTCCTTGCCGAGGATATCAATCCATGAATTAAATTTTCATGAGATCAGATAAATACGGAATGCAGAATATATGACTTTTCATGAGATCCAGATAAATTTCCAGAATGGAGCGCACCGATGCGATGCTGCTTGTGAGTTGCGACTGTGTACTGGGAGATTAGGCTGCGTTGCAGTCCTCGCTGTTGGTGCAGTCGTGAGAACTCGTTAGTTGGAGCTAGAAAATAGTAGAGAGGGGAAGGAAGAAGGGGATGAAGGTAGAAGAAAGGGGTAATTTGGTCCTAAAAAAGGTTAGAAAATGTTGTGAAGGGGTACGTAGTGGCATATCTCCAATACTTATGAAATTGTGATGACATGGTTAAAAATAGGTGAATAATAATGGCATATTTACAAACTGTGAAATTTTCACTGATTTATGTCAAAATTTTGTTGAGATCACCCACTAAATGCCAGCTAGTTGTGCTATACTATGGGTTCTAGATGGCTAGGTAATCTTCACCAATCCCACTAAGACTTTTGATGTCATGGAACCCGAAAAGACGATTCCAACCTCCAAGTAGTTATTAAAAGATTGGGAAATATAACTGCTTTTGCCACATAAATATCATGCATTTAGCAAGCATTAACAAAAGTTCTCAAGAAACCTACGTAGAGAATATTCATCAGTTCCATCATCACTTTCATCTTCCATTTTTGCGAGTTTCCTAGCTCGTCCTTTAAAGCATACATCAGGTCCATAGTGCCGCTTACGCTGAACCTCTGCAACTTTTTCATCACCTACTACAACATGCATAAATAAGAAACAACAAAAAATTAGAAATGCTTTAATTACCAGCCAATCAAACACAAGTTCTACATGACAAATACATGCTATGTTTGTTTAGATTGGAGGCCAGCTTCCCAAACACCAAAATATTAGCATTTTGATCCATCTACAAAGTTTGTCTAGATGCAAACCTTGTTGAAAGCAATCAGGTTTCGGAGGCAAAGGATAATTGTCATCTACCAGCTTAAGAAGCAACTCCCTTGGACCAGAAACAAAGTCTTCCATTTCAACACCCTACCACATTCATTCAGTAAACAGGAAAATAATTCCAAGAATCAATTCACCAAAATAGGTTTTAGAATAGAGTAAATTTCACTGAATTGCAACTATTTTGCTCATCAAAACCATCGGTTTGCTGCAATTTTTGTTGAACATTTCAGAAAACAGAAAGGTCAATTGATGATTTAACCAAAAAATAACTGCAACTTCGTCAGTAAAGGGCCTGTCCGATAGGTCAGGCCCACTAGTCAGACTCACTTCTACAAGTTGGACACTCATGTTAAATACACACAAGGGACAGTGGTGATTTTCTGACAAAATATTGTGCTATGATTGCAGTTTTGTGAAATGTCCGGCTAAAGTTGCAGCGAAGAGATGGTTTTGACAAAAAAAAAAAAGTTGTAGTATTGTGAAGTTCACTCTTTAGGTATACAGGATGAAAGTGCTATGCATGAAAAACACACATATTTACTGATAGCTTCCTCTGTTCGAGCTTCTCCGGTGCTTTGAAGACCAATCACCACACATTTTTCTTCTGCTAAGGCTTCTTTCACTAATCTCACAACAGCAGGTACTTTAGCCGACATACACATATGCCTAAAGAAACGCTGCAAAAATATATATACATAGCATACTGTTATTTAGTTATTAATCATATGTAGTAGTTTTTCAGAAGGTCAAACAAATTGCCATGTTCAAATCCACTGAATCAGAATTTAATCCCCAATCAAAGATCATATATTATACCAAAAGGAAGCAATATGATTTCTGGGGAACCATAATCTCATAATTGGCTAGGGTGTTATGGTTATAAACATATTTTTACGTAAAATGAAAGAGAACCACCTGATGGCTGGCCCAGTATAACCGCCAAATCTGAGATGAATTACCCTTGTCTTCTGCATAATATTCAATTGCTGAAAGGAGTTCAACACGCAACTCGGCCCAAAATTCAGCTGCTTTCCTATACATATTCTGCATCATGAGATAACAAAATGGGAAATAAAAATCAACACCAGCACTACACAAATAATGATTAGAAAAGGCTAAACATAACATTGGTTTTTAATGTTATGTGAAATCACATTGTAAACTATAAAGATTTTTAAAATGGTTCAAAGTAAACTAATCATACCACCAAAATAAAAGCAGAAAATAAGGAGCATCAATCTTACCATCATTCTTTCCTCTAGAGGAGCTTCCACGGTAGCAAAAGCAGCACCCTTATAACTTAGCGTTCTGCAAACATACATACCCCTGGGACAAGTTGAACAAGAGGTATACCAATCATTATTAGAAGAGGAAATGTATCAACGAGGTAATTGGCTTACCTATGTACAGAAAGAGCAATTTGTATATACACCCAATGCATAAGGGCTCTTCATGTCAACTACGATGTGTGTAAAAGGTAGAACCGAACCACCGAGAAGTTCCAGAAAGAGCTAACCTGGCTTTCATGTCCATAGCAACAAGTTCAAGAGCACCCACACCACCTTTCTCAAGAGCACCTGAGAAAGGTTACCATAGCTTGTAAAGGATGGCAAACATCATTATTAAACTGTAAATAAGTTCATTTATCAAAACTAAACTTAAAATGTCTACTACACAACCTTTTAACTATCAAAACTGTCCACTTTACCCCCAGCCAAATTATGGTGATCTTTTATGACTTATCAGTGGTTTTGTTGGAATGGCAAATACTCAGAAAACAGAATGAAAAAAATTATTGGATCACCATGGACATGTCATCCTCACCCCATCTCTCCTCATCCTCTTCTCATTTCTTTGCAGAACTGATGAATTGCTAACATCAATATATGGTTTTAACCGCAAACTGAACCAATTTGTATTTTTAGTGTGGTTTATTTCCTCGACATGAACTTTGGTTTGCACTGTTAGAAAACTAAAATTTTCGAATACTGAACAAAAAGGAGAGCCCAAAGAAAAAAACAAAAAAAAATGCTCATCACGAGTTGCATCTCAGCAGATACTAATTCCAAGAACCAAAATTGAATCAAGAAGATGAGATCCTTTTTGAGGTTCTGAAAAGTGTGTTTCAACTAGAGGTATGCCTACAGCATGACAAAGTCTCCCAGGCTGGACCACTGGCTGATCTAGTGCGTCCAACACAAGTGCCCGGCAAACAGTTTGTACAGGGGAGACTCATTGAAGTGGGGAGAGGAGAGAAGGTTAGAAAGGAAGCTAATAGACAACAAAGAAGCTTATTTCCACTTACATGTGGGCCTCCCGTGTGGGCCTCCCGTGTAAGCAACATTTTGAAGTTTAATTTGTCAAAGTCATTTCATTGCCTCGACATCCACACTCAAAGCTTACACATGGCTCACAAGAGTGGATTGGATCAAGGGTGAAGTTCAGGGCAAAAGTGAACCATGGCCAAATGAAAATTTCAGAGTTAAGAAGTGGACTACATGTCCTTTTATGTTATTTTTATGCTTTAGTAACTATGATGAGAAATGGCACTTGTGAAATCCAATAGAAAATTAAGATTGGATGAAGGGTGGTGACCTGTGCAGTTCAGGGGAAAGTGAACCAAGGCCAAAAAATGAAAATTCAGAGTTGAAAGTGAACTTTGTCTTAATTTTCTATTGGATTTCACAAGTGCCGTTTCTCATCATAGTTATTTAAGCACAAAAAATAACATAAAGGATATGTTGTACTATGGGTAACTTGTGGGCAAAATTGCCAGGTCCATCAATAGTGAATGGAGGAAATTCTTCTTCCACTAATACCAGTGCTAGTTGTAAACAGCTCTTGGTATATATTTTTTCTCCCAAAGAAAATAAAAAAAGTGCTCTTGACAGTGGTGATCACTAAGCCTTTCAAGATAACTTTACCGAACACAGACAGCGGATAGTACTTTACTATCTGTTGAAAAAGGAAATAATGCAGCAAAAAGATCTGCTCATTTTGTCTCTTAGCCTATTGACCTGCTTCTGATTCGCATTTTGCAGGGAAAGTGGACAACTACTGCTATGCTTTGATAAGAGACAACTACTAGTCTACTACTGCTCATGCCCTTATATATTGAAATTGTTATTATGATGGTAGCTGGTCGGCATTGGAAATAATTATTTGAAATTTTTGTATGAATTAAGATAACATGCAAACACAAATGGAAAGGTATATAAAAAAATAAAATATAAGTATAAAGGAACAAAAATAAACCTAGAAATTTCTGAAAATTCTGAAATGATGTTCCATCTCCCCAGAGACCAAGGCGAACCATATAACCCAGATTTCGAGGCTCTGATGCACCAGTTGCTGAGCAGTAAACCACCCGAGCTTCAGGTAACATTTCCTGCAATGTTTGGTGACAATAATTAAGAACAGATCATCAGTAGAATTTCTTTGAAAGAATCATCTCATCTCAGATACCACATAATCTATCAAATTGAGGAATGAGGAATAATACTATAACATCACAACGTACAACATAAGGTCATTGACTTCTGGTTTGATATTTGAAAAATACTCCCTCCGTCCACAAATATAAGCACTTTTGGGCATCAACACGGTCTTCGATATGCTACTTTGACTAATAACATCTATAAAAATAAACTATTTTAAATACAAAGAGTTGCATATTATGATATTTTGTTTCACGATAGATCTAGAAACATTATTCTTATGTAGTCAATTGTTATAATTTTTGTGCTATTGATGATAGACAAAAGTTAAAAAAAAATTACTTAGCACTGTTCCAAAAGTGCTTTATATTCATGGACAGAGGAAGTATATGCTATCACTCTAGGAAAGTGTTTGCTTTCCAGGGCCAAAGAATTTATATTCAAAAAGTCGGCTACATAAGATGACCGCAATAAATGTATACTAGTAATGTTCTGTTGATCATAGGGAGACCAGAGCAAGAAAAAAAGGGTTAATTAGATCCATGCCATTAAAAATATGCTGGTTTTGAAATTTGCCACTAGTATTCAAGTATTTGGAACCGTGCCATTATAATTTTAGACATATTTGAGACATGCCACTATTTACCCCTTGGATGCATGTACAAAAAAAGATTGGACAAAATTGCCCTTCTTCTTCCTTCCTCCCTTTCCCCCTCTTCTCTTCGACAACCTGAGACAGCGATGGCTTGACAGCGGCGACCACAAGCACGGCTGTCAATGGACATGACCACCGCAGTCGCCGCCGCCTCCCTTTCTGGCGCTCTTCGTCCACGACGCCTGTGTCTCCCTCCACCTCGCACCACCGCCGATCATCTCCTGCGGAGCTCCACACTGACGACGACGATGTCGCTGCAAGGCTCACGGTCGCCGGCGCCGATGGCATATCTCCTCCCTCCCTTTATCCCTCTACGCGGCTGGCAAGGCGGAGTCGGGAAAGAGGGAGGCCAATGAGTCCCAAATCCGGTCACCTCTCCTGACCACGAGGAGTCCCTAGGCGACGAAGAAACGAGGACCGAGGAGCGAGCGGCCGCCTGACGCTCTCCACCTCCCCGCCGCCGACCACCTCGGCACCCGACGCGGCGAGGATCGCCTTCGTGAAGAGCCGTGGGGACCTGTCCGGTTCTCTCTGCCATCTCAAGCTCCCATAGTGGCTCGGCGGACGTGGACGGGCCAACCTAGTCGAGGAGTAGCGGTGAGGCGTCGATTCGGGTCAGAGAGATGGGAAAGGATGAGGGAAGAGAGAGAGGTAGAAGATGAGGGAAGAGAGGTAGAAGATAAGGGCATTTCGTCCAATACAAGCAAAATATGTATCTCCGTGGCACCACTAAGATTATCAACAAGTAGCAGTGGCATCGTTACAAATACGCAAATAGTAATGGCATATTTCCACAATTTTTTAATGGCACGTATCTAATTAACCCAAAATATATATATAGTCACACACCTGGATCTCAAGAACTGCTTTACCAGTTCGAGTGGGCTGGCTCCCTGCCTCAGGAATCAGATTTTTTGCTTTGTGGCACTGCAAGAAACACATCATTTAAGCATACCAGATTAATTTGCAGCGGATTGAATAGAAAATTGCATGCTAACTAGAAGATGCCTAGCACAATCGATTAATATTTATACCAGAGTCTTCTTTACCTCATCAAACACCAGAAGACCATCGAACTCAGACCCACACCACTCTATCAATTGCTGCAAACGGGAACGGCCTTTCTCAGAGAATGCTATCAAGCTGCTATAAGTTACAAAAATAACTCCAGTTGTGATTCCAACGGCCTTAGAGTCTATCTTAGAATATGGTAGCTTATTTAAAGCATGCACTGCAGAATAAATATATCGGTATCAGTTACAAATATTAGCAATTAACATGGAACCAATAGATGTATTTGCCTAATAAACACAGTATATTTGTTCAAACAAGTAACTATGTTCCTTCATCTCCACTCAATTATTGAAAGTACAAGACAGATAAAGCATTAAAATCTGAAATACTTTCCTATATATATATATATATATATATATATATATATATAATTATTGCTGAGTGTTTGGCATTCCATCACTTCAAAACTACCACTAAAGTATAATTTAATTTGGCCAGGACCCACATGTGACATACGACAGTGTCTACCCTTCTTGTAATAGGAAGTAGTCAAAGGGCACAACTCATGCGCCAGCATGCCGTCACATTCACGATGTCAGTTAAAGAGAGTAATAGGTCAGATGCTGATATGCAATGTCCATCCATGTGGCTACAGATTTATCCTCTCCCCATTCTAGATGGGGAGAAGCCATTGGATAGAATGGAGAATGGGTTAAAAGTGCTGTTTAGTGATAGTTTCTGTAGGGCACATGCAGTTTTACAAAGACATTCTTAAAAGTCCAGTTTAGAAAAATCCATGGAAAGATTTACCAAGATTTGTTTATATGAATTGGATTGGTAGGTGTCCAAAGACACCCTCATCTGGTCGCCAGCTAGGCTTCTTCCTGATATGGAACAGAGGCCCTAAGGCTAGTTGATTGATACTTGCATACGTGAGCACTTTTTATGCGGATATGGCAGCCATGGGTACTGCTGATGTGTACAGTACTTGACCTACAAGAATAGAATACTTGCCTAACTAACAAAAATCATATCTCTAACATCTTGAACAAACCAATAGCCTTCTAAACTAACAGATAGGATACCAGTTCACTAATCCCTAGACTACTATATTGATTAATTATTTAAGAAATAGATAATTCTTATTAATTACAACCTGCTTGAACTCCGCCCACTCTGAGCTTGATTCAAACTAGGCTAGAGCTCCAGATGATCCTAGCTAGAGCTGCCCAGAATCGTGAGCTTTGTCTATCAGAGCTCAGTTGCTGTGAATTTACAAGTTCTAAACATGTCCTGATGCCCATGTTTTACATGATCTAGGCATTTGGTATGAATCCATTCTCTTTTGGTCTCAAAATCTTGATGAGTCTAGTGTTGATTATACTTGATTTGTCACAATAACTAAAGATAAAGAACTTGGATCCGCATTTGTTATCAAGCTTCCTTAATATAAGCACCAGCCTGCTCAAACCTTGATCTGGGCTCAGAGCCTGCCTCCACGAAGCATGCACTAGGATCCCTAGAACACTAAGTTTTGTATTGAGCTGAAGCCGAGGCCAGTTTATTGACAGCACTAACAATGGTTGTAAGGCGACCCTGACCCTGCCTTACAGACAGCATAACGCGAGCCATGCCTTGCACAATAAAAAAAAATGAGAAAAGATATGGCACAGAATTACATCCAGCCAGCCACCACACTATAGTACGTTGCACTTAACTCCAGCCAAACAGGTTCTCTCTCCACCCATGCCAGGAGAGGATTCATAAAGGCCACTCCTCAAAGTGCATGGTTTAAAATGCCACTCTACCTTGCCTCTTGTATATTTTGCCATCTTTGGCTAAGTCTATTTTAATTTCTATTCCAAATTCTGGGTACTTGAGAAGACACATTTATCTCGCATGTCCCTTTTTCTCCGAAGGCACGACTTGAGGCTTCTTCAACAAGCAAGTGACAACCGAACCACCCGCGGCAACAACCGCCATGCCCTCATGCCCATTCCACTGGAGTTCGTGGCACTGGTCTACATCCCATCCAGCATCCAATGCGACAGCAACAGCTCAGGGTGGTGCAAGATCAGATACGTAGCAGCGGCTGCAGCGTGAGGTTAGGAGAGAGCCAAAAGTCCCGGGGGAGGAAGAACTCTTGCTAGTCTTGCAGTTGCGGCCACCTGCGTGGGAGGAACAGGGACGTGCTCTAGACAGATGGGTGCGGCTCAGTCAGGTCCTGACTAAGCCACATGTCCAGGCTATGGAAAAGAACTAAAGCAGACTTAAAATCTCCTAAATGAAAAAAAAATATAGAAGAGATAATTTCTGGAATTTTAAAGAGTGCAATGTAAGGGGATATCATCTTATCAAAGCCCACTTTGAAGAATGGAATTCTATCAATTTTCTCAACGACGGGACAGGGAGGACATTGACCGTGAGGCAGAGTGGAGGATGGTAGCACAGATCTGAGGCGGGACAGAAACACCGCCAACTAGGGTTCCATGATGAGCTTAAGTCCTTTTTTCCCTTGCTCCTCTGGTTTTCCTAAAAAGCAGAGCCAACGCCTTAGCCCCTGCACCTGCTTACCGCTTTGTCGACACCACAGCAATGCCTTAACAACCATGAAGCTAACCACCAATTTGGATGCACAGAGTTGTGTTTTGGTACTCTCAGAAATTTATGCCCAATGTAAACTTGCTAAGCATTGACATATACATGAAAATGAATTCGAGTTTACTTTCTTAGACCCTTTCCTGTTTTAGTTATGCAGGCAAATGTCCACAAATGGATTTGATAATTTCTCTGGTTTATTGCATTTTTATTTTCAAGTCACCTGTTCTCTGTTATGATCTAATATGTTAATACGGCCCCTGTTTGGGAGAGCTTAAAATTCTGAGAATCTGCTGGTGAGAATCTGGAGAAGGTGAGTTTCCTAGCTTCTGGCTTCTAATCCATTTTATGGATTCTAAAAGTACAGATTCTCACAATCTGAGTAAGAATCTGGACTGTTTGGGGGAGCTTGAGATTCTGGCAGAAGCTGCAGCTGCCAAAAGCTCCCCCAAGCAGGGCCTATAAATAACATTGCATGCCAGCTTATATGTTTGGATAGAAGATTCAAACACTCCCACATTGCTGTCTCTGTTCTCCAATATTGTATTTGCATACAGTAGCATCAATCCAAGTGAGTTACAACTCTTTTTTTGTTTTTGCTAGATAACTGTTGTAAGATGCATGCGTAGAATCATACCTTCCACATATTTTGCACCAACATCATCCAAATCTCTGCGAGCATCATATTTCAGATCTGAACCAATGGAAATCCACCTGGATAATTAATTCATCGTCAGAAGCATAAGGGCAGAAACAACATGAGTACAGCCAAAACAAATAGTTAGGTGCTTTTGTCAGATAAGTTACTGAATTCTTTTTGTTTCATATGTTCTTACAATGCCTTATGCCTTCCCTGTTTCCAATTTTCCCAGATCAATCCAGCAATCGTTCGGCCTTTACCAACACCAGCTCCATCGCCAATAAAGAAACCTGCTCTAGCACCAGTAGGCAGATGATAAAGGTGCCTCTGCATACAAGAATCTAGACTTACAACAGATGCAATACATACATAAATTTAAAAATAAGGACGTGTCAACAGCAAGAAGATAACTAACCTGAGAAGCATACACTATCGTTTCAATTTGTAAGCAAGACAACACCTTGGTCTCATCCAATTCATCCATAATAGTCAAGTCATATGTAGGTTCAGGAGGTTGCACTGCAGACAAAGATGAAGTTTCTACCACAGGGTCTGGATGAGGAAGACCAAGAGATAGCTTGGGAGGCCTCTGGAAATAGAAAACAAATATGGCAAAAAATTAGAGCTCATAAAAAATAAAACAGAAAGTCAGAAACAGATCTTGGACTTGAAGGAACTACCCTCCATTTTCTATAAAAGCAGTCAAAAACCTAAAATCTTACGTAATCCATAAAAGTTTCCCCGACAGTACCACCTTCATCTTCCTCACGCTCAACATCAACTGCAACCTGCTTGAAGATAGCTACAGTTAGAACCCCAGTATAATAGCAAGAAGGCAGTGGCATTGGTTCTTGAGTGAAAATGCGCTAAAACAACTGAATGTTTATGACAGAATGTTATGGAATACTCAAGACTTCACGTGCACCAATGATACTCCCTCCAAACAAAAATATAAGGTTTATTTTTTCATGCTTGCATATAGACAAAAAAAAATTGAAAATGATGAGACAAATACCTAAAGAATAATTCAGCCCATTGTCTTCAGTATGGAAAGCGTATAGAAACTGGGTGTGGGCCAAACTGTATGGGCAGTGCCCAAACAACAGTATCAAAGGGTAAAAACAGGTTCACCATTCACATGGAATTGTGAGAAGCCACACTTATATTTTATAGAATCACATGGAATTGTGAGAAGCCACACTTATATTTTATAGAATCAAGGGTAGAAACAGGTTTCTGGTGCCACTCTCAAAATTCCTTTATTGATAGGATCATAAAAGATACCATCCGACACTCCCAACCCCAAAACAAGCATGACGTAACAAGTCACAGTCATCATACCGAGTTGTTTGTCCAGAAGCAAACAAGAAAAATAAATCAAGCCCATGTCCATGCAATGGTGCAAGTTATAGCTTTTCATTCCATGAAGTTTCGTTTCTGGAGATCACAAGCCTAGAAGTTGTGTCCCATAGGCCATAGCCTACCCAACTTATGGGTTCACTGCTCTCGTATTATTACCAACTGGGGGGAAATAGATGATGAGCATGAGGCAACAATACCATCTTTTATAGGATTCCCGGTAAAAGAACACATGTACTATAATGCGGTTCCCCATGGGTATCGGGTAACCACGAATGTAGAGGTGATTTGACAGCAAAATTAAAAAAAAACTCTAAAAGGGTTCCAGTGAGCCAAAGCTCTCCTAAGCATAACATGAGCATGGGCATCCATACATGACAGATTCTGAGAAAACGGTAAGCCTTCAGACATAAATTCAGTCAGCTAGCAGTAGGACCATGACTGTAATATTTCGGCCTGAAATAACACACACATTCCACCACAACTGTAAATCTGTAACCAGTACAATGCTGGTTGCTCACCTCATTAATCTCCTCGGGCAATTCAGCGGGCGATGCCATCGGCGGCATCGGCACGGGAACATGTGGCATCATCGGGAGGAAGGGCATGTGCGGCAGCGGGATGGGCGGCATCGGCGGTGGTGGCGGCGGCGGAAGCGGAAGCGGAGGGGCGAAGCCTGGACCGGCCGTGGCGAGGAAATTGCGGAGTTTGGAGAGGTCGACGGCGAGGTCGACGTCGCACTGGGGGCAGCGGAAGCGAGCGAGGCCATGGGGCACATTGAGGATGGCCTTGCAGCGCGCGCACGGCAGCTGGATCTTCGTGGGGTCCACGCCCTGCGCTCGCGGCGCGGAGCGGCGGGAAGGGGGAGGGAGAGGAGCAGGAGGAGGCGGCGGCTGAAGCTGAGGATGAGGCTGTGGCTGAGGCGGCGGAGTAGGGGAGGCCTTGGGCGGGGAAGGGGGCATGAGCTCGGGGGGGAGGCGCTGCGCCATGCGGCACTTGGGGCAGATGAACTCGGTCATGCCGGGGGCCACGGCGAGGACGCCGCGGCATCCGGCGCAGCGCACCTGCACGGGGGCCGCCGAGGCGGCTACCGGCGAGGGGGAGCCGCCGCCGCCGCCGCCGCCGGCCATCGGGGAGACGCGGCGAGGGTTTGCGCCCGGGGGTAAAATGGGAAATCTGGGATTCTAGATGGGTTTGGTCGTTTTGGATATTCTAGATGGGAAATCCTCCTATATATTTTTCCCAGGATTACTACTACAACAAGAATTGTTATTACTGTACTAGCAAATATACCCGTGCATTGCACCGGGTGAATATCAAACAAATATTGATGGGTAAGATTGCTTGTGTACTTATAACACGTGCACAAAAACATTGAATTTGTACATACCTCGCAAATATCTCTAAATTTTATACATATGAGTTGTGTAAATCGTGTGAATTCCATATTATCGTGTTGATATGGAGCATTACTGATGAGCCCATCTATGGTGATAATTTTGGAGGGTGTAGCTCAACGAATTTACATTTGCTATGTATCTCAACGTTGATAAGTCACCACTACAACCATCGGCGACCTTTCCCCGGATCCAAGCACGTCGACCCCGCCAACATGGCGTCAGTGCAGGCCGCCGAGATGAGTGCCACGGGGCTATTTGCCTGTCCAGGGTCATCCCCAGCTCAAGGCCACGACACTCAAGGATATGGTGTGCGGCGTCGCGGAGGTGCTCCCGATGAACAAGCTGGCCACCAGGGAGGCCATCGCTATGCAAAGTGGCCATCTCTATGCAGAACGACGCGAGGCACACCGGTGACGGCGAGGAGCTAACACGATCCATTCAGTCCCGATCCTAGTCAATCAGGAATTCAATCCTGCACCGTGCGGATGCATTTTTCTTTTCCGCGGGGAAAGCAATCACCAATGGTAGGGACAAAGTGTGTGCGAGAACGGAGGTCAGGGCATCGCTGGATTGGATTTACGGATGAAATACCGATGTGACGAACAGAAAATTATCAGTTTGATTTAATTTTCATAATCGGAGCTCTTTAATAGGAAAAAAATTTACATGTACATTCCTTCATCGTGCCCATGTCCATCTGGAGTCCAGGTCTGTCGGAGCAGGTTAGGAGTCCAGGTTTATTCACAAAGACCCAATCTACAGCTAGAAGTCCACGTCCTTCCGCGTTGTTTCCTACACTGCTTTTTTTTCTTTCATTGAAACCTTCCACTATGAATTTCTAGTCATTCCCAGCATCCACGCACACAAAACTGTACAGATTTCTCTCACAAGTCAAAACATACAAATATGAGTGCATGCAAGATATTACAAACCCAATCCATTAAAAATAGAACATATAAGGAGAAAAAACAAACTAAAACTTTTAATAAAGTGACAATGTCGTTGATCAGCACTATTTTTAAATATTACTTAAAAATCTTTATATTTACCTATTAAAACAATGAAAACAGAATATGTTTATTTTTTATTTACAGCAGCGCTGTATATAGTCATGTCACATCTAAGAGAGAAAAATGAATTTAACGAAAAGAAGCTCAAAAAAAAAAAGAGAACAGGGCCACCACACCAGTAATCCTTAGATAAATTTCCTTTAATTGATCCGACTCTATCAAGAACACAACTGCTGGCGACTTGACAACTCCCATCGGCCGATTCTAAGACTCTGAAGCCGATACTGACTCTAGGCCGATAATGACTTCGGGCTTACCAAATTTTAGCGTTAACACATGCCCCCCAGTTTTGGAGTATGAGAACTCATGCTTCAAAATTATCTTCTTTCTGATCTTGATAACCCCAAAACTGATATTCCTTTGCTTCTTGTAATCGGCTTTCATGAGCTGATACTATTTGCATTAGATGAGCCAGGTTGTCAAACTCGTGGCAAAAGAATCTCTCTCTGATAGCTGCTGACAATCCTTGGAAGGCAAGATCGGCTAGTTGCTCATCACTTAGGCTCAAACCATAACATCGGCTGCGGACATGTCGGGTCCCAAAACTAATGATTTGGAAACCGACATGGTTAGACTGTATCAAGCCCTGGATCAGTAGATTGATATAGGTTCAACAATCTGGTTCTTCATTGCATATATTTGGTCAAGGTTTCAAAGGAGATATTATTACAGAATAATATTAGGGTATTTACAAGTTTGTGGCTAACTATTACAGCAGAAGCTATAGAATGACTCAACTCTAATGTTTTGCTATAGACTTAAACCATTTATCTAATCTATACTTGAGAATTAATTTAGAATGGAACTAACTTATATGATTGAACTCCCAGCTTCAGTAAGAACATCAAATTGACTCTGAAAAAGCGGGTTGAAGCAAGGGCGAGTACAACGTACTCAGCAAGCTATTATATTCAATAATGAATGCATGAAATGGTAATATTTGAGAAGAGCTAGGTTTACTTGCAGAAAGCAAAGAATATAGAGTAAGAAAGCCTAGAATGTTTTAAATGCAACAGTATTTAATAAAGTTTGGAATTAAGTTTCTAACCAAATACCATATGAGTCCCAATACTCAAATCCGTGAGCACAGCTATTCGAATAGATTCATTTATACTTTACTGCAGTAAATGTACGCTTTACTCGCAATCTACGACTTGCCAATATTCATTAGCTTAGTCACGGCCCAGTATTAGGTTATCAACAATTGTGGTACCTGTTCGATGAACTTGAGTCCCCATGCGCTCTAAACATAACGTTATCAGCAGCGAAAGGAGTTCTGGCGTTCCCGGGGTTTTTGGAGAGAACTGGTTGAGAGATCCCCGTCATCTCAACCAGGTTTTCACAATACACACAGAGTTCGTGATATTACAATTTATCTCAAATATTTACCTGCGCCTCGGTAAATATTACAATCGCCCTGCTCGGCGTAAGTTTGCCTCCTTCGCGAGGACTTACATAAGAACCACTATACAGAGGTACCACATTGTTAATTAACATAATATCTAGGTCTGTCCCCATTCTAGAAGCTGCGGTCGTACTCGTTCATTTGACATAAGTACTTGGTAAACTTATATCGACCGAAACAGTACTAGCCACCCGGAAATCAACCAAATCTTACGTACTGTCCCAATCTAAGTTCATTATATTTTATGCAGTCTAACTAGGCAGGGCTAAGCAAAAGCTAGCATATAACTGGTTCGCTATATTTTCATATTATGCATTCAAAATCATGTATGGCTAGTGCATAGAATAAAATATAGAATATAGGGCATTTATGCTCAAAGGGAAGGAATAATTACTTGCCTTGCTCCAACGCAAATAAATCCAAGATAGGCAACCTGATTATCCGATCCTCGAAATATCACAGGCTGCCATCCAAAATAGACCCTACTAAAGAAGAGAAAGAACCAAATTCAATAAAAGTCAGAAAATAACAAGAAAGCGATGAAGGGCAAGAAATGTTGGGTTTGGGGTATAAATATCTCCTTTATAAGGTATAGGGATTATTGGCTAATATTTCATGTATGGGTTCTAAAGGGTTGGAGGCTAAGATAGAAAGGGGATCAAGCAACAAATGTCACTTATATTTCATGTGTGGGTCTTGGTTGTTTGGAGAGTAGGTGACTGAGAGTAGGGTGGATAGGCGATACTGGTAGGTGTGGAATTTGGATGACGGCTGGGATTTATCTAGCAAGGTATCAGCTAGGGTTTGATTGTGTGCTAGTCGATGCTAGTGTTGAACAGCATAACGACTAGATTTGGTGTCTTCTCTAGCCGGTGTCAGCAGACAACATATCGGCTGGAGGAATAGGGGGTGGGTGCAGGTTAATTTAGTGGGGCGGAAGTGTTACTCCAACAACCGTGAGTGGCGGTGGAGCGGCTAAGATCACACAGAGCCCGAGAGCTAATTGTGCGACGTGCTGTGGAGGTCGAGGGAATAGTGAAGCTCCGACCGTTGTACGCATCGAGGCGTGGGGTACCTGGAGCAGCACTTCGACCTTGGGTTTGGGTTTTGCCGGGCTTTACAACCAACGGTTCGACGTCGGGGCCAATATACCACACGAACGTCTCCATAGAAGGCGTAAAGTTCTAACCGGTGGCTTTTAGTGGCTAAAGGGTATTTTGGAGTAAAAGGAGATATTTGAAAAGCAAATGACATTTAAATAAATCAAGGAAGTTCAAATAAAATATTTAAATAGTAAATTTGGTATCAAAAGGTAGGGTTTGAATTTAGATGAATTTAGGTCCAAGTTTAACTGGAATCGGATCTACGGTTTAGGAGATATGGGCTTCTAAAGAATAGGATTCAAGTTAAATCTAGAAAATATAAAGTAGTACTGTGCAGGGGCCCACCTGTCAGACTTTTTCTTTTTCTTTTTCTTTTTCTTTTTCTCTCTTTTTCTTCTTCTTCTGCCTCCTTCCTCCTGTTTCTTCTCTCTTTCTCCACGAACAAACAGAGAGAAGGGAGAGGAGGGGCGCCGGTACTCCGTTGGTTGAGAGGCTGCAACGTCGGCGGCAAAACATGTTCTCGAGCGACGCGCACCCGGGGAGGGTGACAGTCGGCGGAGAAAGTGAGAGAGGAGGCTGGAACGGCGCAGGCAAGAGCTCTGCTCCGGCAGCAAAAGAGGAGGTTGTGGTGGCTTGTTTCAAAGGGGAAGGGAAAGGGGAAAGGGGTGAAATGGATTCGCCTCGATGAGACGAAGCTAGTGGCGCGAGGACTTGGCCGACAACGCTCCGGTAAGGGAGAAGCGGACGGCCGGCCATAGCTGGACATGAAGAAGAAAGAGAGAGAGAGCTCGGATGGATATGGAAGAAAAGGGCGACCTTGTCGTCCTTTTATAGGCAGTGAGAGGCGGTGAATCAAGTCGGTTTGTTAACAACCAAATTTGGTTATATCAGTATCGGAGATGAGGATAAGATGGAAGTGGAATCAAATATGAAGGTCGTTGCAGAAACAGAGTAGGAATCGGCTGGAGTCCGGATCGGCTACGATTGGATCGGCTAAGTCCGAGTCAGACTGGGTTAAGTGATACAGCCGATTCCAGCAATATGACTTGTGTACGACATCGAGTTGAGTTGATATGCTTCAAGATGATTGCCACGTATGGATAGAGTCCTGAGAAGTCAATTGTATCTATTAATTAGGATATTTTATGTAAATTCCTTAGAGATATGTTTGGGTAAAAGTCTGCCGCAAAGACTTATGGTATCTTAGAGTTTGTTAGAGATAAGAGTCGTGTCCGATATGGACATAGTTTGTAATTTTCAGGTATAAATAGACCCTGAACCCCATGTAATCAATTAACACACACGTTCAATACAATTTCGGCGCATCGCCACCCTTTTGCTTTAGTTTTATTTCGACGAGTTCTTGCTTTCGGGTTGAGCTGCATCGGTTTCGATCTTCAACAAGAGGTAAAACTTGTTATGACGGCTTGCGTTCTTGGGATTAGTGCTTCCATCTTTATGATACTCTAATCTTGTTTATGTAATTCGTCGAGTTATTATATATCTTACATAATCTCTGGCAATATCGCTATCTAACCTACAATCGGCTAATATCTATCGGTAGAGGGCAGCCGATTAGGTTAGACATCGATGTTGATTTAGATTATATAAGATATCTACCACCCTATGAAACTTCCAACGGCTTGATTGTCTAGATATTGCTCTTCTTTTCATACTTAATGCTGCATCAGTTACGTTTGATCTATTAAGTCATGCTTAGAATATCAATCTCTAGCCTGCCTTCTGGTTGCCGATTAGGGTAGCATCGGAGTGTCAGCCGATCTTATCTGGTTTAACTATATTTGCTCTATATGCTTCGTTGACATGTTAAATCTGCCCTTTATATTAAGATCTTATTGCATCTAAGTATATTAAGCTTCTGTCTGGTATATTCTGCTTGTTTTAATATCTTAACATAGAGTTGTATCGGAGTATTAGCCGATACATGCTAGATCTATTTGATCGGCTATGCTATGAACATATTAGTTTTGTTGTTAATATATATTTCGATCTAAGTGATTTATACTGTCTCGGCACGGTGACCGATTTATCCCAATCACTTGATTTAAGTATATATCGACACCAGGATTATATATTTTTAATATCTACAGCCGATCGAATAGATTTAGTTCTTTATTATCTATTTATAACTGCCGATCGATTTACATATGACATCGGCTCGAAGATAAATGATATGTCATCGGCACTTAGCCGATCGGCTATCATTTATTGATTTAACCACGGTTTCTTTGTCTTTATTTCTTGTTGATTGCAAGATCAAATCAACTGGCACGCTAGCATACCCGAAGGCGAGTTTTGGACCTGCACTGGAGTTAAGCAGATCTCCCAGGCCTCGTGTTATACGTCAACATGGTTGTAGAGGAGAAGATGGGGTTTGTCTTGGTGGTCTTGCGCAGGCAAGAGCTCTGCTCCGGCGGCAAAAAAAACTATTCCTAATTAATAGATAACTTGACATGCCGCATCCTCCTTGAACTCGGACTCTTCTAGATAAATTTTCTTTAATTGATCCGATTCCATCAAGAACACAACTGGTGGCAACTTGACAAATCCCATCGGCCGATTCTAAGACTCTGAAGCCGATACTGACTCTAGGCCGATGATGACTTCGGGCTTACCAAATTTTGGCGTTAACAGCGTCGTGGAGGGTTCAAATTTCTATTTCTACACTAAGGACACAGTAGATGATCTCGATGACAAGAAAGGACAGGGTTTCATGTCGGCCGATGATTTGGAAGAAGTTGACATTGGTCCAGGGATAGACCAAGGCCAACATTTATCAGTAAGAATTTATATGCAGAATTCAGAACCAAGTTAATAGAGCTATTGAAAGAATATAGAAATTGCTTTGCTTGGGAATATTATGAGATGCCAGGACTCAGCCGATCGATTGTCGAACATCGGCTTCCTATTAAGCTAGGATATAAACCACATCAGCAGCCTCCAAGGAGATGTAAGGCCCAAATGTATGATGCTATCAAGGCTAAGATTACTCGATTATATGATGCTGGTTTTATTCAACCGTGCCGATATGCCGAGTGAGTTTCCAATATAGTTCCAGTGATCAAGAAAAAAGGCAAACTTAGGGTGTGCATTGATTTTCGAGACTTAAATAAGGCTACCCCTAAGGATGAGTACCCAATGCCGATTGCCGATCAATTGGTTGATGCTGCTTCAGGTCACAAAATTATAAGTTTTATGGATGGCAATGCTGGTTACAATCAGATTTTTATGACAGAAGAAGACATTCATAAGACTGCTTTTAGATGTCCTGGTGCAATCAGCTTATTTGAGTGGGTTGTGATGACTTTCGGCTTGAAGAGTGCTGGAGCTACATATCAGAGGGCCATGAACTACATATTCCATGATCTGATCGGCTTGTTGGTTGAGGTCTATATTGATGATGTGGTTGTTAAATCAAAACAGGTAGAGGACCACATAGACGATTTGAGGAAGGTTTTTGATAGAACTAGAAAATATGGCCTAATGATGAATCCCACGACGTGTGCTTTTAGTGTATCAGCTGGACAGTTCTTGGGTTTTCTTGTTCATGAGAGAGGGATTGAAGACCTCAATGGAGCATAAATGAAATCAAGAAAATTCAACCTCCAGAAGATAAGACACAACTACAATCATTGATCGGCAAGATTAATTTTGTTCGAAGGTTTATATCTAACCTATCTGGGAGATTGGAACCTTTTACACCTTTGTTAAGGTTGAAAGCCGATCAAGAATTCACTTGGGGGGCAGAGCAGCCATAAGTGACTCCAACTTAAGTAGCAGTTGCCCTTTCTTTCCATTTCAACAAAAGATAGCCCCAAAAGTAAATATTCAGGTTCACCAGCAGCATAGATACCTTCCTTGCTAGTGGCTGCTATAAGGTTGATCAAAAAGGACAACTCACTTTTCACTCCAACATTGAATTTCAGCTTATTGCTCCACAAAATTTACCTCCAATGAAAATAATGTTGTGGGAACCAATCATCCATCCATATTAATATTTTGTGAAGGTGGACCTTTCCATCACCTGGATCCCACACTAGTGGCCCAAACATGACATGTATAATGTTCAGTGAGTTTACCAATGAAAATTGCTTGCCCACAAAGAGTTGAAACCATTTCGCTTCGGTTGGAGGGGGCCAAGGTGGCAGAATATGTACTTTACAACAGGTGCAGTTGAATGCCAGCCATGACATTAACTGTGACTCCAATATGATCAACTCTTGATCCCTTGATGTTATGGGTGGCCATGGATCAACCTCAAAGTGTTGCAACAGCAGTTGCCATGGAACTAACAAATGTCCTTCAACTGATTCCACTAACACTGGGGTGCTTAAGAAGGACAAATAAGACACAACTTGAGAGTTGTTAGACCTAGAACATTTCGCTGAATACCTGGTGGGCATCAATGTGTAATGCTTGATGTCGGCGATCATCCTTGGTGAGAAGGCGCTCAATGATGCAATGGATGCTGGAACGGTCTCAAGTACAACCGTCTTGGTCAGGAACGCGATGTCGGCTTTGTTGGCGTCCCACTTGACATCGAAGCCCAACATTGAACACTTGGCGTGCGTCTCCTTGGAATAGTCAGTGGTGGGAATTTTGGTGGTGCTGGTTGCACCATCATCAGCTACCAACTTCATGGAGGCCATGGCAGTGGTGGCACATTTGACCACCGCAACCATGGTGAGATTGGGCTCGATGTCGGGACTACAGCATTTCGTTGAACATGTGGTGGGCGTCACCTTTGACTGCTCTTTCTTAATTGACGCTGGCAAGTATTTTGCCTTCTTCCCAACTTCCGGTGTGCATGCTTCAACCACATCTATGAGAGACCGTATATCAGCTCTAGTTCTCCGATCAGCCTCCTCTCGCCTCAGCTCGTACTCCTCTATCCGCCTCAACAGCAAGTCCAATTTGTCTTCTATTGCCATGGCACCCTACTTGATGAGAACTTTCTCAACTAGACCAAGAGCTAGATGGGGGGGAAACCAGGCTGGCTCTGATACCAGATTGTTAGGAACCCACTACTTCCAACTCAACAACAAGCATCCACCATAGAAGCAACAACTGTTTTGGGGACAAGAGAAGAAGAAGCTATGGAATACAAGTGCTGGAAACTTCTAGAACCGAGGGGGGGGGGAAGGCTGGAGATCGGAGGAGAGGTAGGGGAGAGAGATCGACGAGGGTGCCCACTAGCCGCCCAAGTCGCCGCCGCTGCTGGGAGCTTCAGCTCCGCCAAGTCCAAATGATCTTTCGATGCCCCCTGGTGTTGCCGATGCTGCTGCTTATATGCTGCTCCCTTCCGTTTGCTTGGGCCTCATGGCGATGGGCTGACCAGCCCGTGTGCAGCCCACCCGGGATCCTGACATACATTCATTGTGGATTAGGTGCAAGAAGAGGCCGTAAGTCAAGCAATTCGATTAAGATGGGGGAAGTAGGAAGATACAGTAAACCCATTCATCATGAGCAGAGATGACCATTTCATGGTTATTGAGATCGTAGAGAGTAATCAAATTAGTTCACTCAGATCAAACACAAAGACAACAGGCCGTGTAGGATATGGAAAAAAGGTGCGCCCATTAATCTAATCGTTTTATATAGAGGAGTAACGAATTAAATTATACTGCGAAACTGTTGTTTCAGAACAGGTCCATATCCTGTCGTGTGGTAACACAACTGGATGGAATCATAAGATGAAAAGGAGCAGCAAGACCGTCACGCCCGGAAATTTACTGGTAATTTCTGAACTTATTTGTGCATAAAATCCTCGTCCAGGAATCAGCTGAGGTACACAAACTGACAATTTAATATACCAATCCATCATAATAATATCGTTACATACTTACAAAAGAAAAGAAAAGCTGTAACACCCTGAAAATCCGACCAATAAAAACAAAACCCTAAAAATACGGATTCTCGAAAACTTTTCAAAAAGAATTGCATCATGCCGAATTTATTCGCCTATTTTATTTAATTCGATTTTGAAGTTCATTAATCGAGTGTGGAGGATAATTAATTGCGTGTAACCCTAAAAACAAATCGGCAAAACAAACATAATTTAAAATAAAGATTACGTGTGGATAGAGATAAATAAAATATTGTCGCAATCATAATTGTATCAATTTAATTTAAACGCAAATGGAATGAGAATTAACACTAATTAAAAATTTGAATAAATAAATGAAATATGAGTAAAATTAATTTAGGGTGAATCCAATAATTAGAATAACACACATAATAAATAAAAATCAATATTACAACATTTAGAAATTTCAAAATTAAATTTAAATGGAAATTGGGCTAAAATCGGGAAAATAAGGAAAGGTCACTGTTCATTGGGCACAAGGTGCTCGACAGGGTCCCCGACCCAACCCCCTCCTCTGCCTCACGCCGCCACAGCCCGTACCGCGCGCCGCGCGCCGAGTCCCGCGCGCCATCGCCGCTGTCGCCATCCCCACCATCGTCGCCGCCGCATGCGCGTCGCCGTCCCGCCGTCCCGCGCCCCGCGCCCTCTTCGCCTCCCCGTCCCGTCGCCGTCTCCATGCCGTCGCCATCATCGCGCCGCCCGGAGCCGCCCCGCGCGCCATGCCGCTTTGCCTTTCCGAGCCCCGAGCCCGTGCCGCGCGCACGTTGCCGTCGTCTCGTCGCCGCGCCGCACGCGTCGTTGCCGCCTCTAGCCCGCTCGGTCTCCCCGACCCGTCGCCGTGCCGCGCGCACGTCTCATCGCCGTGCCGCCCCGTCTCGTCATTCCGAGTTCCGCACCGCCGCCCGTCCCGCGCGCCGCGCTGCTTTGCCTCCCCTCGTGCCCCGCACCGCCTCCCCGTCGCATCCCCATCTCGAATCCCGCGCCGTCGCCGCCCCGCACGTCGCTCCGTCCCTTTTCCCCTTTCTTCCTCCGCGCCGCCGCCCGCCACATCGCCCGCACGTCGCCTTGTCCCCTCCCATTTGCAGCCGCGCCGCACGCCCGTATCGCCCGCCCGCACGTCGCCTTGCCTCCCCGACCTGCCGCCGCGCCGCACGCCCGTCCTCCCCTCGCCTCGCGCCCCGCGCAACCACGCCGCCGTCTCGTCGCCATTAAAACCGCCGCCGTCCCCCTCCTCTCCACCCCACACCCAATCCCCATCTTTCCCCTCTTCTTCCCCTCTCCACGCGTCATCGCCGTGCCGCCGCGTCGCCGGATTTGTGTCGCCGTGCCGCCGCCTCCGGGTGCCACACCGTGCGCCGTCGTCGTTGCCGCCTTTGTCACAGCCGCCGTCGTCGCCGTCGCCACCGTGGTGAGCCGCTGCCCCTCCCCTAGGTCGTCGTCGCCGCCGGGTAGATAGAGAGGCCGAGAGAGAGAGGAGAGCCGAGAGAGAGAGGAGAGCCGAGGAGAAGAAGAAGAAAGGAAGAGAGAGGAAGGAGCCGGGAGAGAAGAGAGAGAAGGAAAGGAAAAAGAAAAAGGAGAGAGAGAAGGAAAGGAAGAGAGAGAGAGAGAAGAAAAAGAAAAGAGAGAGAGAAGGAAAAGAGAGAGAGAGAGAGAGAGAAGAAAAAGAAAAGAAAAAGAAAAGAAAAGAGAAAAAGGGAAGGAAAAAGGAAAATAGAAAAAAGGGGAAAAATAGAAGAAAATTTAGGGAGAAATTCGGAAGTTGGAGAAATTTAAAATAATTAGAATTTGATTATAGATTAATTATTATTGTAGAATTGCAAAATTTAAAAATATAAAATATTCTTGGTAATTTCTATGGAAAATCAATTCGCGATGGTAATTTAAATATAAATTAATGACTAAATACAATTAGATGAAATCTTATAGATTTTTATAGGGGATAATTTCTATAAATAATCGATTCACGGCGAGAGTTCGGATTTAATTAATAGGGACTTTAGACGCGTAATATATTTAATCATTTAGTCATAGAATGAATTAAATCGTTTAATATTTGGATTCCATACGATATTTAGCTCGCAATATAAATTTCTAATCTATTATTTGAATACGATGCTCGGGGTAGATTAAATTAAAAACTTATAATAACAAAATATTTACACCGTAAAAATAATTTAGGATATATATAAATCGAAATTGGGTTGACCCTAGTTCGTGATTAGTAGAATTAATAAGAGAATCGATTTTCGCATTCGACTTCTATTTGGAGTTATTTGGATTTTTATTTGAATTCTAACCGAATTCAAATTAATTTTCGCACGTAACTATAGAGCCCGAGGGAGTTGCAGATCCAGGTGAAGGCCAAGACCCGCAAGACCTTGAGCAAGGCAAGTCATCACTATCCCTTGAACATGTTGATCCCAATTGCGAAATTATTTTGTTTACAAATAAAATTGCATGCAATGATATACATCCCACTTGTGATTATGCCATGCCTTGATGATTGTTTGCCTATTATTCCTTTGTAACCATGTTTACGTATGAGTCCCTAGTCAATTATGACAATTGCTTAGCAATGCTATTTTAGAATTGTGCATATCCATATTTATCAAATGCTATATGCTTGGGCAATTGCCTTTGGGAAGGTAATTGAGACACGGCATGTGGAGGCATGAGCGCCACAGTGCCATGATGTTGATAACATGATTTGTGAAAAGAGAAATAAAATCAAACAAATGTTTTCGACTGGGGCGGACGGAGGATTTGGGTGGTATCCGGAAAAGGCTAGTACCGTCCCCGGTCAATTAAGGACCGAGCCATGAAGTTAAGCATGAAACGACCCCCGTACAACCGCACTTCTCGTATGGGTATAGACCTAGTGGAATAGATAGCTGAGCAGAGGCAGTATCCATGCATAGTGGTTTCTTGATGTGTGAGGCAGGGGCTCTACGGTGGGGCAGCCATTGGTAGACCCGCGAGGCGGGTGTCTACAGTGGTGTCGCCATCGGTAGGACTGCCATGTGAGAATTTAAACCTAATTAACTTAATGCATGTGTGAGTCCTTCTTTCCCGGGTGCGCCAGAACTCCTCACACTGCTAGAAACCGCGTACGACTAGAGTGCATGAGGATGTAAAGTTCATGGAGCGGGTACTGCCAATGCGAGGTTATCGAAAAGCTTTGCCGTGACGCGTCTCATGTGTTGGGACGAGGCTCATGTGTTGGGCAGTCGCGGAGTGCGGGTAAAGTGTACATCCACTGCAGTGTGAGTAAACCAAATCTATTCGAATAGCCGTGCTCGCGGTTATTGAGCACCGGGACGTGTATTACACTTGGCTAGACTCTGAATTCTTAACTTGTGTGGGTTGGGATATTGCATGATGATTTATATGCTGTTGGAGCCACTTCCTGAGAGTAGGGAATGTGGACGTCCTCAGAAAACCATGACGACTCAATGGCGGGAAGCCATCCTTGGGATCACAATGGATGGTGGACAGAACCGTCATTGTCTAATATGAATACTGGTATTAAAACTTGATCAGTCTGTGCTAGGTCTTAGGGTTGTGAAAAGAATTACAAAACTTGCTTTACGCAAAAGAACCATAACAATCCTTCAAATATCCCTGTCATTTGCATTGTTGTTGTGGTGACTTGTTGAGTACGGTTGGTACTCACCCTTGCTATATACAAACTCAATCAGAGACTGGAGATGAAGCGTCAGAAGATCCCTATGCCTATTATCAGGAGGGAGATGAAGACGATGGGGCCCAATAGGTCTTAGATACGGTCGTTGCCTGTGGCAATGGCGTGCCGCTGCCTCCATTTTCCGCTGCCTTACCTATTCTGCTTTTGAATGTATTCCGGACCATTCGGTCCGATGATTTAAGACAATGCCTGCGGGCTTTGATGTAATAACTCGTCCTAAGACATTCGTGTATGAGTACTCGGTATTTCAGCTATGAATTCGTGTGTACCAGACTACTTGATCCAGGGAAATGGTACTGTCTACACGATCGATTCCTGTTATAAAAACGGGGGTCCACAGAGCTGGTATCAGAGCCATACGACTGTAGGAAAAGACCAAAAGGTGCCCCACCCCCTTTCTAAGTTGGCCAAGGGAGAAATTCCCACTTAGTAATACTTTCAAAAAAAATAAAAACGCTATGTTTACAAAACTCAGCACGATTTTCATCTTACTCTTAACCATTCTCTTTACAAAATAAGTTTTTACTCTAGCTGACCTTGGGTTTTTCCTAAAATTTAGATGGCAGATCAGGATTCACCCGCCGCTTGGGAGTTGAGCGTACCCCGCTCGGAGGGTTACGTCATCGAGCTACACCGGCTGATGAGGCGTCTGCGATACCCCAGCTCTCCGATCTACCGAGTGAGGCCGTGTGGATCTGTTTGGGAGGCTCGGGTCGAGGTTCACACACGAGTTCCTCCGGAGTTAGACTACAGCTTCTCGACACGATACTATCGCGATCTACCAGAGAACGCGATGCAGGATGCAGCACGGGAGGCCTTCCTCCGACTTAGCTCTATCCACCGAGCTGAGTTGGCGAGTACTGAGTTCGCTCACCACCCATTTCGAGAGGAGAGCAACTCCCTCTGCACAGTTCAGGACACGCCTTGCTGCTACAACCCGATTGTGACCCGACTGTCACGATGGGCTGAGGCAGCAGACGACTTTTACGAGGAGGCCCTGTTAGAGATCGACGACCAGCAGAGGCGTGTGGGAGAGTTAGAGACCGAGGTGACTGACCTCACAGCGCAGCAGCTTCAGCTGGAGGAGGAGCACCAGACTTGGGGCAGTGAGATAGACTCACTGAAGGCACAGCTCCAGACCCACGGCGACCAGTTCCAGCAGTTGTCCGATCAGTACAACGAGCGCCGCGGGATGGTGGATACACTTGAGGAGCAGCTGAGGGAGAGTCAGGAGCACGTCAGTCAGCTGGAGGCGCAGCTTCGAGCAGCCACGGCCAGCACCACAGGAGCTTCTACTTCCACGGCAGTAGGGCGTGACCGCTACTTCTTCCTCACTCCGCCATACCCACCAGCCTTCCACGCTCTTTTGGGAGAGGCTGGCATGCTGGCTACTGAGTCAGCACCTTACCTGGAGGACCCGACAGTGCCACCGCCACCTGCCCCGGAGATTGTGCACGCACCGCAGATCCCTGTACCTTCTCCGCAGCTGGGTTCCAGTTTGGAGACCCCGATCCAGGTCAGTTCCGAGACAGAGGGAACCGACGTCGAGTCAGACACCACTGATTCTTCAGAGGATGAGATCCCTGTTCCCCGCATCACCTTCCTCGGAGGCCCTCGCACCCTCAGCACTGCTCGCAAGAGCACACGACCTCCGGGCAAGAAGCCCAAGCCTGACGCGGAGGCCACTACTTCCGAGCCGTGGGGACTCAGGTTCGCCCGTGCCAGCGACCACCCTCTACCTGCCCCAGGATCCTGCGGATGGTTGGACGACTAGACCGGAGGATGACTGCAGCTTCGATCTCGCTTCAGTTGGTTTCTTTTTGGATTGTATGCGAGACACACCCCTACCCCTTACCTAGATTGACGAGTAGTTTGATAGCTAGTTTGATGTATTTGTTGGATGAACTTTATTTGGACTGCGTATGTATGCAGTCACTTGCATCATGAGTTATGTACTGTTTGTAGAACTCTATGATGTTATTTATGATATTGTTGTTGTTGTATTGAAAATGAGTTTATTCCACCAAGCTTGCAAAACAAAGTTCACGCCAAAACAACCCCCTTAATGGGATAAAACCATAAGAACCAGTTAGAAAATTAGGATACTTACTTAATCGGTCTACACAGATGGCAAGCCGACGTAGGACATCAACCAGCAATGAAGAACCTTCGACACCTGACCTAACCACCCTGGCCGGAGTCATGGCCACTCAAACCCAGCTGCTACAAGCCATCGCGAACAACCAAGGCAACCGCGGAGGATCAAGCTTTGGAGAATTCATGAGGACCAAGCCACCCACGTTCGCATCAGCAGACGAGCCTATGGAGGCGGAAGACTGGCTGCGTATCATCGAGAAGAAACTGACCCTTGTCCGGGTGCGCGCAGCCGACAAGGTGATCTTCGCAGTCAACCAACTGGAGGGACCCGCCGGAGACTGGTGGGATACCTATAAGGAGGCTCGGGAAGAGGATGCTGGAGAACCCACCTGGGAAGAGTTCACTGCTGCATTCCGCGAGAACTTCGTACCTGCTGCGGTGATGCGAATGAAGAAGAACGAGTTCAGAAGGTTGCGACAAGGAAACACGACGGTACAGGAATATCTGAACCGGTTCACTCAGTTGGCCCGCTATGCAGTCGGAGATCTTGTCGATGAAGAAGAAAAGATCGACAAGTTCGTAGAAGGACTGAATGATGAGTTGCGTGGACCCATGATTGGGCAAGACCATCAAAGCTTCCAGAGCCTGATCAACAAAGTTGTTAGGCTGGAAAATGATCAGAGGACTGTAGAGAACAATCGCAAGAGGAGGCTTGCTATGAATCGCACACCTCAGGGAGTGCCTCAGCGATTCAAGGGAGCCACTTCGTCTGGGTGGAAGCCCCCTGTTGTGGCAACCAACCGCCCTGCTGCGCCTAGCAATTTCAACAGACCACTTGCAACTCAGAACCGCACCCCTACACCAACTCTGGCTGCCCCTGGAACCAGGAGGCATGTGGACTGCTTCAACTGCGGGGAGTATGGGCACTACGCCAACAACTGCCCTCATCCACGCAAGACTCCTGTCCGTACTGGCGCCAACGCGATCACTGTTCGTGGGACCCCTGCCCCTGCTGTCGGACGAGGCCTGTTCAGGACTCCACAAACGAACAGGACCGCTACGGGATTTGGGCGCGGACAAGTGAACCATGTCCGAGCTGAAGAAGCCCAGGAAGATCAGGGCGTACTGATGGGTATGTTCTCTATAAATTCTACCCCGGTTAAAGTCCTTTTCGATTCTGGCGCATCGCATTCATTTATATCTTTGAAGGCTAGTCAAAAACACAACTTAACTCCAGTAAGACTTAGAAAACCTATGATAGTCCACTCACCTGGGGGCGAGATAACTGTGAGTCATGCTTGCATAGATGTACCTGTCCGTCTTAGGGATGTGGTGTTTCCCTCCAACCTTATGGTTTTGATACCCCAGACCCTAGATGTCATATTGGGGATGGATTGGTTAACAAAGAACAGAGGGGTAATCGACTGCCGACGTAGGGAAGTTACCCTGACCACCCCTTGGGGATCGGACCTGCGAGCAACCATGGATCAAGATCCTAGACTAACCGAACGTGCCGGAGGCATATTTACCATGCTACCTTTGAAAGGAATGCCTATAGTGCAACGATTTGCCGATGTGTTTCCAGAAGATCTACCCGGGATGCCACCAGATCGTGATATTGAGTTCATTATTGATCTGATACCCGGAACTGCTCCCATATCCAAGAGACCTTATCGGATGCCAGTCAACGAGTTAGAGGAGCTTAAAAAGCAAATCAGAGAGTTACAAGAAAAGGGATTTGTACGCCCCAGTTCGTCACCTTGGGGAGCCCCAGTGTTGTTCGTCAAGAAGAAAGATGGTACCATGAGGATGTGTGTAGACTATCGTTCACTGAACGAAGTAACTATTAAGAACAAGTATCCACTGCCACGGATCGATGATCTTTTTGATCAACTCAAAGGAGCGAAGGTATTCTCTAAGATTGATCTTCGATCAGGATACCATCAACTGAAAATTAGGACTGGAGATATACCCAAAACAGCATTCTCAACACGCTATGGGTTGTATGAATTCACCGTAATGTCGTTTGGTTTGACCAACGCCCCAGCATACTTCATGAACCTCATGAACAAGGTGTTCATGGAGTACCTGGACAAATTCGTGGTGGTATTCATCGATGATATATTGATTTACTCCAAAGACGAAGAAGAACATGCTGAGCACTTGCGTTTGGTACTTGAGAAACTCCGAAAGCATAAATTATATGCAAAATTTAGCAAGTGTGAGTTCTGGTTGAAGGAGGTCGCTTTTCTAGGCCACGTGATCTCAGCCGGCGGAGTAGCAGTGGACCCTGCTAAAGTGGAGGCCGTTACGGAATGGAAGGAACCCAAATCGGTGACGGAAATTCGGAGTTTTCTAGGCTTGGCCGGATACTACCGGAGGTTCATTGAAGGATTCTCTAAGATAGCCCGGCCAATGACACAACTACTCAAGAAGGAAAAGAAGTTTGCGTGGTCAGAACAGTGCCAGAAAAGCTTTGAGCAGCTCAAGGAAAAGCTGACCTCGGCACCTATCCTAGTTCTTCCTGACATCAGAAAAGACTTTGTTATATACTGTGATGCATCGAGGCAAGGACTAGGAGGAGTATTAATGCAGGACGGAAAGGTTGTGGCCTACGCATCGCGACAATTGCGACCACATGAAGAAAACTATCCTACCCATGACCTAGAACTTGCAGCTGTGGTTCATGCGCTGAAGATTTGGAGACATTATTTGATAGGGAACCACTGCGATATCTACACCGACCACAAGAGTCTGAAGTATATCTTTACCCAGTCAGACCTCAACTTGAGGCAAAGACGGTGGTTGGAATTAATCAAGGATTATGACTTGGAGGTTCACTATCACCCTGGCAAGGCAAACGTTGTGGCTGACGCGTTGAGTCGGAAGAGCCATTGCAATCATCTTGAGGCGAAAGGAATGGCTCCTGAGCTTAAGGAGGAAATGGCCCAGCTAAACCTACATATAGTACCCCAGGGACAGATAAACACCTTGGACGTTCAACCTCTTTTGAGGGCCCAAATTGTAGAGGCCCAGAAGGACAATCAGGAAATCCGAGAGGTAAAGGAACGTCTAGCTGCAGGATGTGCAAAGGAATTCTCAACAGACGAGAAGGATGTCCTATGGTACAAAAGAAGGATTTACGTACCTGAACAGGGTGGACTGAGAGGATTAATCCTAAAAGAAGCTCACGAATCAGCATACTCATTACACCCCGGAAGTACCAAGATGTACCAGGATCTGAAGGAAGGATACTGGTGGCCCAACATGAAGAGAGATGTGGCAGAGTACGTAGCGCTCTGTGACGTTTGTCAGAAGGTGAAGGCTGAGCACCAGAGACCGGCAGGTTTGCTGCAACCCCTTAGGATCCCCGAATGGAAATGGGATGAGATAGGTATGGATTTTATTGTTGGATTGCCCAAGACTGCAACCGGATATGATTCCATCTGGGTGATCGTGGATCGCCTCACCAAGACGGCAAGATTCATCCCCGTTAAGACAAATTATAGTAGTGCCAAGCTGGCCGAGTTATATATGGCCAGGATAGTATGTCTTCACGGTGTACCTAAGAGAATCATATCTGATCGAGGCACCCAGTTTACCTCTCATTTCTGGGAGAAAGTACATGAAGCCCTAGGGAGTTACCTTGCGTTCAGCACAGCCTATCATCCACAGACAGATGGCCAAACAGAGAGAACCAACCAGGTCCTGGAGGACATGTTGAGAGCTTGCGCATTGGATTTTAGCAAAGACTGGGAGAGATGTTTGCCCTACGCCGAATTCTCCTACAACAACAGCTTTCAAGCAAGCTTAAAGATGTCACCCAATGAGGCGTTGTTTGGTCGACGATGTCGAACCCCGCTAATGTGGTCCGAGGCAGGAGAACGTGCAGTATTTGGACCGGACATTATCAAAGAAGCTGAAGAAAAGGTTCGCCTGATTCGGGACCGTTTAAAAGTGGCACAATCACGGCAAAAGAGCTACGCGGACACCCGAAGGAGAAACCTAGAATTTAGGGAAGGAGATTACGTTTATTTAAAGGTTTCACCAATGAGGGGAACGAAAAGGTTTAAGGTTAAAGGAAAACTAGCGCCAAGATATGTGGGACCTTTTCAAATCCTCGCTAGACGAGGAGAAGTTGCCTATCAACTACAGCTACCCGAAATTATCGCCGATGTGCACCCAGTCTTCCATGTGTCACAATTGAAGAAATGCTTACGAGTGCCGGAAGAACAAGCCCCGCTGGAGGAGATTCACATTAGCAACGATCTCACGTATCCAGAACACCCGATCCGGATATTGGATGAAGCAGAAAAGGGAACTAGAACCAAAACGTGGCGTATGTATAAGGTACAATGGAGTAATCACACTGAGGATGAAGCCACTTGGGAAAGCGAAGAGTTCCTGAAGACGGAATACCCATATCTGTTCGAAAACCGGTAAGAAATCTCGGGACGAGATTTATTTAAGGGGGGTAGGTTTGTAACACCCTGAAAATCCGACCAATAAAAACAAAACCCTAAAAATACGGATTCTCGAAAACTTTTCAAAAAGAATTGCATCATGCCGAATTTATTCGCCTATTTTATTTAATTCGATTTTGAAGTTCATTAATCGAGTGTGGAGGATAATTAATTGCGTGTAACCCTAAAAACAAATCGGCAAAACAAACATAATTTAAAATAAAGATTACGTGTGGATAGAGATAAATAAAACATTGTCGCAATCATAATTGTATCAATTTAATTTAAACGCAAATGGAATGAGAATTAACACTAATTAAAAATTTGAATAAATAAATGAAATATGAGTAAAATTAATTTAGGGTGAATCCAATAATTAGAATAACACACATAATAAATAAAAATCAATATTACAACATTTAGAAATTTCAAAATTAAATTTAAATGGAAATTGGGCTAAAATCGGGAAAATAAGGAAAGGTCACTGTTCATTGGGCACAAGGTGCTCGACAGGGTCCCCGACCCAACCCCCTCCTCTGCCTCACGCCGCCACAGCCCGTACCGCGCGCCGCGCGCCGAGTCCCGCGCGCCATCGCCGCTGTCGCCATCCCCACCATCGTCGCCGCCGCATGCGCGTCGCCGTCCCGCCGTCCCGCGCCCCGCGCCCTCTTCGCCTCCCCGTCCCGTCGCCGTCTCCATGCCGTCGCCATCATCGCGCCGCCCGGAGCCGCCCCGCGCGCCATGCCGCTTTGCCTTTCCGAGCCCCGAGCCCGTGCCGCGCGCACGTTGCCGTCGTCTCGTCGCCGCGCCGCACGCGTCGTTGCCGCCTCTAGCCCGCTCGGTCTCCCCGACCCGTCGCCGTGCCGCGCGCACGTCTCATCGCCGTGCCGCCCCGTCTCGTCATTCCGAGTTCCGCACCGCCGCCCGTCCCGCGCGCCGCGCTGCTTTGCCTCCCCTCGTGCCCCGCACCGCCTCCCCGTCGCATCCCCATCTCGAATCCCGCGCCGTCGCCGCCCCGCACGTCGCTCCGTCCCTTTTCCCCTTTCTTCCTCCGCGCCGCCGCCCGCCACATCGCCCGCACGTCGCCTTGTCCCCTCCCATTTGCAGCCGCGCCGCACGCCCGTATCGCCCGCCCGCACGTCGCCTTGCCTCCCCGACCTGCCGCCGCGCCGCACGCCCGTCCTCCCCTCGCCTCGCGCCCCGCGCAACCACGCCGCCGTCTCGTCGCCATTAAAACCGCCGCCGTCCCCCTCCTCTCCACCCCACACCCAATCCCCATCTTTCCCCTCTTCTTCCCCTCTCCACGCGTCATCGCCGTGCCGCCGCGTCGCCGGATTTGTGTCGCCGTGCCGCCGCCTCCGGGTGCCACACCGTGCGCCGTCGTCGTTGCCGCCTTTGTCACAGCCGCCGTCGTCGCCGTCGCCACCGTGGTGAGCCGCTGCCCCTCCCCTAGGTCGTCGTCGCCGCCGGGTAGATAGAGAGGCCGAGAGAGAGAGGAGAGCCGAGAGAGAGAGGAGAGCCGAGGAGAAGAAGAAGAAAGGAAGAGAGAGGAAGGAGCCGGGAGAGAAGAGAGAGAAGGAAAGGAAAAAGAAAAAGGAGAGAGAGAGAGAAGGAAAGGAAGAGAGAGAGAGAGAGAAGAAAAAGAAAAGAGAGAGAGAAGGAAAAGAGAGAGAGAGAGAGAGAGAAGAAAAAGAAAAGAAAAGAGAAAAAGGGAAGGAAAAAGGAAAATAGAAAAAAGGGGAAAAATAGAAGAAAATTTAGGGAGAAATTCGGAAGTTGGAGAAATTTAAAATAATTAGAATTTGATTATAGATTAATTATTATTGTAGAATTGCAAAATTTAAAAATATAAAATATTCTTGGTAATTTCTATGGAAAATCAATTCGCGATGGTAATTTAAATATAAATTAATGACTAAATACAATTAGATGAAATCTTATAGATTTTTATAGGGGATAATTTCTATAAATAATCGATTCACGGCGAGAGTTCGGATTTAATTAATAGGGACTTTAGACGCGTAATATATTTAATCATTTAGTCATAGAATGAATTAAATCGTTTAATATTTGGATTCCATACGATATTTAGCTCGCAATATAAATTTCTAATCTATTATTTGAATACGATGCTCGGGGTAGATTAAATTAAAAACTTATAATAACAAAATATTTACACCGTAAAAATAATTTAGGATATATATAAATCGAAATTGGGTTGACCCTAGTTCGTGATTAGTAGAATTAATAAGAGAATCGATTTTCGCATTCGACTTCTATTTGGAGTTATTTGGATTTTTATTTGAATTCTAACCGAATTCAAATTAATTTTCGCACGTAACTATAGAGCCCGAGGGAGTTGCAGATCCAGGTGAAGGCCAAGACCCGCAAGACCTTGAGCAAGGCAAGTCATCACTATCCCTTGAACATGTTGATCCCAATTGCGAAATTATTTTGTTTACAAATAAAATTGCATGCAATGATATACATCCCACTTGTGATTATGCCATGCCTTGATGATTGTTTGCCTATTATTCCTTTGTAACCATGTTTACGTATGAGTCCCTAGTCAATTATGACAATTGCTTAGCAATGCTATTTTAGAATTGTGCATATCCATATTTATCAAATGCTATATGCTTGGGCAATTGCCTTTGGGAAGGTAATTGAGACACGGCATGTGGAGGCATGAGCGCCACAGTGCCATGATGTTGATAACATGATTTGTGAAAAGAGAAATAAAATCAAACAAATGTTTTCGACTGGGGCGGACGGAGGATTTGGGTGGTATCCGGAAAAGGCTAGTACCGTCCCCGGTCAATTAAGGACCGAGCCATGAAGTTAAGCATGAAACGACCCCCGTACAACCGCACTTCTCGTATGGGTATAGACCTAGTGGAATAGATAGCTGAGCAGAGGCAGTATCCATGCATAGTGGTTTCTTGATGTGTGAGGCAGGGGCTCTACGGTGGGGCAGCCATTGGTAGACCCGCGAGGCGGGTGTCTACAGTGGTGTCGCCATCGGTAGGACTGCCATGTGAGAATTTAAACCTAATTAACTTAATGCATGTGTGAGTCCTTCTTTCCCGGGTGCGCCAGAACTCCTCACACTGCTAGAAACCGCGTACGACTAGAGTGCATGAGGATGTAAAGTTCATGGAGCGGGTACTGCCAATGCGAGGTTATCGAAAAGCTTTGCCGTGACGCGTCTCATGTGTTGGGACGAGGCTCATGTGTTGGGCAGTCGCGGAGTGCGGGTAAAGTGTACATCCACTGCAGTGTGAGTAAACCAAATCTATTCGAATAGCCGTGCTCGCGGTTATTGAGCACCGGGACGTGTATTACACTTGGCTAGACTCTGAATTCTTAACTTGTGTGGGTTGGGATATTGCATGATGATTTATATGCTGTTGGAGCCACTTCCTGAGAGTAGGGAATGTGGACGTCCTCAGAAAACCATGACGACTCAATGGCGGGAAGCCATCCTTGGGATCACAATGGATGGTGGACAGAACCGTCATTGTCTAATATGAATACTGGTATTAAAACTTGATCAGTCTGTGCTAGGTCTTAGGGTTGTGAAAAGAATTACAAAACTTGCTTTACGCAAAAGAACCATAACAATCCTTCAAATATCCCTGTCATTTGCATTGTTGTTGTGGTGACTTGTTGAGTACGGTTGGTACTCACCCTTGCTATATACAAACTCAATCAGAGACTGGAGATGAAGCGTCAGAAGATCCCTATGCCTATTATCAGGAGGGAGATGAAGACGATGGGGCCCAATAGGTCTTAGATACGGTCGTTGCCTGTGGCAATGGCGTGCCGCTGCCTCCATTTTCCGCTGCCTTACCTATTCTGCTTTTGAATGTATTCCGGACCATTCGGTCCGATGATTTAAGACAATGCCTGCGGGCTTTGATGTAATAACTCGTCCTAAGACATTCGTGTATGAGTACTCGGTATTTCAGCTATGAATTCGTGTGTACCAGACTACTTGATCCAGGGAAATGGTACTGTCTACACGATCGATTCCTGTTATAAAAACGGGGGTCCACAAAAGCTGCGGCGGAATTACGGTCTAGCGAAGCTCCGGCTCCACTCCCATAGGCAGCTCAACTGGGGTATAAGCCAAACGTTTTCTCCCTCTGGATCATTTTAATTTCTTCAACTGAGGTTGATTGATTATTGCAAGATGAGTACATGGAATACTCCACAAGCCACACAGCAAATATGTGAGTGCACAAGGATTCCGAAGGACGGCATAATATAGGCTCATTTGCAAAAGTAGCATTTAGCAAACATTTAGGAGTAGTAAAACAATAGAGTAATTAATCATCAATATTAATCAACACTAAACAGCACAACCATGCTGCACAGGCCCAACCATCCTGAACAACCATACCTGGCTGTACAGATCTAATTCCAAACTAGGAGCTAAGCAAATTATTACCTGTTATAGCATCAATAATTATTATGAGAGGTGTGAGACTAATAACGAAAAACATTGCTCAACCCGCCCATGACCGCGGGCACGGCTATTCGAATAGTTTTACTCTGGCCAGAGATGTATCACTGTACCCACAAGACACAGCCCCAAAACATGTTACCATGCCCTCAGTACCACCACGGTACCTCGAAACGGGACTGTGACAATACCCCTCATACAACACAATCCACCACAGCGCACCATACCTGGATCATAATCACCCCCTCAATAACCAGAGGCATGGACTCCCCAGCGATCCCCATGGACTTCTCGCCACTTCACAGTCTGGTGCCCCGCAACGAACTATGCTATACAAAAGGTAAAGCCGTTGCCCACGTTGGTGTGGAAGTACTGGTCCATGGTGATGGCGACATTTTGGCGATCTTCGGCGAAGGAAAACCGGTGGCCGGGCTTCAGCTTGGCGCTGCGATGCTGAGGAAGACGACGGCGAAAACCGACCACCACGGAGTCATCGACGGGGCTCGACCGGAGGTGGAGTAGATCGGCTTCACGTCGATGAGGGGATTCCAATGGGTTTCAGCTTCGGGAAGATGGCTGCCGGGCTTGCTCTTGACCTTGCGGAGCCGAGGGAGGAAGCAGCTAAGACCGAGGACGGCCAGGGTGACGGCGAGATGCGGCTGGAGCGGCGGTCGGTGGTAGACAGAGAAGGCGAACGCGGCGGCGGCGCTACAAGCGACGGCGGAGACACAGAGAGGTGGCGGCCGAAAGAGGAGAGGGAGGGGACTCTATTTATAGGCGTGGGAAAGAGAGATCGGCTCGGGAACGGATGGATTCGTTGAAGGAAAATTAGGGTTTGTTTTTGCAGAGATAAACTCAATCCGAGCTCGATTCCGTGTCGAATTAAAAGGGATAAAGTCTAGGGAAACGGAAGAGAACCAATTCAAGAAACGCCTAAGAGAATCAAGCGAATCAGGCGGAGGAAACGACAGCGTCTCGGCAGCTACACGGGCTCTATCTGGAGCTGGAAGACGACACTGTAGCTGGAGGGAAAGAGTATATACTTTCAGCTGGGCTTCATCTTCCAAGGCCTGATTAAAGAGGGAAGCAAATGCCCGGTTTAGGGGAGCTTCTCCCAGCTGCAGCTTTTCCCAAAAGCTGCTTCTGTTAGAAGCTGCCTCAAACAGTCCACAGCTTCTGAGAATCTGTAATTACAGATTCTGAAAAATAAACTAAGAAGCCAAAAGCTGGAGAAGCTGGGTTTCAGAGCTTTTCCAGATTCTCAGAAGCTGGCTACCAAACAGCTGCTTGTCAGAATCTAAAGCTCCCCCAAACAGGCCCAAAGCAGACTTCGACAGAGAGAAAGAGGCTGCTGGATCGGCTGGGCTGAAGGAGAGAGATGGGCCAGATTAAGACCTGAGCTTTGGAAAGGATTTTAATTACTTTTCCAACTAAATTAATCACTGAAATGATCTTTGAATTGTTAAAAATACTTCAAATACTCAAATATGTTCAAGAAAAATCTCGCAACTGCTTGGACACTTAGAGTATTTAACAAACTTAAGATAAGATCATTTAATTACTAATTTAATATTTAAATAATTCCTAAACTGTTCTTTGTATTATTAAAATTAGTAATTGAGCTCTAAAAAATCCGAGAAAATTTCAGAGAGTATAATTAACCATGTAGAATTTAATAAAAATTAAATCCATCCATGCTTTATATTTAGGAAATTTTATTTCCCACATTTAACTTCACTTGTTTATTAATGTATATTTAATATAAATTTTAATAATAATTTATTAAATAATTTATAAATCCTAATACGAAAATAAGGATGTGACAAAGACCGCTAGAAGAAATCACAAGAAGAAAGATAGGGACTTGACTCCTACAAATGAAGGGATTCATCTTACACGCAGAGTGGAGATTATGGGTAGTTGGGTACCACATACCCACATGGCATGTATATCCGACTGGTTATAGGGGATAGCTTGTACAAATATAATATGTTTAGGAAAGGACTCGGAAATTATATTAACTTGTATGTCAAGGAAATATCAAGTAGTCCTAGTTAGTTACAGTTGTAATACATATTCGTTAGCCTAGTACGTAAGCCATATGGGCTGTACATTGTAATCTTGGCTCCTCCCCCTATATAAGGTCTGGTCCAAGTGTACCTAGGGGCATAACTTGTCACGCCCGGAATTTCTATCCAAAATTCCAAACGCTTACATGTGTGTAAACCCTCGTCCAGGAATCAGCCGAGGCACACAATAACAAATTGACAATAGAGTACAATTATTATTCTAATTAATAAGCGAATAAAATGTCATTACAGAGGTAGATAGTTCCTCTCAACCAATAAAGATCTAAGCAGCGGAAAAAAAAGATAAACGGCGCAGGTGACTCCACTCCACAGGCAGCTTGACCAGGGCTACACCTAATCCTCCACACCATCAGCATCACTGTAGAACTCCTCCTCTGATGAATGATTGCAAGGTGAGTATATGACATACTCAGCAAGCCACGCAGCAAATATGCAAGTGCACGGGATAACAAAGGATGGTATAATATAGGGCTCATTTGGCAAACATTTAAGAATTGTAAAACAGTAGAGCAATTAATCATCAATATTAATCAACACTGTACAACATACCCATGCTGTACAGGCCCAACCATCCTGAACAACCATATCCGGCTGTACAGATCTATCTCCAAACCAGGAATATACCATTCCAAACTAGGAGCTAATCAAATTATTACCAGTTATAGTATCTTTTATTATGGTGAGAAGTGTGAAACTAATCACGAAAGACATTGTTAGACCCGCCCATAACCGCGGGCACGGCTATTCGAATAGTTTTACTCTGATCAGAGGTGTACCACTGTACCCACAAGACACAGCCCCACGACATGTCACCATGCGCCTCGATACCACCACGGTACCTCGGAAAGGAGCTGTGACAGTATCCCTCGCACAACACAATCCACTACAGTGCACCATTCCTGGATCATAATCACCCCCTTATAAACAAGGCATGGACTCCCCAGCGACCCCCGTGGGCTTATCTCCGCCACTTCTCAGTCTGGTGCCCCGCAATGAACCATGCTGTACAAAAGGTAAAGCCGTTGCCCACGCTGGCTTGTGGTTGGCACGGTTAATGTTTCACAACCGAAACTCGTGAACCGGTCCTTAATTGTCATGAGCACGACCATCAAAACCATGTGCTCACAACCCACCATTATCAAGTTTTAGTTGACAAATTAATTAATTAACCAATCACGATTGACCACCGTGAGCTATCATTAAGCCATCATTAAATAATAGTGAGTCATAAGTATCCCATTTATATGAGCTAGTGTCTCTAAGCATGGCTAAGTATCCTATTCACTTTAGCTAAAACCATATAATGTTCTAGCTAATCAAATTATTAACCAAGTGACAAAGAATAGGGAATCAATAGCAAAAGGGCTATAACAAGGCAATAGGTTATTCCCACCCAATGACATTGAAAAAATAAATGCAATAGTTGAATAGAAACAATAGCTTTAAACGGGATCAACATGCTCAAAGGGTTTTTTGGGATCTGTGTGACTTGCCTTGCTGGCCTTGGAACTCTTCAAATTCTTCTCCTGCGAAAACGGACTCTCCGGGAACGTCGGAATCTAAATAGAAAAGAGCAAAAACACCAAAACAGCACATAAAAAGCATGAACAGTACATGTGGATATTTTTAACATGTAGATCTCAATTTTAGAAAAATTTAGAGACTTGAACCAACTAAATCCGAGCTAAGATGAATTAGTTATGAATTTTCAAAGATTAAATCGGATTAAAACACTTGTATGGATTTTAATTGAATTATGACGCAATAATGAATTATTTTTGAAAAGGAAAAGAGGATTATTGTGTCAGCGGCTAGGGTTCACGGTGGACCGGGTGCACGGCGGCGGCTCACGGAAACGAACGGCTGAGATCGATCTATCCAAAACGAACGGCCGAGATCTATCGGTCCACAGCCGGTCCACGAGACACGGCGACGATGACGTCGGCGATGACGTCATCACCGGCGGCGGCTCGGACGGCGCATGCTCGCCGGCGAACGACGGCGCGGCGACGCGAACGGAGGACACCAAAACGACGCGGGCGACGCGGCGAACTCACCGGTGACCAAAGCAGCGGCGGAGGATCAACGGACGGCGACGGCGACGAGGTTGAAACGGCGGAGACCTTCGGGTCGACGACGGCGGCGGTGCTCCGGCGGTCTTCGGCAAAAACGGAGGACGGGACGAGGACGGCGACGACTTGGCGATCACGATGGCGACCTCCCCGAGCAGCGACGATGACCGGAGCGACGGCGACGCACGGCTGGACGAACGGCGGCGACGGCGGCGCTAAGCTACACGGCGCTAGGGCTCTACAAGCGATGGGAGGCGAAGGCGAGGGTGGCGACGGGTAGAGGGGAGCTCGGGGGTCCTTTTATAGGGGCTAGGAGGCGGCGGCGAAGGCCCACGGCGACCGGCGACGCGAAGGAAAGATTAGGGTTAGAGGGAAAGAAACGAATCCGATTCGAGCTCGAATCCGACGATTTCCAAACCGATTTAGCGATCGATTCCAAAAGAGAAAAGATAGAGGGGATCTCGGGGACCAATTCCCCTCTATTGATTTCACCGGAGAAGGAAAGGGGCGACGGAATTTGGAAGGAGACGGTGGCGGCGCGGCGCGGCTAGGGTTTCGGCGCGGCGGCGCGAGGAAGACGACGACCCCGACAAGCGGGACCCACCTGTCAGCGGCGGACGCGCGCGCGAGCGGCGGCTCGGCTGCGGGCCGACTTGGGCCGGGGAGAGAGAGAGAAAGGGTTATGGGCCGACTTTCGGCCCAAAGCCAAAAGAGAACTTTTTAAAACCTTTTTCAATTAAAATTATTCATGAAATGCAATTCCATTTATTAAAAATACTTCCTTGGCTCAAATAAATCCCAGAAAAATCTAGGAACTATAGAATCAAGTAAAGTATTTAATAAAATTTTATCTGGCCCCATTTTATATTGGAATTTATTATTTAAAATTAAATCTTTTCTTCTAGGCTTTTAAAATCATTTCTAATAATTCCAATTAAACAACAATTTATAAATTTGAGATTTTTAGGGTGTGACATAACTTTTCTCCCAGATCATCAGATCAATAATACACTCGGTGGAATAATTCCCCGGCTGTATAAACCTTTGTCTCCTACGTCCTAACCTATCCACTTTTCCAGCTTGATTGCTACCCCTTTTAGTATTGCCGAAATCTTGTTTTGACAGTTGGCGCGTCAGGTAGGGGTTGCGCCATGTTTTTCGCCGACTAGTGTGATGGGATTCATTTCGGGCATCACCGACTTCGCTTTCCCTCCCGGGCAGACGTGCTGGTTCGGCAGCCCATGGACCCCATCAGCCACCAGTACATGCATGCAAATAAGTCATCGGACGACAGATCAATCCATGATTATAAATCAAGCTAATAATATTATATAGATTGTGAAAGAAGTTCTTCTGTATATGTGCAGAATGAAGGATCCCTTAAAGCAAATTGTTTTTGATTGGTTGCAAGCTTTATAGTTTTATTTAGTTCCTTCGACTGTAACTTTGTAAATATTTTTTGAGTTATATAAAATTACACTGCTCGGCAAAGCCCTGGCAGTATTTCAGGTCAAAAAAAATATCATATAGATTGAAATGACAAACCAATCGACGTCAGAGATTAGAATCATCGATCTCATTGAGATTGCCCTCATGCAAAAACAATGTCTTTGATTCCTGAAGTTGTTTCCATCGCACTTCTTGATGGATAAGTCGACGCTTCCCCTACCTGTCGTGCCAACTGTTTAAACTGGAATTCGGCAATATGAAAAAGGGTATCGCACGAGACATAAAAGTGGATGGATGCGAAGACAAGAATTTAGACAGGTTCAGGCCCTCTCGATGAGAGGTAAAACCCTACACCTGTTTGGGGATTTGTATCCGCCAGGTGTATATTGATCTGATGATCTGATTGTGGTTATCCGTGTTGATGCCCTTGTAGGGGCTCATTGCCCACCTTATATAGGTTGGGGGGCAGGGTTACAAAGTAGAAACCAAGCCAGACAGCCCACTCTAGTACATAATAGATGGATCCGGCCCACTCCTATCTTTAGTCGAATATGGAGGCCGTGTCGGTACCCGGTACGCATACTCTCCACAGGTTTCTCAACGGGAACAAGGACGATCAATAACTAACTATCTGTTTTCTCTTTTCTATTTTGGTTCACACAGCTACACATTGACATTTATTTTTAGCATTAAATGCCTAGCTCTAGCCTTGATGTTTACTTACATTTTTCTATTGTAATTTTATGTTTTTGTTTTAGAGTTGGTGTGAATCAGGATACTCCTAATAATATATCAACATATTTTGGTTGTCATCTTTTTGTGTAGTTTGTTTTGACCAGAAAAAGGTTGCTTAAAATAAAAAGAAAGATTCATGCAAGCTGAAATAATTCACACGATAGATAAATTTATTTCCGAAATTTGATAACAATGTTACAAATGTGGCGTGCATGCGATCAATGTGTGGGAAGCAAGTATCACAATTAATTAATTGAAATACAAAAGTATGCACGATATAATCGACGGTGGTGTGTATCTCAAAAAAAAATTTAGCGTAAGGCCTATATATAAGAAAGAACTGAGGAATTGTATGTATGAAGTTGAATGAAAAAATGATATATAATGTAGAATTGAGAGTTGGGAATATATGAAATAGAAAATTGAGAAAAACAATGTTACCAAAAATCGTGGATAACACCACTAATCGATCATGGGAATTAACAACAAGTATAATAAATAAAATAATGTACTTCCACTTAGTAGGTAGCTAGAGAGCATGCATGGAAGGCTATATATATAGCTGGATTATTAAAGTTTTATGTGATTGATGAGGGAGCTAGCTGTGTTGAAAGTATATCCAAGGGTTTTCTGGGCGGGGAGATCATCGCTATAAGTGAACAGGTAACCTATCTCGCAACCGGATGCTTTCCCGATCCCACCGTTGTAGGGTTTCTCCACCCCTTTGATCCACTTTTGCGCATTCTCCAGATCCTCCTTGCTGCGCTTGCCATTTCCGGCAGCGGCGAGGCGGCCGAGGCTCTGCAGCGCCTCCCTGGTGATGTTCTCGCCGGCGGCTTCGCTGAAGTCATCGACGCAGGCGTTCAGGTTCGGGTCCCCCTTGCCGGCCCCTCCCTGGACCTTGCGCAATTCGTCGACGTAGACCCAGAGGTTGGTGCTCAGGATGGTGGCGGCCACCTCGGCGACCTTCACCTGGTTGCCCTCGAAGAAGGCAGCGTAGGGGAGGAGATGGTCGTAGCAGAAGCTGGAGCCGTCGCGGTCGGCCTGCAGGGCGGTGTCGCAGCAGGAGCGGACGAACGCTGCCGCGTCCGCGGAGGGCGCCTCCCCTGGCGCCGCCGCTGGTGGCAGCACCACCACTGGCTTCTCCTCCTTCGCAGCGGCCGCACATGGTGGGGATAAGCCGCCGGCGCTGACGACCATCAACACCACGAGGACGGTGGCCATGCTCGAGCTCGACCTGCTCATTTCTGTATATTATTTATCTCTCTCTCTCTCTCTCTCTCTCTGCTTGTTTCGTTACTACAGGATGAATTACTTCATAACAACGAGGTACAATTTATACTAGTAGGCTCGATTGGTCGTTAACTAATTAACCACAACCTTTCTTTCTAATTTATTCAATGGCTGTTCTAGCATCACGGCATGTCTTTTTGGTGTTGTGATGTAGTGCCATGCTTGCAATTATAAACTACTATATTAATGCAACTAATTGTCCATACATAGACAGCCTGCTCGCTTTTTGTTTCATGTCCATTCACTTAGGCGCCTAGCATTGGCGTCTATATTTTTGTCAAATCCTTGCATTTTTCCTTGGTTAATCATTAGGTCTAGAAATATAATGATATATAGTTTAAAATTTATTTAATATAATATACGAACATCTACAACAATCTATTTATCTTAACCAATCACAACTACTACTGCTCGTTTAATTTTCTCACATAACTACTCATCTCATTCAATAATAACTCTTTATTCACATACTCATTGTTAATATCCAGAAAAAAAGCTCCAAATATATTGTTAGACGGAGAGAATTATTATTTTGGAAGCAACTGCACCACAGGCCAGAAGCCAAATTCAGCTATATAACTACTCTCTCCGTCCCATAATATAAATGATTTTGCCCTTTAAATTTGTCCCAAATGTAAGATATATATTTTGTGATCCCGCGACGATATTTTATACCCAACCTATCAACTTAGTGCTACTTTTTTTCCCATCTACTAATTTTTACCAATTTATTTTCCATCTATCAATTTTTTTTATTCCCTCCGTTCTATATTGTAAAACTTTCTGGCCCTGCCAATATAATATCAACCCAATTGATGAGAGAGAAACCACATAAAATAATAGTTTTGTGCTTGTGTTTCTCCCTTCTTCCGGTCTTCTTCCGACGCTCCTCTCAGTTCTCATGCGCCCCCCTGCTGCGCGTAAGGTCATAGGCCACGCACGTGTGCCCCGCTGCCCTGTCCTCACTGCTACACCGCTCCGCCGCGAGGGCTCCACGGCCAACGCTGCGCAATCATGCTGCTGCTCCTCATGTGTGTACCCCCCGCGTGTGAGGTAAAAGGCCGCTACTACGCCACGGAGTCCTCATCGTTTCCGCGGGGACCATGTCATCGACCCCTCCATCCACGATGCCCCGCCAGAAGGCCTCCGCAACTGTCTTCTTGTCGCTCTGGAGGAGTAGCTCCCTCCTGTTCATCGTATCGGTGAACTTCTGTCGGATTAGCTTGGCGAAGACGTCGATGATGTTGAGGCCAGTGTCAACCTCGCTTATGTACAAGAACAAGCGGTCGTTGTCGACCAGTTTCGACCGTCAATATTATCCAATATATGAAGACTACCTATGCTTGCAATGCATAATTCCCAAATAAAATAATTACTTCCACTATATGCTATGCTACTAACATGTATGCAGGAGAAGCACTCATAAATGAAGAGAAGGAGGTGGAAATATATCGATCAATCAGTCGAAAGTCTGCCGGTGATCTGCAATTGCATGAGAAGGCCCAAAAGTCCAATTTAACAATCACAAATGGGCCTAGAATGTATGTCACTGATTTAGGGGCCCACATGGAAGTCTCCTGGAGAAAGCTGGGGGCCAAAAGAGCCCATATGGGGTCGGCCGACCCCTTGTTTAGCCCAATCCAGCCGCATTTTGGCCAGGAGATAAGGAAGGCCGAGGAGGAAGCAGCAGGTGTTGCTATTACCTGTTTCTCCCAGGTGTACATACTTCCTCTTCTATATTGGATCATCTAATAGGATCCAATTAGGACCTGCTTAGCCGGTGGGAAATTTTTCTTGAAATTCCTATTTTTCAGCCGAACAGGGAATAAGCCAAGTAAAAAAAATTAACCTGAAAAATATCCATGCATGTCGGCGATGACGTCATCACCGGCGGCGGCTCGGACGGCGCATGCTCGCCGGCGAACGACGGCGCGGCGACGCGAACGGAGGACACCAAAACGACGCGGGCGACGCGGCGAACTCACCGGTGACCAAAGCAGCGGCGGAGGATCAACGGACGGCGACGGCGACGAGGTTGAAACGGCGGAGACCTTCGGGTCGACGACGGCGGCGGTGCTCCGGCGGTCTTCGGCAAAAACGGAGGACGGGACGAGGACGGCGACGACTTGGCGATCACGATGGCGACCTCCCCGAGCAGCGACGATGACCGGAGCGACGGCGACACACGGCTGGACGAACGGCGGCGACGGCGGCGCTAAGCTACACGGCGCTAGGGCTCTACAAGCGATGGGAGGCGAAGGCGAGGGTGGCGACGGGTAGAGGGGAGCTCGGGGGTCCTTTTATAGGGGCTAGGAGGCGGCGGCGAAGGCCCACGGCGACCGGCGACGCGAAGGAAAGATTAGGGTTAGAGGGAAAGAAACGAATCCGATTCGAGCTCGAATCCGACGATTTCCAAACCGATTTAGCGATCGATTCCAAAAGAGAAAAGATAGAGGGGATCTCGGGGACCAATTCCCCTCTATTGATTTCACCGGAGAAGGAAAGGGGCGACGGAATTTGGAAGGAGACGGTGGCGGCGTGGCGCGGCTAGGGTTTCGGCGCGGCGGCGCGAGGAAGACGACGACCCCGACAAGCGGGACCCACCTGTCAGCGGCGGACGCGCGCGCGAGCGGCGGCTCGGCTGCGGGCCGACTTGGGCCGGGGAGAGAGAGAGAAAGGGTTATGGGCCGACTTTCGGCCCAAAGCCAAAAGAGAACTTTTTAAAACCTTTTTCAATTAAAATTATTCATGAAATGCAATTCCATTTATTAAAAATACTTCCTTGGCTCAAATAAATCCCAGAAAAATCTAGGAACTATAGAATCAAGTAAAGTATTTAATAAAATTTTATCTGGCCCCATTTTATATTGGAATTTATTATTTAAAATTAAATCTTTTCTTCTAGGCTTTTAAAATCATTTCTAATAATTCCAATTAAACAACAATTTATAAATTTGAGATTTTTAGGGTGTGACAAACCTACCCAGACTTTGCAAAAACGGATAACTCTATTCCTGGTTCTTCTCTCGTTTGTTTCCAAGATACGGATTGGCTTCTCAACATATGTCAGATCCTCTTGAACTTCTATCTGTTCAGGATTAGCTTCTTCAGTGGGTACCCTTAAACACTTTTTCAACTGTGACACATGGAACACGTTATGGACTCCTGCCAACGATTGAGGTAACTCCAACTGATAAGCAACCTCACCTCTTCGACTGACAACCTTATAAGGTCCCACAAAACGCGGTGCCAACTTTCCTTTGGTGTGAAAACGATGAACCCCTCGAAGATGCGTGACACGAAGGTACACATGATCTCCTTCTTCAAAACTCAAATCTCTGCGGCGATTGTCGGCATAACTCTTTTGGCGAGACTGAACCACACGCAATCTTTCTTGAATGATCTTTACCTTCTCTTCTGCTTCCCTTAGGATATCAGTCCCGAAAACCTGACGTTCTCCTGTTTGATCCCACAAAAGCGGAGTACGGCACTTCCGACCATACAGTGCTTCGTAAGGAGCCATTTGAAGACTAGCTTGATAACTGTTGTTGTACGAGAATTCCGCGTAAGGCAGATTCTTATCCCAACTTCCACCGAAGTCTGAAGCACAAGCTCTCAACATGTCTTCCAAAACCTGGTTTACCCTTTCGGTTTGTCCGTCTGTCTGCGGATGATAGGCAGTACTGAAGTTCAGCTTAGAACCCATCTCTTCCTGAAGCTTCTTCCAAAACTTTGAGGTGAACTGACTACCTCGATCAGACACTATTTTCTTAGGAACACCATGCAAACACACAATCCTTGCCATGTACAATTCCGCCAAACGACTTCCGGAATATGTTGTCTTTACTGGGATGAAATGAGCCACTTTGGTAAGTCTATCGACTATCACCCAAATAGAGTCATGACCTGATGACGTTCTTGGTAGACCAGTGATGAAATCCATACCGATTTCCTCCCACTTCCATTCTGGTATCTTCAAAGGCTGCAGCAAACCGGCGGGTTTCTGATGTTCTGCCTTGACTCGCTGACATACATCACATACAGCTACATATTCCGCTATCTCACGCTTCATACTTGCCCACCAAAATCCTTCCTTGAGATCTTGGTACATCTTGGTACTACCAGGGTGAATGGAGTATAAAGTATCATGAGCTTCCTTCAGAATTGCATCTTTTAAATCTTTGTTGTCTGGGACACAGATCCTCTCACCCAACCATACAGTCCCTTGTTCATCTTCCAAGAAACCGATAGCTTTTCCTCTTCTCATATTCTTCTTAATCTCATGAATATCAGGATCATTAATTTGAGCTTCTCTAACTTGATCAATTAGAGCGAGCTTTGCTTCTAAGGCTGCAACGAATCCTCTACTGACAATTCCCAAATTTAATCTTTCAAATTCCTTGCATAACTCCACTGGCAACTGTCGTCCTTCCGTAGCATTGCAATAGCCTTTCCTGCTAAGAGCATCTGCTACAACATTAGCCTTTCCCGGGTGATAATGAATTCCCATGTCATAATCCTTAATTAGTTCCAACCATCTCCGCTGTCTCATATTCAGATCCGGCTGGGTAAAGATATACTTCAAACTTTTGTGATCCGTATACACCTCCGTACGAGTACCGAAAAGATAGTGACGCCAAATCTTCAACGCATGAACCACTGCAGCTAACTCGAGATCATGAGTAGGGTAGTTCTTCTCATGCGGACGTAACTGACGAGATGCATAGGCAACCACCTTCCCATCTTGCATCAGAACACAACCTAACCCAAGCTTAGATGCATCGCAATACACTTGGAAACCCTTCTTTGGATCAGGCAAAATCAAAATGGGAGCTGATATTAAGCGTCTTTTCAACTCTTGAAAACTCTGCTCGCACTCTTCTGACCACTTGTACTTCACATCTTTCTGAAGCAGTCGTGTCATGGGCTTAGCAATCTTGGAGAAATTCTCTATAAACCTCCGATAATAACCTGCGAGACCTAGGAAACTGCAAATCTCTGAAACTGTCTTCGGTTGTTTCCAGTTGGTTACGGATTCCACATTACTAGGATCAACGGCAACTCCTCCTGCTGAGATGACGTGACCAAGGAACTTCACTTCAGACAACCAGAATTCACATTTGCTAAACTTGGCATACAACTGATGTTCTCGCAGCTTCTCTAGTGCAAGGCGAAGATGTTCTTCATGCTCTTCTTTAGTTCGGGAGTAGATGAGAATATCATCGATAAAGACAACCACGAACTTGTCTAGGTATTCCATAAACACCTTATTCATCAAGTTCATGAAGAAAGCGGGGGCATTGGTAAGTCCAAAAGACATAACAGTACATTCAAACAACCCATACCTAGTGGTAAAAGCTGTCTTAGGTATATCTTCCTCTTTAATCCTCAACTGGTGATACCCTGATCGAAGATCTATCTTGGAAAAAACGGTGGCACCTTTAAGTTGATCAAACAAATCCTCAATTCTAGGCAGCGGGTACTTATTCTTGATAGTCACATCATTAAGGGCACGATAGTCCACACACATCCTCTGGGTATGATCTTTCTTTTCCACAAAAATAACTGGAGCTCCCCATGGAGATGAACTCGGTCTGATGTATCCTTTCTGAAGCAAATCATCTACTTGCCTTTTGACTTCTGCTAATTCATTGGCTGCCATTCTATAGGGTCGTTTATGGATCGGAGTTGTTCCTGGTACCAGATCTATTCTGAATTCTATATCCCTTTTAGGCGGCATACCCGGTAAATCATCAGGGAACACATCGGGGTACTCTCGTACTATAGGAATCTCTTCCAAAGTTATTTGGTTCAGACTTGACTCTAAAGTCTCAGAGGGCAATGCATGAATAGTTACGACTTGACCGTCATTGCTGGTGAGAGTTACTTTTCTGTTGGCACAATCTATCACACCTTTATATCTAGCTAACCAGTCCATCCCTAGGATGACATCAAGATCTTTGGATTCTAACAGAATAAGGTTGGCCAGAAAGGGTACACCTTGGATCTCTATTCTGACAGAGGGGCTACGTTGTGATGACAGTGCTTGGTTACTCGGGGTACTAACCATCAAAGGACGTCTAAGATCTTCTATTTCCATCCCACGATTTCCCGCAAAACTCATAGATAAAAATGAATGCGTAGCACCAGAATCGAAAAGCACTGTTGCAGGAACTGAGTTAACAGGGAACGTACCCAAAATCACATCTGGAGCACCTTGAGCTTCTGCAGCGGCAACATGGTTGACACGAGCCTTGGCTGCTGGTGCGGAGGAGTTGTTCTGAGCAGGGACAACCTTCACGCGACGGGGCTTCGGACACTTGTCAGAGTAATGGCCTGGGTCTCCACAGTTGAAGCATACTCCGGGCTTGCTGCCTTGCTCCCTCTTTGCAGGCTGTTGCTGTGTCGGAGCTGCAACAGGGCGTGGAACTTGATTGCGGTTGTTGTTCCCAGCATTGTTGTTGAAGAACTGACGCTGCGAACGAACAACAGATGAAGAACCTCCCTGTGACATTGACTGGGGTCCCAAAGTAAGACGCAGCCTCTGACTATTCCCCTGCTGTGCCTTGAAGTGAGCAATCCTGCGTTTCTTCTGCTCCATGCTGTTGTACTTGTCCTCCTGACGAATAGCCTTATCCACTAACTTCTGGAAATCATGATAATCCCCAGTCATGAGTGGGTAAGAAAGTTCATCATTAAGTCCTTCCAAGAACTTCTCCTGACGCTCTTCATCAGTGCGCACATCTTCCGGAGCATAGCGAGCCAGTCGATTAAACTCATGCAGATACTCGGTGACAGTGCGGGATCCCTGAGTGAGCGACCTGAACTCCTTCTTCTTGAGAGACACCACTCCCGATGGGATGTGCGTTTTCCGAAAAGCAGCGGTGAATTCAAGCCAAGTGATAGGTTCAGCCGTGGTCCTGTTGAGGCGGAAATGATCCCACCACTCAGAGGCAGGGCCATGCAGTTGGTGTGATGCAAATGAGACCTTCTCCTGATCAGTGCATTGAAGCAAGTCCAACTTCTTCTCTATGGTGTGCAGCCAATCACCAGCTTCAACAGGATTAGTGGTGCTAGAGAAAGTAGGCGGCCTCACGCGAAGAAATTCTGCTAACTTGTTCTGGGGAGGTGCATGGTTGTTTCCCTGGTTCTGCTGATTTTGAAGTTGCTGCATCATCATGTTCATAAGCTGTGCCTGTTGAGCCAGGACTTGGGCAAGCGTGGGATTCTCTGCATTGTTGTTACTGTTGTTATTGGAACCATTTCCAACGCTGCGAGTGAGCACCATCTGGCATGGACAGGAGCACAAGAAGAGAAACCGGGGAGAAATTACTTAGAACAGGAATTTAATTTTATTAACTTAACTTTTATTGATCTTAACTGAGTTTCATTATTACAAAACTGAAGACTTTCTCACCACTAAACTCACCAACTTCCTAACACTCGAAAGCAAACAAACGCATGCCTTTACATCCCACCCATGATGTAAATCACATGCTAGACCCACACACACAACCAAACTTAAACAAACCAACTAACACAACGATCTAAGGCCATGGCTTGACAAGGCGTTCTAGGTCTTTTGGGCATCGGAGTTGATTGAAGGCTTATTCGGCACGTCTCCATCATCTTGAGTTGGCCCCCACTCGATCTTGGAATGAGTGCGCTTGGATTCTTCTTCATCATCACTTATATTGACGACCGGAGGATCCGCTGGGGCTGGGGTAACTTCTTTCTCCACCACACGAACCTTTGGCGCCAACTGGTAGCGAGGGACAAATAGAGCTCTCTTCCTTGCGGTAAGACGAACCCTGGCCTTCTGCGGTGGTGCTTCTCCCTTCAATGCGGCTAGTTCCTTCTCCAAACGATCCACCTTGTCCTCTAGCTTGCAAATCTTACCACGATTCCAGTCTTCACGATCTTGAGCTGCTAACACAATCTCCGCACGGGTCTCATCCATAGCCCACAGCATCTCAACCAAATGCTTTGTGGTAGCATCATTCTTAATCCCCTCAGGTTCAAGGTAGCTGCCACGGTCACTTCCCTGGGGTTGGCGAGGATGGTAGCGATACTCAGTGTCGGCCAATTGATCACTGTAGCGATCGCGGAGCTCTCCTATGGCGATCCTTGCTACCTCTTGACATGCATGAATATAGTTTCCCCCTCCAGCCTCGAACATCACCGATGGGATATCTTCACGATTACTGTTCAAGGTGACTTTGACACGGCACTTCTCTTCATTACGATCGTGAGGAATCTGGGCATACAAAGGGGCAGTCCCAAATCCTATGGCAAAGGACATCGTACGCAACTCCAGGACAAATCCTTCAGTACCAAACAAGTACTCAGGCTTGTAGCGCGGCATCTAATGACAAGTGAAAGGAGGGAGTTAAGACATTTATCCAATTAATAGCACAAGTTTTTGGATTAATTTGAATAAAGTTAGAAAATCAAAGTCAAAGGTAAATAAATAAAGTAAACCAAGTTTGCAAGATAAGTTGAAACAGTTGGAAACAGGATCACAAATTTTTGCACTTTTGAACAAATGGTTTTAAAAGAAATAAAATAAAAGAGAGCTATAAAATCAACATGCTAAATTTATTTCATTGCAGCAAGATTAAATAAAACAATGTTGTAAAACCTTTGCTGATAAATGGGCCATTAGTACAGTAATAGATGTACGGTACCAATAACACAAGAATAATAAATAAATTTTGAATGAGAACAATTAAAGGAATTATAAACTGCATGTGCCATTAGTTTGGTTTAATTAAAAGAGAAAGGGAGGAGAACAGTTCTACTTTTCCAATATTTTTAGAGGGCTTCTATGGGTAACCATTTGGCATAACCTAGGGTCAAGGAGGCTCTGATACCAACTTGTCACGCCCGGAATTTCTATCCAAAATTCCAAACGCTTACATATGTGTAAACCCTCGTCCAGGAATCAGCCGAGGCACACAATAACAAATTGACAATAGAGTACAATTATTATTCTAATTAATAAGCGAATAAAATGTCATTACAGAGGTAGATAGTTCCTCTCAACCAATAAAGATCTAAGCAGCGGAAAAAAAAGATAAACGGCGCAGGCGACTCCACTCCACAGGCAGCTTGACCAGGGCTACACCTAATCCTCCACACCATCAGCATCACTGTAGAACTCCTCCTCTGATGAATGATTGCAAGGTGAGTATATGACATACTCAGCAAGCCACGCAGCAAATATGCAAGTGCACGGGATAACAAAGGATGGTATAATATAGGGCTCATTTGGCAAACATTTAAGAATTGTAAAACAGTAGAGCAATTAATCATCAATATTAATCAACACTGTACAACATACCCATGCTGTACAGGCCCAACCATCCTGAACAACCATATCCGGCTGTACAGATCTATCTCCAAACCAGGAATATACCATTCCAAACCAGGAGCTAATCAAATTATTACCAGTTATAGTATCTTTTATTATGGTGAGAAGTGTGAAACTAATCACGAAAGACATTGTTAGACCCGCCCATAACCGCGGGCACGGCTATTCGAATAGTTTTACTCTGATCAGAGGTGTACCACTGTACCCACAAGACACAGCCCCACGACATGTCACCATGCGCCTCGATACCACCACGGTACCTCGGAAAGGAGCTGTGACAGTACCCCTCGCACAACACAATCCACTACAGTGCACCATTCCTGGATCATAATCACCCCCTTATAAACAAGGCATGGACTCCCCAGCGACCCCCGTGGGCTTATCTCCGCCACTTCTCAGTCTGGTGCCCCGCAATGAACCATGTTGTACAAAAGGTAAAGCCATTGCCCACGCTGGCTTGTGGTTGGCACGGTTAATGTTTCACAACCGAAACTCGTGAACCGGTCCTTAATTGTCATGAGCACGACCATCAAAACCATGTGCTCACAACCCACCATTATCAAGTTTTAGTTGACAAATTAATTAATTAACCAATCACGATTGACCACCGTGAGCTATCATTAAGCCATCATTAAATAATAGTGAGTCATAAGTATCCCATTTATATGAGCTAGTGTCTCTAAGCATGGCTAAGCATCCTATTCACTTTAGCTAAAACCATATAATGTTCTAGCTAATCAAATTATTAACCAAGTGACAAAGAATAGGGAATCAATAGCAAAAGGGCTATAACAAGGCAATAGGTTATTCCCACCCAATGACATTGAAAAAATAAATGCAATAGTTGAATAGAAACAATAGCTTTAAACGGGATCAACATGCTCAAAGGGTTTTTTGGGATCTGTGTGACTTGCCTTGCTGGCCTTGGAACTCTTCAAATTCTTCTCCTGCGAAAACGGACTCTCCGGGAACGTCGGAATCTAAATAGAAAAGAGCAAAAACACCAAAACAGCACATAAAAAGCATGAACAGTACATGTGGATATTTTTAACATGTAGATCTCAATTTTAGAAAAATTTAGAGACTTGAACCAACTAAATCCGAGCTAAGATGAATTAGTTATGAATTTTCAAAGATTAAATCGGATTAAAACACTTGTATGGATTTTAATTGAATTATGACGCAATAATGAATTATTTTTGAAAAGGAAAAGAGGATTATTGCGTCAGCGGCTAGGGTTCACGGTGGACCGGGTGCACGGCGGCGGCTCACGGAAACGAACGGCTGAGATCGATCTATCCAAAACGAACGGCCGAGATCTATCGGTCCACAGCCGGTCCACGAGACACGGCGACGATGACGTCGGCGATGACGTCATCACCGGCGGCGGCTCGGACGGCGCATGCTCGCCGGCGAACGACGGCGCGGCGACGCGAACGGAGGACACCAAAACGACGCGGGCGACGCGGCGAACTCACCGGTGACCAAAGCAGCGGCGGAGGATCAACGGACGGCGACGGCGACGAGGTTGAAACGGCGGAGACCTTCGGGTCGACGACGGCGGCGGTGCTCCGGCGGTCTTCGGCAAAAACGGAGGACGGGACGAGGACGGCGACGACTTGGCGATCACGATGGCGACCTCCCCGAGCAGCGACGATGACCGGAGCGACGGCGACGCACGGCTGGACGAACGGCGGCGACGGCGGCGCTAAGCTACACGGCGCTAGGGCTCTACAAGCGATGGGAGGCGAAGGCGAGGGTGGCGACGGGTAGAGGGGAGCTCGGGGGTCCTTTTATAGGGGCTAGGAGGCGGCGGCGAAGGCCCACGGCGACCGGCGACGCGAAGGAAAGATTAGGGTTAGAGGGAAAGAAACGAATCCGATTCGAGCTCGAATCCGACGATTTCCAAACCGATTTAGCGATCGATTCCAAAAGAGAAAAGATAGAGGGGATCTCGGGGACCAATTCCCCTCTATTGATTTCACCGGAGAAGGAAAGGGGCGACGGAATTTGGAAGGAGACGGTGGCGGCGCGGCGCGGCTAGGGTTTCGGCGCGGCGGCGCGAGGAAGACGACGACCCCGACAAGCGGGACCCACCTGTCAGCGGCGGACGCGCGCGCGAGCGGCGGCTCGGCTGCGGGCCGACTTGGGCCGGGGAGAGAGAGAGAAAGGGTTATGGGCCGACTTTCGGCCCAAAGCCAAAAGAGAACTTTTTAAAACCTTTTTCAATTAAAATTATTCATGAAATGCAATTCCATTTATTAAAAATACTTCCTTGGCTCAAATAAATCCCAGAAAAATCTAGGAACTATAGAATCAAGTAAAGTATTTAATAAAATTTTATCTGGCCCCATTTTATATTGGAATTTATTATTTAAAATTAAATCTTTTCTTCTAGGCTTTTAAAATCATTTCTAATAATTCCAATTAAACAACAATTTATAAATTTGAGATTTTTAGGGTGTGACATAACTTTTCTCCCAGATCATCAGATCAATAATACACTCGGTGGAATAATTCCCCGGCTGTATAAACCTTTGTCTCCTACGTCCTAACCTATCCACTTTTCCAGCTTGATTGCTACCCCTTTTAGTATTGCCGAAATCTTGTTTTGACAGTTGGCGCGTCAGGTAGGGGTTGCGCCATGTTTTTCGCCGACTAGTGTGATGGGATTCATTTCGGGCATCACCGACTTCGCTTTCCCTCCCGGGCAGACGTGCTGGTTCGGCAGCCCATGGACCCCATCAGCCACCAGTACATGCATGCAAATAAGTCATCGGACGACAGATCAATCCATGATTATAAATCAAGCTAATAATATTATATAGATTGTGAAAGAAGTTCTTCTGTATATGTGCAGAATGAAGGATCCCTTAAAGCAAATTGTTTTTGATTGGTTGCAAGCTTTATAGTTTTATTTAGTTCCTTCGACTGTAACTTTGTAAATATTTTTTGAGTTATATAAAATTACACTGCTCGGCAAAGCCCTGGCAGTATTTCAGGTCAAAAAAAATATCATATAGATTGAAACGACAAACCAATCGACGTCAGAGATTAGAATCATCGATCTCATTGAGATTGCCCTCATGCAAAAACAATGTCTTTGATTCCTGAAGTTGTTTCCATCGCACTTCTTGATGGATAAGTCGACGCTTCCCCTACCTGTCGTGCCAACTGTTTAAACTGGAATTCGGCAATATGAAAAAGGGTATCGCACGAGACATAAAAGTGGATGGATGCGAAGACAAGAATTTAGACAGGTTCAGGCCCTCTCGATGAGAGGTAAAACCCTACACCTGTTTGGGGATTTGTATCCGCCAGGTGTATATTGATCTGATGATCTGATTGTGGTTATCCGTGTTGATGCCCTTGTAGGGGCTCATTGCCCACCTTATATAGGTTGGGGGGCAGGGTTACAAAGTAGAAACCAAGCCAGACAGCCCACTCTAGTACATAATAGATGGATCCGGCCCACTCCTATCTTTAGTCGAATATGGAGGCCGTGTCGGTACCCGGTACGCATACTCTCCACAGGTTTCTCAACGGGAACAAGGACGATCAATAACTAACTATCTGTTTTCTCTTTTCTATTTTGGTTCACACAGCTACACATTGACATTTATTTTTAGCATTAAATGCCTAGCTCTAGCCTTGATGTTTACTTACATTTTTCTATTGTAATTTTATGTTTTTGTTTTAGAGTTGGTGTGAATCAGGATACTCCTAATAATATATCAACATATTTTGGTTGTCATCTTTTTGTGTAGTTTGTTTTGACCAGAAAAAGGTTGCTTAAAATAAAAAGAAAGATTCATGCAAGCTGAAATAATTCACACGATAGATAAATTTATTTCCGAAATTTGATAACAATGTTACAAATGTGGCGTGCATGCGATCAATGTGTGGGAAGCAAGTATCACAATTAATTAATTGAAATACAAAAGTATGCACGATATAATCGACGGTGGTGTGTATCTCAAAAAAAAATTTAGCGTAAGGCCTATATATAAGAAAGAACTGAGGAATTGTATGTATGAAGTTGAATGAAAAAATGATATATAATGTAGAATTGAGAGTTGGGAATATATGAAATAGAAAATTGAGAAAAACAATGTTACCAAAAATCGTGGATAACACCACTAATCGATCATGGGAATTAACAACAAGTATAATAAATAAAATAATGTACTTCCACTTAGTAGGTAGCTAGAGAGCATGCATGGAAGGCTATATATATAGCTGGATTATTAAAGTTTTATGTGATTGATGAGGGAGCTAGCTGTGTTGAAAGTATATCCAAGGGTTTTCTGGGCGGGGAGATCATCGCTATAAGTGAACAGGTAACCTATCTCGCAACCGGATGCTTTCCCGATCCCACCGTTGTAGGGTTTCTCCACCCCTTTGATCCACTTTTGCGCATTCTCCAGATCCTCCTTGCTGCGCTTGCCATTTCCGGCAGCGGCGAGGCGGCCGAGGCTCTGCAGCGCCTCCCTGGTGATGTTCTCGCCGGCGGCTTCGCTGAAGTCATCGACGCAGGCGTTCAGGTTCGGGTCCCCCTTGCCGGCCCCTCCCTGGACCTTGCGCAATTCGTCGACGTAGACCCAGAGGTTGGTGCTCAGGATGGTGGCGGCCACCTCGGCGACCTTCACCTGGTTGCCCTCGAAGAAGGCAGCGTAGGGGAGGAGATGGTCGTAGCAGAAGCTGGAGCCGTCGCGGTCGGCCTGCAGGGCGGTGTCGCAGCAGGAGCGGACGAACGCTGCCGCGTCCGCGGAGGGCGCCTCCCCTGGCGCCGCCGCTGGTGGCAGCACCACCACTGGCTTCTCCTCCTTCGCAGCGGCCGCACATGGTGGGGATAAGCCGCCGGCGCTGACGACCATCAACACCACGAGGACGGTGGCCATGCTCGAGCTCGACCTGCTCATTTCTGTATATTATTTATCTCTCTCTCTCTCTCTCTCTCTCTGCTTGTTTCGTTACTACAGGATGAATTACTTCATAACAACGAGGTACAATTTATACTAGTAGGCTCGATTGGTCGTTAACTAATTAACCACAACCTTTCTTTCTAATTTATTCAATGGCTGTTCTAGCATCACGGCATGTCTTTTTGGTGTTGTGATGTAGTGCCATGCTTGCAATTATAAACTACTATATTAATGCAACTAATTGTCCATACATAGACAGCCTGCTCGCTTTTTGTTTCATGTCCATTCACTTAGGCGCCTAGCATTGGCGTCTATATTTTTGTCAAATCCTTGCATTTTTCCTTGGTTAATCATTAGGTCTAGAAATATAATGATATATAGTTTAAAATTTATTTAATATAATATACGAACATCTACAACAATCTATTTATCTTAACCAATCACAACTACTACTGCTCGTTTAATTTTCTCACATAACTACTCATCTCATTCAATAATAACTCTTTATTCACATACTCATTGTTAATATCCAGAAAAAAAGCTCCAAATATATTGTTAGACGGAGAGAATTATTATTTTGGAAGCAACTGCACCACAGGCCAGAAGCCAAATTCAGCTATATAACTACTCTCTCCGTCCCATAATATAAATGATTTTGCCCTTTAAATTTGTCCCAAATGTAAGATATATATTTTGTGATCCCGCGACGATATTTTATACCCAACCTATCAACTTAGTGCTACTTTTTTTCCCATCTACTAATTTTTACCAATTTATTTTCCATCTATCAATTTTTTTTATTCCCTCCGTTCTATATTGTAAAACTTTCTGGCCCTGCCAATATAATATCAACCCAATTGATGAGAGAGAAACCACATAAAATAATAGTTTTGTGCTTGTGTTTCTCCCTTCTTCCGGTCTTCTTCCGACGCTCCTCTCAGTTCTCATGCGCCCCCCTGCTGCGCGTAAGGTCATAGGCCACGCACGTGTGCCCCGCTGCCCTGTCCTCACTGCTACACCGCTCCGCCGCGAGGGCTCCACGGCCAACGCTGCGCAATCATGCTGCTGCTCCTCATGTGTGTACCCCCCGCGTGTGAGGTAAAAGGCCGCTACTACGCCACGGAGTCCTCATCGTTTCCGCGGGGACCATGTCATCGACCCCTCCATCCACGATGCCCCGCCAGAAGGCCTCCGCAACTGTCTTCTTGTCGCTCTGGAGGAGTAGCTCCCTCCTGTTCATCGTATCGGTGAACTTCTGTCGGATTAGCTTGGCGAAGACGTCGATGATGTTGAGGCCAGTGTCAACCTCGCTTATGTACAAGAACAAGCGGTCGTTGTCGACCAGTTTCGACCGTCAATATTATCCAATATATGAAGACTACCTATGCTTGCAATGCATAATTCCCAAATAAAATAATTACTTCCACTATATGCTATGCTACTAACATGTATGCAGGAGAAGCACTCATAAATGAAGAGAAGGAGGTGGAAATATATCGATCAATCAGTCGAAAGTCTGCCGGTGATCTGCAATTGCATGAGAAGGCCCAAAAGTCCAATTTAACAATCACAAATGGGCCTAGAATGTATGTCACTGATTTAGGGGCCCACATGGAAGTCTCCTGGAGAAAGCTGGGGGCCAAAAGAGCCCATATGGGGTCGGCCGACCCCTTGTTTAGCCCAATCCAGCCGCATTTTGGCCAGGAGATAAGGAAGGCCGAGGAGGAAGCAGCAGGTGTTGCTATTACCTGTTTCTCCCAGGTGTACATACTTCCTCTTCTATATTGGATCATCTAATAGGATCCAATTAGGACCTGCTTAGCCGGTGGGAAATTTTTCTTGAAATTCCTATTTTTCAGCCGAACAGGGAATAAGCCAAGTAAAAAAAATTAACCTGAAAAATATCCATGCATGTCGGCATGGGATTGGTTGCACGCCTGTATCTACGAATTTGCAACGTAGTATTTGCACCATGCTGTAGCATGGAAATTCGTGACTTATATACTGTTTTATTTTACATTAGGTATATACTTAATTTTTAGGAACCAGTATATACTATATCTCTGTTTGAAAGAGTATATACTTTTTATTTGAGGATCCAGTATATACTAAAAGCTGGTTTCAGAAGTATATACTACTTAATTTAAGACTATTAGTATATGTAAAGGTAGTACCAGTAAATATTTTTTTTAAGTTAGTAACAGTACATACTTTTTCTATTTATTAGTAGTAGCAGTACATACTGTCTTTTATCGTAGTGGTAGTATATACTGTTATTTGGTCAGTACATACTATTTCTGTTGGTTTAGTAGGTATATACTGTTATTTGGTTAGCGTTAAGTACATACTATTTTTGTTAGTTTAGTAGCAGTATATACTGTTTTCAGTTTAGTAGCGGTATATACTGTTATTTGGTTAGCGTTAAGTACATACTATTTTTGTTAGTTTAGTAGCAGTATATACTGTTTTTCAGTTTAGTATAGCAGTATATACTGTTTCTTTTAGTTAGTAGTAAAGTAGTAATACATACTAAGTAACAGTACATACTTTTTGTGTACCGAGAAGTGGTATTATCAAATAAATGGGCATATATATGCTCACCGATTCATTCTTTGTATAAGCGTACAAGATTAATTCTTAAGAAAAGTGAGTAGTATATTGCCCAATTCTGAGTGTCGTGCAACAGGTAGATCTGCCGGAGCTCCGGTGTAGAAGATGAATAATCGCACTGACCGCAGCGGCTGCACACCCCTTTGCGATCGAGGCCATGCATGCCTGGCCTGGAACGTTGACCATTGCTCTCCATGCCCTTGATACATACGTGCATGGAATGAAGGAATCGATCTAAATAGAAAAAAAAATCAAAGGGAATCTTTTCGATCTGCAATGAAGTACTTACCAGCTCCATCAAAGGTTCTGGACAGGACGACTCGATGGATAAAAAAGGATGGTACTGAATCATCGATCAAAAAATGGAGTTACCCGATGCATGACATACGCGTAGAAGGCCGGACGCCGGCGTTGACATATTCCAACCGCCGCCGCCCCTGGTAACGAGGAAGTCACGGTGAGCGGACAAAACACATCGCCTGGTGAAGCGCGCCGACTGGACAGACGTAGGAACACGACGTCGTGCCACCATGTATGTTTCTCCGACGAGGTGGATCAATCTGTCAGCAGCAAAATCTCGCCTGGGCCAGGAAACGTCGGGGGAGATCGAGCGAGTCGCCGCAATCGGCCGCCGCGGTTGAAACAAGATTTATATATGCGAGCCGATCAGCATTGGCCAGATCCGATCATTAAGGGATAATTAACAATTCCAGTAATTTATTTTGGAAAAAAATCAAAACGGGTATGATGGGATCCGATAGCAGGGCCGTGGATGCTCAATCGATGCCGAGCGCTGATCAACGGTGGATAGGGAGGGAGTACGTACTCCCAGGTGTATAGAATCAATACGACCTGCTCGTCAAGTGGATTGGTAAAAGAAACCTATTTTTCAGCCGGTTCAAATTTTGGAATTACCGGCTACACTCCAATCAACCTGCAGTATATTTCCTAGCTAATTAAGTATATGCTGCTATTTCTACATGAAAGTATATACTGTTTTTAGTAAGCAATGGTATATACTGTTTTTTATTATTAGTAGTAGGTAACAGTTTATACTCTTTTTTCGTGCAGTATATTTCCTAGCTATGTATATGCTGCCATTTCTGCATGAAAGTATATACTGTTTTTGTTTTTAGTAAGCAACGTATATACTGTTTTTTTTATTTGTAGTTGGCAGCAGTTTATAGGCAGCTGCCATATACTTCATTTTCATGTAGAGAAATATATACAGATAAATATCCCACATACGTGTTTTTTATGACAGTATATCTTTTTTTAATAGTATATACTTCTTTTTTTTACTTAGTACTGTGCTTCACCAAAGTAGTATAAGTACTGTGCTTCAGTTAAGACTAGTATATATACTGTTTCCTAGGTGGTAGCAATATACATATATACTTCTTTTTAAGGTGGTAGTAACATATACCTTTTTAAGGTGCAGGTTTATACTTTTGTTAAGATAATTGCAGTATATACCATTTTTAGCAGTAGCAGTATATGCTATTTTTTAAGACAGTAGCAGTATATATGCTATTTTTATTACTTGCTTTTACCCTGTCGCAGAACTCACTGTTCGTGCTGCATGTACGTATTATGATCCAAAAGTTTTAGTATATTCTCAAAGATATATGTAGTTCCAAAAGAACTAGCCTCACAGACGAGAAAACATGATCAAGAACACAAATTGAACATGCTGAATCGCAGATTGAAAAGTAATAATGTACATCCAAATCACAGTTTGTAAAACAAGGATCCTTCCCCTTGCGTGTATATTCTCTCCGCTGGTGCCGTTGGATTGTGGCGTTGAGTCGACATGTTCTGCAGACGGCCGGCGCGGCCGGACACCACCTGCAAGCAACAAAAAGATTAGGGGCTTATTCATTCAAATTTCAAGGAACTAAAGAAATCCATCACAAACCACTATCCTGGAACAACATTCACGCATGCAAAGGACAATTAATCTACCATCTGTTGATGACATTTTTTTCATCCAAATCACAGTATTTTTCATTCTGAACTCTAGGATTAATTTTTATCTACGTGTACGTACAGAGATTAAAAGGAAGACGAATAAGAAATAGTGTATACTCATCTGAGTGTAGATCTGTGATTCAGAATTTCATATATAAACTAAGAACAGTACACACCACCATCCTGGAGATCTGGTAGTAGCGATAGGCCGCCACGGCTGCCTTGGCTAGACATATATGAAAACAAATCACAACTAATGGTGAAATTAACTAACAAAGGTGCTTACCGGATCTCATCGAGATCGAGACGATCAATCGGATTAGACAAAATACCTGGCCACCGTGATCTCTGTGCGTTTTAATCCTTGCGGCACTCTAGCAGCTGACCTATAATCCGTTCTGATCTCCGCTTAATAAGCGAGAAACAACGGAAAGAAAAACGAACTGGAGAAAAGGAGTAGATCAGCGCATCGCCAATACCTAGACCTATTCTCGTTCTGTCGAGCGGAGCCAGCCAATGCCATTCCGTGGTCCTCCGACGCCGGTAGGGCAGAAGACACCAGGCCGATGGATCACGCCTTCGCTTCCGACTCGTCGTTGACGCCAAATCAATGATGTAGATATGCTGCCCTTGTCGGCAAGGATGCCAACCCCTCCGAAGATCGAGGTCTCCACTGATAACTGATTTATCGATCCAATGAGCTGGGAAAAGGGATTTATCTATCCGGTTTTCCGATTACCGCGGGTTAATTAAGATTATGTTTTTTTTCTCGTTAAAAATGAAAACGGGTCCGTTCTATGAATCCGGTAACGGGCTTCTTCGGGGTGGCTATAATGGACGGTAGATGGGAGCGGGAGCACTAGTCGAGAAATCGTTTTTAGTCCCGATTCGTAACCCCCCTATAGTCCCGGTTTTCAAACCGGGACTACGAATCCGGGGCTAAAGATCCCTATCTTTAGTCCCGGTTCAAATACCCGGGACTAAAGATCGATTTACCAACCGGGACTAAAGATGGGAGTGGGCAATAGTTTTTTTTTCATTTACTTACTATTTAATCTCTAATTTATTTTCTCCCAAATTAGGTGGGATGCGTACCATCCCAAATACACAAATCAATCATATACACTACAGATTATACAACCCAAATCAAACCCCAAATCAAAGAAACATCCGAAATATACAAATCATACACAAATCATGTACATCTCAGATCCATACCATGAGATTCAAAAAAAAATTTATACATCTCAATCCATACAATGAACCACAGATTCTTCATCTCAAACTACACATGGATCACAAATTCTTTGAAAAAAAAAAGAAAAAAAAACGAAGCAAAGCCGCCGGCCGGCTGAGCCGGCTGCTGCCTCCCCTCCTCCTCGGCCGCCGCCGCGCCGGGCCGCCCACCCCCTCCTGCTGCGCACACTGGATCGAGTTGGGAAGGGATAAGAAGGAAAAGAGATGAGGAAGGGAAGAGATAAGATTAGAGATGGAGCGAGAGAGGAGTGGGTGTGGATGAGAAAAGAGTGGACGAGAAAAGAGGATAATTAATAGGGATTATATAGTGTGTTTTGATCTTTAATCCCGGTTCGTAACACCTGATCTTTAGTCCCGGCTGGTGTTACGAACCGGGATGGATCCCGGTTCGTAACACCAGCCGGGACTAAAGATCCTGGAGGGGCCTGACAACACCTGACAGCATGTGAACCGGGACTAAAGATCGGTTGGTAATACCATCCGGGACTAAAGATCATGTAGTCCCGTTCTACTTATAAACCGGGACTAAAAACCATCTTTAGTCCCGGTTTTTACTGCATCCGAGACTATTGTGGTTTTTGGTCGACCGGGCAAAGATGGTTTCTCCACTAGTGGAGTACGTACTCCTGGGTGTATGGAATCATTTACTCTTTTGTACACCCAGGTGTATGTACTCCCTCTTCCTTGTTGGATATCCATTAGTTGATAATGAATAGTTAGATTAAAAAGAAATAAATAATATTAATTTTTCAAATTTCTTCATGTCCATCCGTAGGTGTTCTATTTTTTCAAATTTTTGCATGCATGCACACTGCCGAGGAATGGGCACGTTTAAAATTTGCATAGCACTTCATACAGCCTTTTCGAGATCATACTATGTACCACCATACATTGGCTATTGGTAGTATATACTTTTTTTTTCTATATCGGTACTATATTTCACTTTTTTCTGGATCAGTAGTATATACCACTATTTCTAGATCAGTAGTATATATACCGCTATTTCTAGATTAGTAACACACCGTTATTCCTGATTAGTTGTAACATATTTTTCTGGATTTTTGGACTACTAATATATATCACTTTTCCTACATTGGTAGTAACTTTTTTTCATACTAGTATATACTGTTATTTGTTATTTCTAGTGTACTAAGTATATACCATTTTTTTCTAGATTTTCAGTATATACCACTTTTCTAAATTAGTAGTATGTACTGCTTTTTTTTTGTCAGTATGTACTCAATGACGATTTGGCCAGCACGTATATACTGCATTCCTCATTGAAGCTAGATTGTTTTTTTTTTGCATAATAGTAGTATATACTGATTTTTTTTTTCGTTGACGGAGTATATATATACTGCCCCCCCTTTTTTTTCAGTATAATGTAGTATTCTTTGGCCAGTATATACTACAGTCCTCATTGAAGATATATGTACACGATTATTAAAAAATATGTACTCGTAGCAGATTTACCCAGCAAGGGGTGTGTATAGAATTGTACGAGCTGCAGAATTGTCAGAGTTACAACAACTACTGAGTATATATATCGCTGGAGAAAGAAGTATCGTTTCAATTTTTGTACAAGAATTGCATCGCCTCAATTATGATCGAGGCTGTCACCTGGCCGGAATCTCTGCTGCACGGCCATACAGGCTAGCCAATGGATCGATGCCGTCGTCGTCACCCGGACACCGCCCGGGAAGCGGCGAGATGAATGATGGCGCCGGAAGCAAAAATCAGTATATACTACTAATCTGCAAAAAAACAATCTAGCTTCAATGAGGAATGCAGTATATCCGTACTGGCCAAATCGTTAATGAGTACATGCTGATATTTAGAAAAGTGGTATATACTGCAAATCTAGAAAAAAAATATTATATACTCTCTACTTGAGAGAATCCCTTATATGCCACTAGAATTTGACCAGTTCCCTTATATGCCACTTAAAATTAGCTTCTCCCTTATATGTCACTAGTTCAAGTTTTTCCACCCTTTTATGCCACTCCCACCACTATAGTGTTAGTTGACTGTTAGTCAAAGGTTAGTTTTTTTCGTAAATGACCAATATGCCCTCTCAACTAAAAAATGTGTAAACTTCAAAAAATCATAACTAGTTTATTTTAACTCCTTTTTGAGTGAACAAAATTTTTTCATAACCAGTGAAAAATGCTCTTTATATTAAAAATATTGTTGGAAAACTGCATGTTTCATGCTTACATTGAAAATTTATTTGTAATGGTAATGGTAATGGCTAAAATTGCATGTGATGCAGAAAAAATCAATTTTCATATGTTATATCCAGTAGCTATATTAGTACTAAAATACCTATTATTGTTTGTATACTAATTCTCAAGGGCAAATGCGTCTTTTTACAATCAAGTTAACGGTCAACTGACGGTGGATTGACGGCAATGGCATAAAAGGGAGGAGAAACTTGAACCGGCGGCATAAAAGGGATAAGCCAATTTAAAGTGGCATATAAGGGAGCCGGTTAATTTAGAGTAGCATATAAGGGATTCTCTCTATATACTTAGTACACTAGAAAAGCATATACTGGTAAGAAAAAAGTTACCGCCGCTCAGGAAGCGGCGAGATGGATGACGGCGCCGGAAGCAAGATCTATGCATGCATCCAAAGAAAATTAATTAAACAGAAGTTCACAATCATATTTGGAAACGAATGATTTGGTGCATACCTATAGAGATCTAACAAGAAAACAAAAAGAAAACAGATCCATCTTCTTGATGATCGATGACGTTGCCGTATGATTCAGCGAGCAGATCGATCACGCCGTCGCCTCCGGCTTGCCGATGGGCTGCGCTGTGGACACCATTGCCACTGGATCGTGACGTCGGCTCCGGCTTGCTAATGGGACTGCATCGTAGATGCAGAAACGCCGACAGATCACACCGTGAATGTACGCCGAATTGCCGCCGCGGACGCCGAGTCGCCGATCGATCTCACGGTCACCGCCGAATTCGTCCGTAAATCGCGGTCTCGCCCTGGGATCGATCTGTGGTTTGATTTGGCACCACCGTCTACGAACGAGAGTTTTTAAAAGTGGTTTTCACGGTTGTTCGGATCGCTATATCCACGAAAATCAAAACGGGTCCGGTAGTTAGACCCAGTACCAGGTTTGATCGGGAGCAGAAGTACGTACACCTGGCTGTGTGTGTGTCTTTATATATATATATATATATATATATATGCATATGTACATGTACAAAATAGACATATATGTATATATTAAAGCACTTAACATTTTATGTGCATATATAATATATTTACACTAAAGTAAATGTGTACATATATAAATATAGATATGTATTCCAATTCATTATGTCCTAGCTACGACTTCGACGTAGTCGTTATTTCAGAAGTTAACGACTTATGAATTGTAGATCCGTCGTAGTAGAATTCACCCTCGAGATCAAGGACTTGTTCATTGATGAATCCCATGAGTTGTTCTTGAACAGCCGTGATAAAGTCCTTGTGTGTGAGGTTGTCCCTCATGTGAATAACCTATGAATGTATGAAGTTAATTAGTAAACAAGAAATCGATACATACGCAATGAAATTTTGAATGGTTTATTTATACGTACATCGAGTTCTCTTGTGGTGATGATTTGGGTTGTAACGCAGTGGCAATACTCGCATACGTAGTAGCCGCACAAGTTAGTTCCCTCTTTCTGCTTTGCACACTATATACATGACAAACGACGAGAGATTTAATATACACTTATATTTGAATTAGAGATTCGATATAAATTTTGATCATGTACTCACTACAAATTTGAACCTCCCGCGAAGTTTTTCTTTCCAAGTGCCGCGGACCAAATGATGGAACCGATACCAAACCCTACATGGAGTTTAAAACTATATATGATTCGTACTAGCAATAGCAAAATTCGTAATAATTAATAACACTGGAACATATGACATTACCTGTTTATAAGTTCAAAAATCTGGTCAAAAGTAGACTCATCTTCATTCATTGAGTCATAGACATTGACTCTGCATTCCTTCAAGTCGAAGAGTAAAAGGACCCAGTGGAATCTGCAATTTGTGTGAGATGATATATGAAACACTGTGCATCTATATGTACGGGAATGAAATTTGTTCGGTAGATAGTAAAAACTAACTCTGTGTTGTACGGCAATAGTATGAACGTCTTGAAATGCTGCACCTTGAGGAGATGGACGAGATTGACCTCTGTGGGTTGCGGATACTTGGTGACCATTTCAACGTTTACTTTCCGAGGGTCGATGAATCCAGTATTGAAAAACCCCCGCTGTCGGGCCCTTTAAATCTCCATTCTACAACGATAAAGGAATTGTTATATATGGTGTACATATATACAAGGAGCTAATTAAAGGAACGTAAGAAATATAACTCAACGATATGTACAAAATCCATGCGCTCAGAATAGAGACGTCGAGGGCATCCAGTTGGTATAGTTCGTAGATATCCTTGAAATTGATCCAGTGAACATCTTCTCCTTGTAAGAAGTCGGAGTTCTTGATCCTCGCTCCGATAATCTCCCTACCGCTGGCGCTCATCTCCATGTACCATTCATGGAATTGGTACATCTGTGTCGGTAGGGACTGCAGCTGCTCAGGCTTGCCAAGCGGTTTACCAAGTTCGTCAAGGTGTCTCACTTCCGCCTTTGGAGGTGCACCTCTAAGCAACTGAGCCCTAGTTAGCCCGATGTCAGAAATGAATTCTTTTATTCCAATTTCTTGCCCGGTCACCAACGGCTCGACCTCCTGGTTTGGTTGCTCTCCAAGCTGAGGGACTTTTTTGGACTTTCCATAATATGCTTTCCTAAGTGTTCGCTCATAGTCCGTTAGCTTTAAGGCCTGCTTGAGTGGTCCCGACATCTTCTGGAAGAACTTCTTGGCACTCGGATCTATAGGAATCTGCTTTTCTGGACTTCGATGTTGATGAGATTTCTCCTCTACACTGGATCTTATAGGCGAAGTATAAGCCGATTGGCAATTTACCCATCCTGAATTGCCTAGCCGAGCTCATTGGGTGATAGAACTCATAGGACACTTGTATATTTCTTCCTTGATGGATGCCAACTGGAAGAATACATGGGCAGATAGCAACAGAAAAGACTTCTCTGGACTTATCAAACTTCTCAGAATTGATTTCTTCAAATCTGAAGTCCGATGGTAGCTCAAAGTCCTTTGAATCTTCATATGCAAACCAGACTCGATCTTTTTGGAAACCATCATAGAAACTACAGAACCGGTCCTTTAGAAGTTCAGCCGATAGCTTCGCTCCAGAATCGGCTGGTGTTGATGCAGCTTCTCTATAGGACATGCATCTGCAATGGGTTAGTTCTTCCCCATCTTCATTTGTGATCGGCTCTAATCTTGGAAATTGAGACTCTGACAGAGCTGGCCGATTCACAGCTTTCATGGCAACTAGGTTGAGCCATGTTTGCAGTAGCCACCATGGGTGACCTGCACCTACTACTGAGCCTGTGGCTATCCTAGCCGATGCACTGTTAACCAGCGGCGCCTCTATCGGTATCCACACGTACAGGGACGGAACGCCACGTGTAGATGTGCTAGCACCCGCGCGTGGCTAGGGTTTTGCTCGGGAAGGGAAGTGACGGCTAGGGTTTGTCACGTGATGCAATGCCTCTGCCGGTCACACCCCTCACGAATATATAGGATCCATCACTCGGGCCTCCAAGGCCTGTAGAACTCCTATTCAGATCCCTATCCGAATTAAGCTCATATTGGATCTCCATCCAATCCCCTTTTTCTGGCCCATTAAGCATGCAACCATGTAGGTTCATATATACTCGGCTGTAACCCGAAAACTCCTTTTCGGTCCACGCATCAATAGCGGCCCCTAGCAGAACGTATTGACCCACCGGGCATACATAAAGATCATATCAGCTGAACCTCTAGTGTATACTAGTATGAACCCCTTTGCCTCACGATATCGATTAATCTCAAGGCTAGATATGTGCCATTCTCTAATAGCTCAATCATTCACTCGAACCTGTTGATATATTATATCACTTGTGATTGACTCCTCAATCACCTTTGGCATGGCCATGCACTTCCATAATCTACAACATCGAGGGGCCTAGAGATATCTCTCCATAGGAGGGGCAAATCCCATCTTGATTATTCATATCCCACTACATGTTTCATAGCATACCCGAAAACTACTTTTATAACTACTCAATTAAGGAGTAGTGTTTAGCAGTCTCTAAGTAAGCTACCACTGGTGGAGAAACCATCTTTGGTCGGTCGACCAAATTCCACAATAGTCCCGGTTGCAATAAATTTTGATATTTAGTCCCGGTTGGTAACACCAACCGGGACTAAAGATAAGATGATCTTTAGTCCCGGTTCAAAGAAGTTGGTGGGTACAGTTAAGCTCCAATTATCTTTAGTCCCGGTTGGTATAAACAACCGGGACTAAAGATCTATTTTTAGTCCCGGTTGTTTATACCAACCGGGACCAAAATAAACTGCCGATATCTCCTCGGTATCCCCTCCCCTTTTTTATCTCCTTCATTAAAATCCACCGAGACTTAGTCTCGGTATCCGCCTCCTCCCCTTCTTCCTTCTTCCTCTCCCCTTCCTCCCCTTCCGGCCTTCCCCTCTCCTCCGATCCCCCTCCCCGCCTCCTCCTCCTCCTCCTTCCCCTCTCTACTGCGGCCGGGCGGCGGCGACGAAGCGAGCCAGCTGGGCGGCGGCGACGAAGCGAGCCGGCCGCGCGGCGGCCGTGCAGCAAACGGTGGCGGCGGCCGTGCGGCAGCGGCGGAGCGAGGCCGCCGCGCGGTCAGGCGGCGGCGGCGGAGCGAGGCCGCCTGCCGTGCGGCAGACGGGCGGCGACGGAGCGAGGCGGGCGCGCGGCCGTGCGGCGGCGGCGGAGCGAGGCGGCCGGGCGGCAGCGGCCGGTGGGGCCGCGCCTGGCGGCGGCTGGCAGGCGGCCGGCGGCCGGCGGCAGCGGCAACCCATTTGCACATTTGTGTGGATAATTTTGTGATTCATTGCACGTTTGTATGGATCTGTGATGTATTTGATATGTTTGTAATTTTTGTAAGATTTGTGATGTATTTGATTTGTGTGTATAAGTAACTTTAAGATTTGGGATGTTACTTTGATTTGGGAATTTGGGTTTGATTTGGGATATATATCCTACTCGATTCGGGAGAAAATAAAAAAGAAACAAAAAGAAAAGGGGACCATCTCACTGCCGCTTCCCTCACCAACCGGGACTAAAGATCCCTCTCTTTAGTCCCGGTTGATAACACCAACCGGACGCGAACGAAAAAGAAAGAGATTAGATAGATAGATTACGCGGTTGAACCGGGACTAAAGATAGCGATCTTTAGTCCCGGATTGGTAGTCCCGGTTTGAAAACCGGGACTACAGGGGGGTTACAAACCAGGACTAAAAAGCACTTCTCCACCAGTGTATTACACATGTTGTGAACCATGATAATCTCAGGTCTAAGGATTCAACACCAACACTAAATGAGATCACTGATGACACAATACATATGGCTCTTGCAGTGTCTCATGTTGGGTCTATCCAACAACATGTTCACCAATATGTGTTCACATTATTAATTTGGTATCTCTATACCATAATACATGAGACATGATCATTAATTAATATATATGCTGATCATATAAACATATTTGTTCCACATATGATATTTGATCAGGGATCGTTTAGAAATAGTAACAAACAATATAAGAGTCTCATGAAAGAATCACATATTGATTAACCAATAATGAGTTATCTATTTTAAGGAACAATATCGGATAAATATGTAAACATAATATGTGATACAATCATCTCTACGATTGCCTCTAGGGTATATCACTAACACAAACCCGTAGCAAGCAGCGAGCGGCAGCCTCCACGCGCTACTCCGCGAGCGCTGCGGAGCTCCGGCCGACGCGGCAGTCCGCCTCGGTGCCGAGCCGCGGCTCCGCCGCCTCCTCCGGCAATGCGTGGAGCGTCGCGAGGCTCCATCACCTCCGAGGCCACGCGCGACTCCGCCGGTCGCGTGCGGCTCCGAGCCTCCGACACCCTCCACTGGCTGCCCGCGACCCCGCCGAGTCGACGTCGCGACCGCGTGCGGTCCATCGCCTCCGCGGCCACGCGCAGCTCCGCACCTGACGCACGGCTCGGACTCCTCCGCCGGCTAACGTCTAGCGATGCCGCGTGCGGATCCGCCGCCTCCGCCGGCCACGAGCGGCTCGATCCGCGGCCACTTTGCGCTTCCGCCGGCCGTATGCGGCTTCGTCGCGTCAGCGGCTCCGCGCGGCCGGCTTCGCCGCCTCCGCTGGCCGCGTGCGCCGCCGGTCGCGCGTGGCTTCGCCGCCTCCGCTCACCGGCGCCGGCCTCCGTCGGCTCCGCCACGCCGGCCTTCGCGCCGTAGGCGATGCCGCACCCGCCTCGGCCAAGGCCGCCTCCGCAGGAGGGCCGTGTGCGGTTGCCTGGTCTCATGACGGCCATTGCTGCGCCACACTTCAGCTGCACGAAGTGGGCTCACTCGTGCGCACTCGGCGCCAGCAGGCCCTGAGCAAAGGGAAACAGGCGGCAGGTATGCATGCAAATGCATGGTTGCATGCATGGTCCTGTTCACGTATAGATTAGAAAAGAAAACAAACAAAAAAACAAGAAGAAGAAGGAGAAAAGGAGGGCGTACATATGGGTCCGCGGCATGACCACCCTCGTGGGAGGTAGATTCTAATGACTCGAGTGGATGTCCACTCATTTAGTGTATGTTAACTAAATGATCATGAAAAAATTTTAAAACAAATTTCAAGAAAGATTAATATATAATATATCACTACACAAACATGTAACTTAAAATTCAACTTTTATACTTATGATTTGTTATTTTTGTTACAACTTGTAGAAGTCGAATTTAAACTTGCATGTTTGTGGGGTGATATATTACATATTAATCTATCTTGTCAAATTTTTTGAATTTTTTTCATACCCATTTAGTTGACAAGCAACAAATAGGTGGATGTCCACCTAGGTGATTAAAAGTGTTTCCCCACCCTCGTGCGATCCACGCCGCAGCATGTAGCCGCATGCGGCTTCGCAGCTCCGCCTCCGAGGCCCCATGCGCCTCGCCGCCACCGCGGACAGGCGAGGATCCGCCGGCCGCGTGCAGCCACGAGCGCTTCCGCCTGCCGTATGCGGCTTCGTCACCACCTCTGCGGCGACCACGGTTCGCCGCCCCCGCACGGCCCCGCTTGCTTCCGCTGATCGCGCCAGCCGGCTCCTTCCACTCGGTGTGCGTGTGGCCCCGCCGCCTCCACAGCCCGGCGCGCAGCTGCGCCCTGCTCGAATGGTCGCGCATGCGAATGCATGGCACTGTTCACGTGATTCTCTCTCTCTCTCTCTCTCTATATATATATATATATATATATATATATATATATATATATATATATAGTAAATTATAAAGAGGGCTCCACTCGCAGCAAGGTCCAGGGCGGCGCTGCCACGGCCCCGTGCAGTTCCGCCGAGCTCCGCCGGACAAGCACGGCCTTGTACGGCCCCGCCGCGGGGCCGCGTCATGTGAGACCTCCCCCCTGCGGCCTCGCCGACGCGGCGGTTGGGCCGAAGGCCACGCATCCCGAGCCTTCCGGCAGACCCGAGCACGAGCACACGCCATGCGCGGCCTGGTGATGGCGCTGTCCCAGCCACTCTGTGCAGGGCTCGGCACAGCGACCGCCGACACGGCCAAGGGTCAGCACTGAAGTTGCATTTATCTCCCTAGTAGGTTTTGGTGATTAATGATAAATAAGGTTAAGAGACTAATGTGTTTATTGAGATATTCAGGTCCCAAGGTGAACTTAGGACATCAAAAGATGCTTGGAGACCCCTACAACATTCATTCAAAGCGGATTTGAAGCTCCAAGGTCAATAGGATAGTTTAATTTTTGAAATCGAGTTTTAGGAAAAACCGTACTATTAAGAGGGGTTCCAAGTGTTGTTCTGAGATATAAAAAGTGCTCTTAGTGGGTTCCTTGTGGTAGAATATTTTTGGGAGCCATTTTTGCAAATGGGTCCAGACCGGACAGAGAAGGCTGGCCGGAAGTTTCGGTCCCTGGACCCGGAACTTCCGAACCTTGCGACATGTGAAATTTTCCTAAGTGTTTACTGAAAGTTCCGAATTTTAGGAACTTCCGGACCTCTTCCAGTTCAAAAATGTGAGTAACGGCTAGATGACGTCACCTAGCCGTTATATATATCTAGATCGCACCCAGCTCACCTTTTGGCCATTTTCACTTTAGTTCTTTCATGCCCTAGGTTGTTCTAGCCTCTCCTAAGATCCCTTTGCTTCCTCCACTCAAATCTAGAGCCATTCTTGTGAGATTGAGAGAATAGATGAGAGTGTAGGAGTGATTTGGAGAAGGTTTGAAGACTAGGTGTGTTTGAGCACTTGGATATCTTGTGGGCTGTCACTTGGGCTTATTACTCTTGGAGATCTTCTCCTAAATGGTTAGGTGCCACCTGAGAGCTTCCAAAGATCATGTGGATGTCCCGAGAAAGTTTGTGAAGGTTTTCCTCACCTCCGCAAGGAAACGAGGTAAGTGAGTAAAGATTCTTGTGCTGAGATTTCAGAGGTTCTCCTAGGTAGAGCAACTTGCACTTGTGGTCTTTTCTAGAAGGATTTGTGAGTTGGATCTTGGTGGTCACTCAAATTCTAGAAAATGACCTAGAAGTGTTGAGTTGAAGGCCTCAGACTTCTTCTAGGTTCTTTGCACGGGTGAGGCAAGAGGTTAATCGAGACCCAGCTCTTTGGAGCACCTCAACGGAGAGTAGGATTGCAATATTCGAACTTCAGGAAAAAATCGCCTTTGTCTTCTCTGTGATGATTCTATGCATGTTGCTGTGATTGTGTATTTGCTCTTTCTTCCTGTAGTTTAATTCGTGCAAATTAGTTTAAGTCTCTACTAGATCTTCAATTTTTTCTGTTGCCCGGAAGTTCCGGTGGTTAGAACACCGGAAGTTCCGGACAGTCTGAGCAGATCGGAAGTTCCGGTGTTCCACACCCGGAGGTTCCGAACTTGCTGAATTTTACCGCTGTGATTTGTTTGTGAATTTCAGGAAAACCTATTCACCCCCCCTCTAGGCTACATCTTTGCGCGTTCAAGCACCACCTACGCGCTCAAGATCGGCTCGCACCTCCGCGGTTGCCCTGCCTCGGGCAATAGTAGGTACAATATCATGCAATTACATTTCAAATCACAAGAAAAAATAGGCCATGATAAGATTCACGTGGCCTCTGCTCCGCGAAGCAATTTCCTTAGCCAAGTCATGTGAGACCTCCATGTCCAAGAGACTGGTGAAGCAATCTCCGTGGCGGAGTCAGCGTTGAGACCGTCCTGGCTCCGGCCGGATGGAGTAGTTCTCCACGACTCTTGAAAACAAAAGGAAAAAAAGGTCATGATGAGATTCACGTGGCCTCCGGTCCGCGAAGCAATTTCCTTGGCCAAGTCATGTGAGACCTCCGCGTCCAAGAGAACTATGAAGCAATCTCCGTGCCGGAGTCAGCGTTGAGACCATCTTGGCTCCAGCCGGACGGAGTAGTTCTCCACGACTCTTCTAAACAAAAAGAAAAAAAAGGTTATGACGAGATTCACGCGGCCTTTGCCCCGCGAAGCAATTTCCTTGGCTAAGTCATGCGAGACCTCCGCGTCCAAGAGACCAGTGAAGCAATCTCCGTGGCGGAGTTAGAGTCGAGACCGTCTAGGCTCTGGCCGGACGGAGTAGTTCTCCGCAACTCTTCAAAGCAAAAGGAAAAAAGGTCATGATGAGATTCACGCAGCCTTTGCCCACGAAGCAATTTCCTTGGCCAAGTCATGCGAGACCTCCGCGTCCAAGAGACCGGTGAAGCAATCTACATGGCGGAGTTAGTGTTGAGACCATCCTGGCTCCGGCCGGACGGAGAAGTTCTCCACAACTCTTCAAAACAAAAAGGAAAAAGGTCATGATGAGATTCATGCGGTCTCCGGTCTGCGAAGCAATTTTCTTGGCCAAGTCATATGAGACCTCCGCGTCCAAGAGACCCAGTGAAGTACCCTCCGTGGCGAAGTCAGCGTCGAGACCGTCCTGGTTCCGGCCGGACGGAGTAGTTCTCCGCGACTTTAAAAAAGATAGGTTAGCAATTGATATATATATATTGCAGTCTTAAGCTGTGTAGGTTTGCAATTCTAAGCCTCGGCTAAGGCTCCGCAAGTTGCTCCAAATTCCGAGCCTCTCTACGGTAGGCTCTGCGTTCGGAGCCCCTCCGTGGTAGGCTGAATTCGGAGCCACTAAAAAAAAAAAAAAAACTCCGTACGCTCATGCACATCAACCCGTGCGTTCAACTTCGGCTGGCCTCCGGCGCGGGGCATGCCTCCACATCGAGCTCCGGCTTCGACCTTGTGACCCCGCTGATGCGCGATAGGCCGTGGCTCCTTGCCGGCTCCACCCAACGGCGCCGGGAGCTAGCGCCGCGCCGCGCTTCGGCCTCGCGTGGTGGGCCTTGAGGCGCCGACAATGCTCCGCGTGGACTCGGCCTCGTCGCGCCGCCGCTGTTCCATGCTTCGGCCATGGCGAAACATCGTCAGGCCCCACGACGCCGCTTCCGTGTCATGCTTAGACTGCTTCGCGGAGGCTTCGTCCTTGTGCGCCGCCGCTGAACAACGGCGCGGCTACTAGCGCCCTCAGGCCGTCAGACGCACAAGAAAAAGAAGAAAGAAACAGAGAGGTGGTGCGCGGCACAGCATGCATCGCACATGCGTGTGCAGCCATCACGATCGTGTGCTGTCCTGCAGTGCTAGCTAGAATAGCTAATACGTACTGCCAGCATGGTCAGGATGGAACCCACAACCACGTCAAACTTGACGACCACGCGCCATGCAACGCGCGCGCCGGGGTACTGAGGTACTCCGCCGCCTGCTCTGCCAGCACACTCGGGAACCGCCGCCTCCGCTAGCCCCGCGTGGCTCGGATTGCTCGGAACGCTCCGGAGCTGCCGCTAGCGCGCCAAGCTTCGGCCGCTGGTCACCGCGCCCGCCGCGGCAAGGGAACTCCGTGCATCTGTCGCCGCCTCGGCCAACCGGCATCGTCGCCTCCATGAGCGCCGCGGGGCTCCGGCCGTCGCGGCTGTCCGCGACCCCGCCGAGTTGACGTCGCGACCGCGCGCGGCTCCGTCGCCCACGAGCGCCTCCGCTGGCCGCCCGCGACTCCGCTGAGTCGACGTCGCAACCGCGCAAGGCTCCGTCGCCTCCGCGGCCACGGGCGGCTCTGTCGCTTCCGCCACGGGCGGCTCCGTCGCTTCCGTAGCCTCCGTTCGCCGTTCGTCGCAAAATTTAAAATTATGTTGTCATTTTAATATATTTGAATAATATAATGAGAGAATATATATGCTATTATATGAGAGGAAATACTAGCCGCGTAATCTGCGCGGGCCACTATGCTAGTTTTATAAAATTTCAATGACATGGTTACGAATAGGCGAATTATAATGGCATTTATCTAAACATGCACATTTACAATGGCATGAATCCAATTAACCCTATTTTATATGTGTTTTGAATTTGCTTCAGCATATTGACCTGGATGTGCATTTGTGTTCCATTAAAATGTTATATTGTTTGGTGTTCCATGAAAAGAGGTGGATATGCAAACTGAATGTGCTTGCTCACTAAACCATGGTAGCTGCAGTAATTTCTATAACTTGATGTAAGGAAGAAAAAGATAAAAGATATATATGTTAAACTTTCGATGGTCCCATAATCACTTGAGCCTATTTATTTACATGTTCTTGCCCTCCTCTCCTAAATCACAATGTGTGCTTTGTAAGACATGAGATCTCACCATGTTCTCTGCTACTCCAATGGGTGATGATGGTGATGGCAAGAGCATAAGAGAATGCTGCAAATAAAGCTAGGCTAGGTGAATTCTATGCAATTTATTCTACTATGCATATCTTGGGATGGAAGTAAATTTGTTGGTCTATTCAGTTCTTCTTTAGATTATTGACTAAACCAAATAACCAACTTGGTGCCGTTTACTTTACAGGAGGTTTTCATATTAGTTTTTTTTCCCTCTTATGCTATTCTGGTCCTTTAGTTAACAGTACATGGAAAGTAGTTTCTTTTTGTTGCTATATTTACAAGTAATCATGAGTTTCATGTAATAGCATCAATAATATAACATATGAAAAACAATTATAATCACCATCATTCTCAGGATGACACTTATGATGTGCATTCAGTTTATCATTATATTCAGAGCTTCATCTTCCTTCCTATGTACATATTGGCCTTGAGTGTGGTAAGAAAGAAATTGAGATATGGCTTGTACTTCTACACCTTCAAGTGAGGTACAGAAGTTTTTTACATAGTGAAGGAATTTGCACAACACTGTTCTTTGGACGGTAATTTCCCCCTACTTTGTTTTCAAGCTTAAAATATATTGTTCTTGCCTATTCAAATATTCACCCTCTTGAGATTAGTTTATACTTATATAACTTTTCTCATATTAAAAAATGCGCATGATGCTGATATACAATCAATGACATTATACATGATGTGATTTTTTAATGATTAAGGCTAGGTCATGAATTTGTGGCCGCTTTGATGTATATACTTTTCTGAGACAAGTCTTTGGCATTTTGTACTTTTTAGAGTGAAGTGGCACCTTCAGCATGATCAAGCAATCTTTGAGATGTAACCTTTGATTCTGATTTCCGAAGTATGAATCGACGTGCTTAGATTTTTCTGATAGTTGTGTCACACTTGTAGTTGAGTGAATTTGCTGGTTGAATGGACAAAGGAAGAAAGCTCCGACACCAGAGGTAAGAGTATAGCCATGCTCCACACGATTTTCTGCAAATTTTTTGAGCAGGGTATTGATGTACAGCATGTCTCAATTTATACCATGTAGGTGATATTTTGATTTCATCTAATTGTGATGTATCACTGCACTATTGTAGGAGTTGGCTGAGCTGGAAGCGAGGCGTGAACGTGTCAAGCAAAATATTGAATAACGCATACGATGATTACATATTATATCCTCTCTTATTCTTTTATCCTTAACCCGATATTGATAATAAGAAAGTGTTTTATCCTCTCTTATTCTTATCCTTAACCCTATATCCGGATGCACATATTAGATCTGTATAGTTTATGGACTTACTTTATTACACTCTAATTTTAAGAAAGAGTAATTATTTTACTTAGAAGAAATTTGATTCACTATAGAGATTTTATTCAATAGCCTCAAGATATAAACATCTTTGTTTGCTTAGAAAAAATAGTTTATAAAATATATTTCAAGGAATACTTTTATTAGCTGCAATAATACATTAGAATATGCAAGAATTAAGTTTGAATAGTTTAAAAAGTTTAAATGTCATATACTAATTTTCTTTATTTTCTATCTCTACCTTTAATTTCTATATAGCCCAACTACTAAAGCCCAACAAACACAACCCACCTAGCCCACTTAGTCCACCGTCTTCCTCTTCTCTTTTTTTTTTCTCGTTCTTTTCCTCTCCCTCACGCAGTCATGCTCTCTCCCAGTGTCGCCGTCCTCCCAGACCACGGCGCCAACGCCGTCGTGCTTCCTCACGCCGGTACCGGACTCCAACTCCGGTAACCCTTCAGCAGCCGCTGCGAATTGGTTCCCCTGGCTCCCACGAGCCCGTTCCTTCTAACCCTAGCTGACTGGCCCCTCATACGAGGTGCTGCCGCCGGACTCCTGCCCTTATCACTCGGCCTCCGGTGTGGTTGCCGTGCAGAAGGCCAGTGCTCGCGTCGGCAACTCCGGCGATCAGCATTCTCACAGATAAAGATCCTCTCTATGCCCATTTATTCCCTGTTCTAGCTCTACTATTGTGCACTTAAGTGTCCTTTCCTGTGTGGTGAACTGTACAATACAATAGACCCTGTTACTTGTGATGTGCTATGGTTGATGTCCTCTTACATGGTCATATTTTGTGAACTGTGATGCTTCGTCCTGTTATTTGTGATGGCAATGGACTAACCATATATCAACTTGATGTGCTCTGCTAATGATTATATGCTCTGTTAGTTCTAAGTTTCTAATTCAATTGACTCACTCTGAATAGATGATGGCTATATATTTATGAATGAATGAATAAGTGAATGCTCACATGAATCAAGTATGTGAATTTTGTAGTACAAAAATTGAAAGCACACTAACAGGATTGGTCCTTATATGTCTGCTTGCTTGCAAAAAAAAAACTGAATTTCTGAAATTAGTGGCACATTAGCAGAATCAAATCCCTGAATGAGGTTTATTGAATGATGCAGCAATTTGCATGTTCTACAATTTGATAATTATGGCAAGATCTGTACTGTAGATAGTTAAATTATAACTTATGAAATCTGACATTGAATAAAAAGAGATGGTGACTAATTTCTTTTGATGATTTACAACTACTATCTATATGTCCTGACATTTATGTATGCTTTACAGAGCAAGTAACACAATTTATGTCATACTTGATTAGAATGGTTGATGAGGCCAATAATTGAACTATTGATCAACTAATTATATATATGCAATTGATCTCGATGCTAAGCTCTTAAATCTAATCTAATCTAATCTATCTATTGTACAAGGTTTTCTACTCATTAATCTTAATGCTTCCAATTTTACTGGAAGTTACTGTTGTGGTGAACTCCATTCGGTGAATTTTGAGATTTTTCTCATGTGCAGTTCTTCGGTATGCCCATCTACCAAACCACACATGCAACCGACTAGGAATCACCCTAGAAAGAACCATCCTCGAAAGCTCCGGTACCCGGTGCAAAGTAATCGTCACTAGGCACCTCACATCCTGCATCAAGTCTAAAAACAACAACAAGAGGTGGGTCAATACACTAGGTATTGGCAAGTCCTACCCAAACCTTGAGAAACCTACGACTATTGCAAGCTAAGATCAAGGGTGGCTATATTTGTGGCTCATTTTCAGCATAAAGCAAATTTTGTTTCACAATAGTAAATAATAGTAGATTGCAACGAAACTTTGTAAATCGAAGGATAAACAACAGTAATAGTAACATTAATGTTATCAGAGTACAATCCTTGTGCCCTCAATGGCAACAAGTAACAATTTTATTCTTAACCCACGCTGGGCAAAAATCATCACCATTATTCACCATACCCATTTCACAATTTATTTAACTAAAATCACCAACACTATGCTTGTATCATTTCACCAAGTCGCTCATGACCATGAGCACGGCTAATCGATTAGTTTAGACTCTGCAGAGTTTATGCACTTTACCCACATGACACAGGCTAGCAATCATGTAAACCATGCCACGCGATACCAAACCGGTACCCGTTTTGCTAGCCTGTGACGAAGCCACTACATTGCTCAAAGATTAACCTTGCATGAGCACGGAGAGTGTTTCTCCACATTGGCCATGAACCAATGCCACTAGGAAAGGTGGGCCCTAACCTAATCCTAACGCCGTGAGGCAAACAAATCCGTTCCCTCAACGAGGCACTATCCGTTATATTAGATATGCTCATACGCCCATGCCATATGGCGAACACAACCGTTCCCATAGAGGGTCACATGGGTAGCTCCTATGAACCACGCTCACACTAGTCCCTACTACAACGGCCTCCCAATGCAAGGTTAAGCAATAAGCAACATAATAAGCTAAGGTTACCCCATAACCAACACATGTTGTTGCACTGTAATCTTAGTTGGTGACATATAGTTCAGTCCTTAATTGACCCAGGCGAACACTCCCCCTATCAATGCACAACTACTACCATATGCACACTACTTGCCACCCAAGTCGAAAATCATTATTCTCAATTTCCCATTTTCATAAAGAACAATACAACTCCTCTGTAAAATTATCCCATTTGTAAAGAATGATTATCATGTCATATATAACCATCAGTAATTTTTTTTCTAAGCATGGCTAAGCAAGTAGCTATAGTAGTAGCTCGAATATACCCACAACGTGCTTGTACAGCACCCATATATACTCAGCCTAGGGCTTCAACAGTAATGATAATCAATATATCAAGGTAGGTAATGCAGCAATTAGGTCATTTCTACCAATATCCCATTTTTATAAAACATCGCATGCAATTTATACAATAGTAAAGCATTTGTGAAAATATACGACTCAACATGATCGAAGGAGGAATTGAATAGGACTTGCCTTGCTCAGTTGGTTGCTCAAATAACTCTTGGTCCTGCACACTCTCACCAACGGCAACAATCGATTCGTCCTCTATTTAAATTTAAACATGCATTCAAATGAACATCCAATAAAACTCCAAGATAAAATATGATGCATGGGTGCATGAACATGTTTAGTGTAAAGAGGGTGATTTAATATAAATTTAGGAGAAAGAATCGCCTAAATACAATGTTGTATGTGCAAGTTATCGTGTTTCTAATATTTAAAGTACGGTAAATACCACGCTTACTATTCAAATTTAAATTAGTGAAAATTTTCACAACAGTGGTGATAATTTTGAGTGTACAGTATTCAAGAGAGCATTTAAATTTTCACAAGAGTGGTGATAAATTTGGAACGAGGGGAGCGGCATGGGGGCGGCTCGGGACGGCCTTGCCGGCGGCGAGCGGCGGCGGGGCTGGCTAGGGCGGAGGAAGGGGTGGCTAGAGGAGGTCCTCGCGCTCCACCTAGGGGCGGAGGCGTAGCCGGGGGTGTCTAAAGGCAGCGAGCGCCATGGCCGGCGTTGGCGGCGGTTCTGGACGTCGGCCGCCGGCATGCTACAATCGACAGCGATTCGATTCCTTGCTAGGGGAGGGCCTAGGGACTACGAGAATCCTTACCCCGTGCGTGGTTGGAGTGGAGACGTTCCGAGGCGGCGTGGCGACGAGCTCCCGAGGTGGTCGGCGGCGACAATGGTGGCGGCGGCTCTCCGGTCGAGGGGTCCTAAAATAGATTGCGGAAATGGACTTAGGGAGGTCCTGGGAGCGTTCTGGCGCAGGGGAATGGAAGGGAACTCACTGAGGCGACGGCTCGATGGAGTGGGTTCGGCGGGGGGGGCACGACGGTGGCGCAGCCGTTCCCGGCGAATCGGAGGGTTTCGGTCTTCGGCTTTGGGATTGAAGGTTGAGGGTGGTGTAGAGAGTTAGCTGGCGCGAGGGCTCCATTTATAAGCGAGGGAGGAGCGAGGGGCGGATGCGGAGGCTGTCGTGACGCGTTCGGCGTCTCGCGCGCGCAGGCGGTGTCGGCGGGAAACACGACGTCAGCGGGGCAGAGGGAAGGCTAGCGCGGCATCGGCTTTACAGGATTTGCAGAGGGAGGTGCAGGGTGGTCGGTCTCGCCTTGTCGCTTCGGGCGTCGGCTTTGGCAGGGGTCGGCGGCTCCGGGTTGGCGAGGCTGGCTTTGCAGGCGGGAGACTTGGAGGCAGGGGCATCGGCTTTGCAGACGGCAGACGCAGGTCGGCGGCCCTGCAGAGGGAGGCAGCAACGGTCGGGTTCGTCGCGTCTCGTCGCTCCGGGCAGAGGGGCGGCGTCGGTTGGGCGTGGCGGCTGCGAGGGCAGCGCTGGGTGCGGCAGGGCATCGGGCAGAGGCGGCGTCAGCTTTGCACAGCCTTGCAGCGAGATTCGTGGGCAGCGGAAGAATAGGCGGCTTGGAGGCGACGACCTTGGGCTCGCATCCTATTTGTTCGATGGAATGCCTGCAAGGAAAGAGAGGGGAAGAAATAGGAGAGAGATGGGGTGCTGGGCCACTGGCAAGTGGGGTCCAGGGTGCTTGGGCCCATTGATCAGAGAGAGATAGGGAGATGAGAGGTCAGGAACATTCCTTTCCAAGGATTTTTAGAGAGGTCTGAGGGTTTGTCGAATTTTTTTCGGAATAGCTACATTGCTCAAAAGCATGCGCCAATTTTATTGGAAGTTACTGTTGTGGTGAACTCCATTCGGTGAATTTTTGAGATTTTTCTCATGTACAGTTTTGTTTTTGAAAATTCAAACAAGTTTCTTTCTTTTATTCCAATTTAAATTAATTTTGGGTGCTTTCATCTTTTTAATTGAGATGCAAAAACCGAGTTATATCTAACTGAATTTGTTGTTTATTATTTCTCATCATTATTCTTATTGCTTTTTTTCTCTAATTTAATTTATATATGCAAAATGAAATGATGCATAGAAAATCCAAAAACAACTAAATCAAATTTTCACCACAATAATATAAATGATTTTTTTCATTATATTGAATTTCCAAGTTTCTACAATTTGGGATTGTTACAGCTATTCCATTCATGGAATGGTGACAGCTCAACAGAGCTTACTCGGTGGAATAATTTTGAAGATTTCCACTAATTTGTTTTTAAATGGAATTGTGGTCAGATATGGAATATTTGGCACTGCACTTAAGTCCCTCGAGGTCTCTAAAATTGAAGTTGCTCTGAGATTAGGGACTGATCGATTTGTAATTATTCTAGAACTCATAGTCAGTTTTGCAAGGTTATCAATTGTCCATAAATTTTTGGTAGATAAATTAATGCTTATATATGATTTAGTCGTGCATTTATTTGCTTGCTGGGATTAAAATGATTTGCTCTAGTTTTATTTCATTTTCTCGGTTAGTATATTGATTTGTTTTATGATTTAGACCGTCAGGAAAATTGGTCTCAAGGCAGAAAAAAATAAAAAAACCACAATGCCACAATGCAATCCACATGCGAATATGGATTACTAAACAATACTTTCTCGACACATTATGAAAATGAACTAGCAAGTATAGCCACACACGAACTGATTCATCCATTAAAATTTAAGCAAACTTCCAAGTCCTGCAAGTTTTAACCAATACACATACAACCAGCAGTTCACCGTCAAGTACAATTTTTTATCACCCACTACAAAGTAAACATGGGACTACTTGTCTTCCGGCAGTAATAATCCAAGCTGCAGATCAGACAGCGAATGCACCATCTTATACCTTTTCCAAGCATTTTATCTCGAGCTATTTTCACCCCTTTTACATGTCTTCTAAATGTAACAGATTGTGGTAAAAACAAATCAAGATATATGAGAAAACAATATTGTAAGCTGAAGAAGATGATATATATATGCGAAAAAATTGTAGTTAATGAGGATATTATGAACTAAATAAATATCGAATACAATTAAATGACAGGGTAAATATCTTTCACATCAACAGGATAATAACTTAGTAATCATATGGCAGCTAATCATCAGATCAATACAAACATATATACAGTGCTTATTCCTCGTTCAGACAGTACATAAAGAAAGAAAATTAAGTTACAAACCATCGCAATACACACAGCCACATCGGAGCACATCGAGATCATGCAGTACCAGTTACAAACCATCATATCGCGCGCATATATACACACACACACAGGAGCACGCATGCATCATACAGTACCAGTTATGTACAAACCATGGCATACTACACACACAGGAGCACATCGAGATCGATGATACAGTACCAATACCAAGCAAATATAGGCAGCCAAACAGTAAATAAAGAGAGTAGCATGTATTATTACAGACCGAGATCGAGATCGAGATGGTACGGGACGTTGGTCTCTGGCAGCCAACTGCCACCATCGATGAAGCTGTCAACGGTGAAATTGCGTACCTCGTGTGGTGCAAGAAGGTGGAAACCAGGCCAGTTAACACGCTGGGTGACGTTGGCCCCAGCCCCAGTGTTGTTGTACTCCGCGTAGTAGACAGTGCTGGCGGTGGAGCGCTCTTCGGTGGCGTTGTTGATGCGCCACGCCACCCATCCCTTGGGATTGACCACGTTGCCGTCCAAGTAGGACGACATGAAGATGACGCGGGAGTCCGGGTGCCAGGGGCGGCCCAGGTAGGTGTCCACGCCCCTCAGGTCCTCCTTGGTCGACACGTTGCACTCCTGAAATACGAAACCCGAGCGGATGATGGCGAGATCGGACACATTAGCAAGGTGGCGCCCTTGCGCGGTGACGATGTTATGCCCGCCCTTCAACGGGCGGCGCGCCAGGAGGTGGCACATCTGGAAGACGGCTGTCGCCTGGCCCCACACGAAATCAACTGTCCCGGAGATAACACATTCCCTGTAGAACTGCCTGTAGCAATCCGCCAGCAGCGTGTCCTGGTACCCCGTCATCTCGCACCTGAAGAAGACGGCGCGATCCGACTTCACCACCACCGCCGCCGCCTGCATCGCCTCCGGCCCCGCGGTGTTCTCCACCGTCAGGTCACGCGCGATGAAGCTGTTCCTTTGCACGTCTGCAGTACGTGCATATATGCAAGCCATGCAGTACGTATCAACATTAAGCTAGCTAGCTAATTAAGTGTGTATGCATATATATGTTATATATGCACCGGCGGCCCACGCACGTACGCATGCATGATATCACTAATTTCAAGTTAATTAATTAGTTAGCTGCTATATACTAGTATATACTGCATGCACATCATCTAGCTAGGAGCTACTATTAATTATTTTAGTTCGTAATTAATTAAGTAGGTAGGTATATACGTATACCAAGTGATACGATTACTAGCTAGCTAGCTAGTCATATATAATTAATTATTAATAATACACATGACATGAATATGTATGCATGCTATATATAGTAAGCATAAATAATTGAAACAAAATTGGTCATACGTATGTATGGTATAGTATATGTACTTACTCAGTGTGCCCGTACAGGGCGTCCCCAGCGTAGTGTTCATGCTCTTCCTGCCGCTGATTATCGTACGTCCGATCCCATCGCCTATCATCGCAACATTATCCCTCCATATCTCAACGTCTTCGACGTACTTGCCAGCTTTCACATGGATTGTGTACCGGCGCCCGCTCGTGTCCGCCTCTGCTGCCTTCACGGCTTGCTTGATGGTAGTGTACTGGCCGGTGCCGTCGGCCGCCACGACGGCATCCACCGCCATGCCAGCCACAGATATCCCCAGGAGGCGCCGGTCTCCGGATCGCACCCAGAGAGGCAGCTGCAGCTGGCCCTGGCCGCCCCAAGTCGACGACGACTCGGCAGCTGCCCCGGCCACGGCGCCGGCGGCGAGTTGCTCCTCCGTGGCTACCAGCCACAGGAGGAACGGGAGTACTACCCAGTAGCGAAGCAGCGCTGCTTTGTAGTACTGCTTCATCTTGCTAGCTAATGATGATAGAAAAAGCTCTGATCGATCGATCGATGTATCTGTCTGTCTTGCAGCGCCTCGCAGTCCACCACTGCCTACCTATTTATACAACCACTCCAACTCTTCATGCTGCATATGCATGCCCAACAAGGGCTGGAGAAAGCTGTGTGCACTGCATGTTACTAATGGAACCAACAACTACGACTGAGGCCGGCCGGCCGGCCGGGGTCCCCATGCATTTGCATGTCTTGCTTCCTCTCTTTCTCTTTCGATTGAAGAAACACCAATAGTTAATTCATGCATGGTTGCTCTCACTGTGTGTTCTCTTGTGCAACTGAGGAGCTAGCTAGTACAACTTCAGTACGTACTTATAAACTCTTTTGATTTCGTTATTTTTATTAATTATGTCCCGGGTTAGATTTCATGTGTTTTTTCCCTGATTTCACCACTGTAGTCTCTCTCCTCTCTCTCTCTCTCTCTCTCTATATATATATATATATATATATATATATATATATATATGCATTTCAATAAGTATAACTTTTCGGTTTTAAGTTAAGAATTACTTATTTATTTCATTCCCATAAGAAAAAGGGACTAGCTAAGAAACTGTCGAGTGTTTTTTAAGAGGAAAATTTTCAAATCTAACTATACTATATAATTTCATTAGAACTATACTATAATAATAATAACTTGTATATATGTATTAAAATAATATATGCAACTTTATATCTAATTTATATAAAGATAACAATGTAGTTATAGTGTAGTTACACTATAGTTACAATGTAATTATAATGTAATTATAGTATAACTACAATGTAACTAGTATGTAACTAGAATGTAACTTAGATGTAACTTGAACAAATCTACCATAAACATACGATGATGAGACTAGCTTATGAAAAAAGGGTTTAGATCCGATGACAAAATATCTTAGCACAAATCTTAGAGCAGAATTGACGGCCAAAAAATTTGACAGTTTTCACTCAAGAAAACTGTCGACAGTCATCTAGCAGTTCCGAACAAAAATAGGCATGTTAATTAATATTGGGGTACTCCATTAATATATATGTGCATAAATTAATGAAGCAGTGATCATAGAGAATATATATATATATATATATATATATATATATATATATATATATATATATATATATATATATATATATATATATATATAGAGAGAGAGAGAGAGAGAGAGACACACACACACACTAGCTAGCTACAATTAAGCAGGCATGCAGGGGCCACTTTTTTCATAACACAACAAATTGTAAAACTACCAAAAGAGCTAGCGCTAGCTATAGCTAATATCTATATATGATCTATATATAACAGGATATGGATTATTCCCCCCACCGATAGTTAGTTATAGTAGTACTGGTCCTCGATCTAATGCTCTCTTCTAGCTAGGAGTAGTGCGTATTGATTGGTCGGCTGGTCATTCTGTGTTGCAGCGAAGAGCTATCTAATTAGTTAACTAGTAACATACAGCGATCCGTCGGCCACTCCGTGCATGTTGCAACGAAAAACTATCTTAGTAACATGCAGCTAGCCGACCGGCTGGACGATGAGACCAGTCAATCGAACATATAGCTAGCTAATAGAGATCGATCGTGCTGTAGTGGATCCACATGCATATGCCCATGCATCATGCATATATGGGACGACAGACACGGCTGGCCGGCATTCGATCGATATATGGTCTTACCGCAGATCTATCATCGATCGGTATATGTAAGACTAACAAAGCTAGCAGTGGCTAGTTAAACATTCACAGAGGTTCAATTCCTAACTTTGCTACTATAGTCTATACGTCTGCTCTCAGCTAGCTTGCTCTCTATATATCGAGCGAGCGATCGAGCACGTTCACGTGCCGCCTATGTTGGCTATATATGATGATTACATTTTAACTTATCGACAAATTCTCTACTAAAATTATAATCATAACATAACTGTATTATTATAATTTATATATAATTACATTAATTACAACCTGTATGCATGTAATTTTTAAAAATCCTGTGGTAACATACTATTACCGTGAATCCCCTCACCTGTCCATGGACAGTGATTATTAATGGCAAATTTTGTCAAGAACATCGCGACTTCGTGGTTTTAGCAGTAGGACACTACACAAATTCACTTTTTGGAGCAAAACACCCTCTAAACGTGGTTATTTGCTAGCGAACACCGTGCGTCCGTACCAATCAAATAATAAAAATAGTGTATTGGTCCTAACAAAGTGATAGGGGCCTAAATATTTACGCGGAGTGACCAAATTGCCCCTTATTTCTCTTCCTCTTTCTCTTCCTCACTTCTTCCTTCTCTCTTGCTATATCTCTCTCATTTCTCTGTTCTTCAGCGAGGCGTGCGAGCTGAGAACGGCCGCCGTTATAAGTGTAACAGTATGCGCAGCGATGACAAAGGTGCGGTGGAGTACGAACGGTATCATGTGTCTCTCCACCGGACAGCCCTCCCCCCCAAGTCGCCATTACCCCGATCTGCTCGACTCGTAATCGACGCCGCCGGCTCGGTTGCTCCAGCGTGGCACCGTTGTCTGATCCGTTCAGCTCGACGCCAGCGAATAGCGACGGCCATCCTCAACGTCCAATCCAGAGCCGACCAAGCTCTCATCCCTCTCTACACGAGGACGGTGGTGATGGAGACAAGCCCTTCAAAGCAGAGGACTGGCATCAAGGAGGATCCAATGCGGCCTGGAGAGGAGGCGAGGGTGGCACCGGTCGGCGAGGTGGAGTGGCGCGGATGAGTCGGGGTAGAGCGGTGCGTCGAGCAGGCCTGTTCTCTTAGGGAGCCGGCGGGGTGGTCAATAGGGTCCGCGTGGAAGCCTAGGCTGAGCCGACCGATGGTGCGGTTTCAGGAGAGGGCATCGGCCGGAAGAGGAACTGAGGAGGACGTACAGCGGAGAAGACAGTGTCGTCCTTGATCCAGAGAAGCAACGGCGCGAAGGATTGCTGGGTGTACGTAGCCGAGGCGCCCTGCGGGTGATGGAGGCGGAGGAAGACGATGCCGTGCTACCAAGGTTGGCAGCTCCGACTGACGCAGTGAAGAGGGGTCTGTCGGAAGCATGCAGTGAATGGGCAGGAAGAAGAGGACTAATATGACAAGTGGGGCCAGTGGTATTTTTGACCTTTGATTTTTCATGTTGTTTCTTTCTCCTATTCATATTTCACTTGCATGAATCTTGAAAAAAAATCTAAATTCAAAATTATGTGAAAGTTATATACATGTTACGTACATTAAAGTAATATGTAAATTACAATATAATTACACTATAATTATATTTACATTTGATAAATTTTTGTGAGAAAATTTGTCAATAAATATATAGAAAAATTGTTACGTAGCGACCTCCTACTCAGAGCGCATAGGGGCTTGGCTAACTAGTAATTTGCATGTGCTAACGCTACGTTGTTATTTTGTGTTGTAATTCAAATTATATAATTGATATGACAATATATGTTTTGACAGTAAGCATATAATGAAATATATTTATGAATTGCATGGGCTATAGTAAGGCAGTTGAAAAGGAGATATAATGAAGGGATCATTTCACCGGAAACAATTTCCTGTTTTGCAGGAAACCCACAATTTAGGCGATTGTGCCCTCGAAGAAGAGGGGCAGCATGGAGATGATGCAATGCTGCCTAATTAAGCATTATTTTTTAATAATGGAAAATCATCAATTTCAGTATTGGACACAACAGCCTGTCATTCCCAAATTGTTCCTATAGTCCAAGCTTAACTTGCATCTGGAATATTTCCTTCCTGCTTTTTTTCCCTATCCTTTTTTTTTCGAAAAACTGTAAACAAGGTCATGCAGGAATTTATATCATGTCAATATATGAAAAATACACGAGCTAGCTTATGGTACACAAAAGATTAAAAAACAATCATAGAGTTATTTGATCTTGGATGAAAAATACAGGTGCTAGCTTATGAAAAGCACTGCAATCACTGATAAAAAGAAGATTACTAATTAAGCAAGTGCCTGAAGAGGCCGGCCGGGGTCCCCATGCATTTGCATGTGTTGCTTCGTCTCTTTCGATTGAAGAAACACTAAAAGTTAATTCATGCATGCATGCATGGTTGCTCTCACTGTGTTCACTTGTGCAACTGAGGAAAAAGCTACTTCCTCCATTTTGTAATGTAAGTCATTCTATCATTTTCTATATTCATATTGATGTTAATGAATCTAGATAAATATATATGTCTAGATTCATTAATATTAATATGAATGTGGAAAATACTAGAATGACTTACTTTGTGAAACGGAGAGAGTAGCTAGCTAGCTAGTACAACTTTAGTACGTACTAATTATAAACTCTTTTGATTTGGTTATTTTTATTATGTCCCTGGTTAGATTACATGTTTTGTTTTCTCGGACTTGAATAAGTATAAATTTTCGGTTGTAAGTTAAACTTACTTATTTCATTCCCATGAGAAAAATAGGCGCCATTTTAATAATGGGGTACTCCATTAATATATATGTGCATAAATTAAAAAATACATATGTATACACACTAGCTAGCTACAATTAAGCAGGCATGCAGGGCCACTTTTTTTATAACACAACAAATTGTAAAACTAGCAAGAGCTAGCTATAGCTAGAAGCTATATATATGATCTATATGGATTATTCCCCTACCGATTAGCTAGTTATAGTAGTACTGGTCCTTGATCGATCTAATGCTTCTCTTCTAGCTAGGAGAAGTATGTATTGATTGGTTGGCTGGCCATTCTGTGTTGCAGCGAAGAACTATCTTGGTAACTAGTAACATGCAGCGATATATCCGTCGGCCACTCCGTGTTGCAGCGAAAAACTATCTTAGTAACATGCAGCCGACCGGCTGGACGATGAGACCAGTCAATCGAACATATAGCTAGCTAATAGAGATCGATCGTGCTGTAGTGGATCCACATGCATATGCCCATGCATCATGCATGCATGGGACGGACACGGATGGCTGGCATTCGATCTTACCGCAAATCTATCATCGATCGATACAACAAATTAAGCTAGCAATGCTAATTAAACATTCATAGAGGCTTATTAATTCCTACTTTGCTACTGTACAAGTAAGTCATACTAGATGCTATGTACTGTAGCTCTCACCTAGCAAGCTCTCTATATACCGAGCGCGCCATCGAGCGCGTTCACGTGGCTGGCCGCCCTGCTGGCGTGCCGCCTGTGTGTTATACATATCTGATAATTACATTTGAACTTGTCGACAAATTCACTTCTAAAATTATAATCATAGCATAATTATATTATTATAACTTATGTATAATTATATTAATTATAACTTGTATGTATGTAATTTTTAAAAATCCCGTGGTAACATACTATTACCTTGAATCCCTCACTTGTCCACGGACAGTCATTTTTTCACTTTCCCACTTGCTTGAATCTCGAAGGAAATCTAGATTCAAAATTATGTGAAAGTTATATAGATGTTACATTAAAGTTATAGGTAAGGTATAATACAATTACACTATAATTATATTTACATTTGATAAATTTTTAAAAGAAAACTTATTGCGCACGTAGCTCTGAGCCGTAGGGGCTTGGCTAATTAAAGCTAAGAACCGACATAATGACCGCATAAATGAAATATATGTATACCATTGTGCTTGTTCTCAATTAAACCGCTCATACATGGTACTCCCTCCGTTTCATATTATAAATCGTTTGACTTTTTTTAATCAAAGTTCTTTAGATTTGATTAAGTTTATAGAAAAAAATTAGTAACATTTACAACACCAATTAGTTTCACTAAATTTAATACTAAATATATTTTGATAATATGTTTGTTTTGTATTGAAAATATTCACTACCAGACTCATGACCTATCCTGAAGAGGAAGAAAATGTCTCAAGTCTCTTTGCTCCTCTTTCTCAAATCTTTGGAATTATGTCATGCTGCAAATGGCAGTAAAAACAAGTCAAAACTAGCGGTTGTGCTCAAGGCAAAATTTAGGTATGCACTAGTTCAATGCCCATGCTTTAGGGATATATTTTTCTATGCAAGTAAGGAAAACAGCAATAATACACATTTAATCCCTTTTAGTTCTATGCAAGTAAGAAAAACTCCAAAAATACACATATGAGGCTGTGATATATCACTTTTAATCCCATGGGAAGTGAAACTTTGAACTGTAAACAAAAATTTGTGAAATATTATTTCAGTTTGAAGAAAAAACATGTTGGGCCTCAATAATTCAAATAGAAAGAAATACATTTCAGAACTCAACCCATTTAATTATAAACACTGCCCTCAACACATTTTATTACATATGCGCAAATGAGTTAGATATGCTTGTTTCTATTGTTCACACCTGATATAAAACATGTATATTTTGCATATTCTTGTTGTTATACATGTATGGTTTTACGTTTAGATTGTCATGATTTACTCTCTAGTTTTCTAGATTAAATATTACGATGAATTGCTTATAATCACAAACAAATGAGACACCGCAGCCCCGATGTTGGAGTGGAGGAGATCATGGTTGCGTGGCTTGCTGTGGGCGCTACAAGCGACCGGAGCTGAGCAACACTTGTGGTTGTGGTCGTGGGTGGCGGACTGGCGGATGCGGAGCGATCGAGGGTGGCTGGGGAGTCGTCACGTGTAGTGGTGATGACGTTGGAGAGGAGTTTAGAAACTACAGAGGTGATGTAAATTTTTGCCAACTACAGAGGTAGGTTTATTAATAGCACATAGGTTCTTCAATAATGTTGCCTCTTTATTGTTGGTCTTGTCGTTTACTACATCCCTGTCATATTATCAATTCTTTTTGGAGTAGCTATACAACATTCGACAGTTTTTTGAATGAAAAACTTTCAATTGTAACTACTATGTAATTACAATATAATTACGTCGTAACTACATTGTAACTACTATATAACTGAAATATAAGTGATATGTAACTCATATGTAACTCTGAAAAATTGGATGGAGTAGTTGGTTAGTTGAACGAGCATGCAAGCTGTAGGTCTCATGTTCGATCCAGGTATTTTTTCCTCGACAGCACAAATCTCAAAGCATATCGTACGGTTAAAATTTCCATTTTTTCCTCGACAGTTCGATAGTTTTCATCCCTAAAAACTCGACAGTAGGATAGCAAATCTGTTCTTTTTAGTGGCCTTATAGTACGATGTAAAAATTATAATAACCAAGTAAAACCCTACGCGTTGTTGTGGAAGTTTAGTATGGTACAATAAGTCGTAAAGAGAAAAGTCCATTTTACACCCTCGAACTCTTATGCTTGTCCAAAATACACCTCTGAACTACAAAACCGAATGCAATTATCACACCCTTGAACTGTCAATACCGGACACTTAAACCCCCCCGCACTGTTTTTACCGTGGTTTTTGACACGTCGGCTTCCACGTCAGCGCACAACATAACATGGGCCAAGCCCATATTCTCTCCCGGCCGAGCCCATATTCTCTCCCTCCCCCTCTCTCTTTCTCTCCCTGACCTATTCGTTCTCCTCTCTCTCACGGCCGTTGGCAGTGGCGGGGGGCGGCGGCATTGACAGGGTTGCACGGACGGTCGCCGGCGGAAGCATCTGCATGCAGTCGTTCATGCACAACAACGACACCAACAACCACCGTTCATGATGATCATCACTAGCTCGAGCTGGATGGCCGGCTACTGATACTCCACAAGTAGTTCCCATGAAGACCCATCCAAAGGCGCGTGCGGCGACGACGCCCAGACCTTCCGCTGGCGACCGTCCGTGCAACCCTGGCAGCTGGATGGCCGCTCTCGCAGCAGCTCCCCGATGCCGCCGCCCTCGCAGCTCCACGCCAACGCCGCAGCCGCCGCCCTCGTAGCTCCACGCCGTCGTCGCCGCCCTCTCAGCTCTATGCTGACGCCGTAGTCACGGCCCTCGCAGCTCCACGCAGCCACCGCCACCCTCGCAACTCAACACCGCCGCTGTTGCCGTTGCCGTCGCCCTCGCAGCTCCACGCAGCCACCGCCACCCTCGCAACTCAACGCCGCCGCTGTAGCCGTCGCCACTGCCAACGGTCGTGAGAGAGAGGAGAACGAATAGGGCAGGGAGAGAGAGAGACGAGGGGAGGGAGAGAATATGGGCTCGGCCCATGTTATGCTGTGCACTGACGTGGCGAGGGCTATCGTGGCATCCGATGTGGCATCTGATGTGACATCCGACGTGGCAACCAACGTGTCAAAAACCACGGTAAAATCAACCCGAGGGGGTTAAGTGTCCGATATTGATAGTTCGAGGGTGTATTATATCCGGTTTTGTAATTCGAGGGTATATTTTGGATAAGCATAAGAGTTCGAGGTGTAAAATGGATTTTTCCTATAAGTAAAATATATGTAAAATAGCTAGAGAATATGAACTTGAGTTAATGTGGTTTATGATAATTTAAATTTAAATAGTTTATAGAATGATGATTCAAATGTAAAAGTATGGTGATATGATTTTATATTGAGAGAAGAAAAGGAGGCAGATAGTTTGAAACATAGATTAATCATTAAGGCTAAAAACAATTAAGGTGATATGATTTAATGAGAGAAGAAAAAGATGAAGATAATTTGAACCATAGATAATCATCTAAGGACTAAAAACAAGTAATGTGATATGACTTAATAAGAGATGAGAGAAATCACATTACCTAAGTTAGGATGAACTATATAGGTACATAGGATATTATAAATAAATGACGAGATATATTGAAATATTATGTGAACTATGTGGGATGATGATTTAACATACTTGTATTTTAAAAGCTCTAAAATTTAATAAGTTATAAAATTATAGAAATATAACATGATTGCATAATGTTTAAATGTAATAATTGTTAATAGATGATGATGTAGCATCTTGTTAGTGGATGATGATGTGATATTTTTGCATGTTAAGTGCTAGTGTATAGTGGGTTTGTAACTAAATTCCTGTTACATCAAGAAAAGTTCAGTGTGGGGATACCACGTCAATTATTAATTCGAGTTGAAAACAGAACCTCGTATTCTCAAGCGTAGAATACACATACTTCCTCCGTACTTATGAAAAATCAATCTAATACTGGACATGACACATCCTAATACTATAAATCTAGATATACATTTGTCCAGGATCGTTATACTAGAATGTATCACATTCGGTTTTAGATTCGTTTTTTTTTTTTTACGGATGTAGTACTCGTGAGTATGGTCTCCGAGGATGAAGATAATATAAGCAAAATAGTCGCCTCGTACACAATATTATTCACACAAATATTGCAACATCAAAACGAAAACAGATTGTATATACGTACACCCTCTATAAAACAAAACAAACTTTTGAGTTTGAATGTGGATATAGGCAAACTTAGAAGTTGGTTATTTTCTACAACAAATGATAGATGTCCAGATTCAGATTCGAATCCGAAAGTTGCTTTTTCTTAATTACATAGGAAGTATGTTTCAACGCGATTTCCCACTAACTAGCGAGTAACAAATAGACAACGATTAGTCCGGTCGACTGGGGAACACTGGTTTCTGCATTCAAATCTTGCAAACCAACAACGAAATTTCCACTAGATGCATACGGTTGCTCGTCTACAGTCACTGAACAATCGCAGATGAACATTAGCTAGGCAAAGTTTGGCTCCAAGAGAGTGTAACCAACTTAGGCCTAGTTCATAAAACTGGTGTAACTAAAGAAGATTATGTCAGCAATCACTAAGCAACGAGATTTGGGGAAAATACAAATGATATATCATCATTATGGATAAGATGATACCAGTTTTGAAGCATCTAAACCTACCTCCATTTATAGCATTCCAGGAATCACTTGTCAACAACTTCAGCTTAGTTCATACACCTAACATAACCACCACCACCACCACAGTTCAGAAACCTAGCAATCAGCAACTAGTGTTAAATTGATCAAATAAAGCAATAAGCCATAGCTTGAATTGCTCAGCTTTTCGATGCAGATGATTATTGGCAAAAATATGATAGTGAGATTCCTCAGTGGCAATGGAACTTTCTAATGCCAAAGGTTGCAGCACCCACCATTCGGCTGAGCAGGCTTCTCCTTGCTGCAGACAACCTCCATAAACGAATCAATCAGTTGTGCTACCAGGCTCGCCGGATCACTCACCAGAGCATCTACGAAGGCGTTCACAATGCGTCGCTCCTGTGCCGACGCCTTCAGGCTAAACCATGTGAGGAACTTCACGCGGAAATCCTTGTCCATGTGCCCTTCATGCTCCAGCCATCTAATGACCTTCACACTGTATTCATACTGCCTCTCAACATGGTTCTTGCAGGCGGAATCTGGGGTGCTGCTAACCCAGTCAGGTTTGCTTGGAACTTCTGAAAGTGAAGAATTAGAGCTCATGAATGGTAAAACTTCTGATGTTGGCAGCAACTGGCTTTCGTCGTTGTCACTTGCACCGTCCAACTTTGCGAGCTTAGCTCGCTTAGGGTGCAGGTCAGGACACACATCGTTCTCATTCGAGTTTGCCGAGGGTGAGTCATATTGAATGCCCCACCACTGCTTGTTCTTCAGATTCAACTCATTTTTCTGATGCTGCTCCAAATCCTCCTTGATGGACATACTCTCGGAATTCTGTGTTGAGCACTGGCTGCTGCCATGGTTAAGGCTTCGTGTAGAGCATTTTACCTCCCATTCGCCATATCCCTGTGAACAGCCAAAAGGCAAAACCTTGAAGAAATACTCAGTAGAAGGGCTTAGACCTGAAAAAAGACTCCTTGTATTTGGTCTAAGAACGTGGCAAGTGGGCTCTGCTGGATAGTTGGCCATGTTTGCACTTCGGTGCCAAACTTTGCAACCATCAATCTCCTCAGCGATATTATCCTGGTACTTCAATACAACAAGCACAGAAAATGGAGTAATCTCCACAAAAAATACTTGAGGCTGGGGACCTGCAAAAGTGGATAAAATCTCTTCACACACAATGTCAATACATCATTGTCGTAGTATGCAAAACATTGGAAGATCATAAATAACTCTTTGCATAACAATGCCTAGTTCTGCAGGGATAATTTTGCGGAGTAGAACTGCAGTTTTGTGTGAGTCAATACTATCACAAAATTACCTGGCGCTTCCAGATTATTGTTTGTTTCGAAGTCCAGGGTGCTACTCAATGTGGAGTCTACCATTTCTAGTGCACATGAACAAAGTTTTTGAACATCAGCACCACAACAAAGCCGGTTCACGATGCCCCACCCCGTGATTGCAGACACTTGATCTAATGCACAACCAACTTCTTTCTCAAGTATTTTCACAGCTGAGTTGATTATGTTTGCCAGTTCCCTGTAACGTTCAGACCCTTTCACCATTTTATGAGTCAGTGACAAACGCTCACACAGCACATCAACTCTTCTAGATTCTCTTGCAATTGCCAGCTGCTTACGCAGATTCCTGCAATGATGTAAGAGGTGAAATCTAGAGGTAAAATTTCACTGTGAATACTCTTGATTTTTTAATACAAGACCAAGATTGTAAGTGCCAAAATGAGAATGGGTAGATTGTAAAACTGGCACAAATTTTCAATATATAAAGTATCAGATGAATTGCTTAACACAAAAACATGATATTAAAGCTGAGCAATGCATGCTACCAAAAAAAAAGGACAGTTTTGGTCAGGGATCAGTACCACACCATGCTACTTCAGAATTAGGATAACATGCAGAACACAATTTTAGATGTGTTTGTTTCCACATAAATAACTGGAATGTTATAATTAAAATAGCAAAGAGATACCTCATTAGCCAGTTCATCTTCCCACACCAAACACAGTAAAAACTACCATCTGACTTCTTGTTGCACCCATTCTTGAGAATGCCAGCTTTTTTATTCTTTAGAGCACACTTTAGGTGGCATGATGTGCCGCATGAATAGCCAGAGTACGGTGTATCAGAGCTGCAAACCAACCATAAGCTAGGATCTTTGTTCTCATCATATTTATGGCAAATGCAGCAAGAGCAACGCTTGCAATACGCATCTCCAGAGTTCAAAGTAGCCTGGCATGCAACATTTCGGCATACCGCTGTGCTACCAGCTTGGGCCTCTCTGCACATTGATGAGTCAGACTTTGCACTTCTGCTGAAATGATGTGGCTGTTCCTCATTTTCTTTCTTCTCTGTGTCATTTTTGTTATTCTGCCCCAAAATTGAAGCATTTGCATTATCATCCTTTGGCTGTCCATTCTTTCGTAAAACTAATTTTAACAGATAAGCAATCATTTTAGATTTTGGAACATTAGTGTATTTCCTCTCCTTGCCCAACTCAGCACAGATAAGCTCAAGAAGATCCCTGCGAGTCCAACATTGTAAAATCTCAGAAGCACCTTGTGGCCATTGTGAAACTTCATATACTAATTCTCTTCTGTCCTTCAGACTCATTCCATTGTGTTTTCCCGGGTCCATCAAAAATCCTGGAAAATAGAATAATGAGGTCCAGGCCTATAGCAAATACCATCTAGCAAGGATTCAATAGAGATGAGTATATACAAATAAAGAAAGAAAAGTAAGTGTGCTGCAACGGACAGAGTAAAAATGCAGATTGACATCTAAAGGACACAATAAGTGATAGTATCATATACTGATACCAACAAACAAAATGTATAGTTGAGTCATATACACAATCAGCTGACTACCGGGCAACAATCCAATGGATGACCATAACTTCGTAAGTCAACCAAAACCCAATTTAACTCAATCAATTTAGTTGGGATTTTATAATAACTTGTATTTTGTACTACAGTTAAAAAAAATCCAAAATTGAAGTGTCAAGGCGTCGCCATAGCGTCGCTATGGAGGTAAGGCGCTGCCAGTGCCAGGAGTCACTGCGTCTAGCCCGCCTTACCATATTGTTTATGGCGTCCGCCTTATGCCCAAGGCGTCGCTATGACGTCGATATCACGTCCTTAGGTGCTACAACGGTTAAAGGCGACGTCAGAGGAAGTTGAAGGCGCAGTTTTTGCCGCGATTGGTTGAAGGGCCCAAAAAAATTGGTGTGGCCCTGGGCACGAAACAGAACTAACAGAAGCGCCAATCTTAGGGGTGAAAAGGTCCCCACGCACCAAATCCCACCAAATCAGGGAGAAAACAACAGAAAGAGGGTCGCTGGAGCCTGAGGCTGTGGCAATGGCGATCCATCCCTGGTGACTTCTCCATCCCTAGCGGCAATCCCAGCTGTCGCATGTGCCTATCCTGTGCCTGCGCCATCATCCTGGTCCTCGGCACCTGCGCCATCATCCTGGTCCTCACCATTGACACAAAAACTAAGCGGGCATGCTCTTCTTTCTCTTCCCTCCACCCTCTACTTTCCTCTGTTTCTTTCTCTGCTCTACGTGATCCTGCTTTGCACCTTCCTCTGCTCTGCTCTTATCCTTCCTCTGCTGCTCTGTTTTGGTGTTTCCTCCCCCCTCTTCTACATCCTATGTACTCTTCTCCCTCTTTTGCCACTCCCTTTGTCCCTAAATATTTGACGCCGTTGACTTTTTTAAACATGTTTGACCATTCGTCTTATTCAAAAACTTTTGTGAATATTATTCAAAAACTTGAGTAGTAGTAGTATATTTAACAATGAATCAATGATAGGAAAAGAATTAATAATTACTTAAATTTTTTGAATAAGACTAACGGTCAAACATATTTAAAAAAGTCAACGGCGTCAAATATTTAGGGACGGAGAGAGTACTATGTTGTGGTCTTTCCTCTCTCTCCTCTACATTTCATCTACTAAACTCCTTCCTCTACTGCTCTGTTTTACTCCCTGCCCCTCCCCTGCATCCCTGACTCCCTGTTAGTAGTTAATAAATTGATATCTTGTTAAGTAATTATTATAACCATCTAGTGGGCTCAAGAGTTGCCAAGAACAAGGTATATATATGCGCGTTGTACTGCTCTTAAAATGCAACTTTGATTTGCTAGCATATTAGATTATTTTGTACCTAATTAGTATGGAGTGCCTAAGGTGTCGCCTCGCCTTACGTCTTACCGCTATGGCGATAAGGCAGTCCGGGGTCGCCTTAGGACGCCTTACTGCCTTAAAAACCATGAGTCTACCAACTGGCCAACAAATCCAAGATTTTGAACAACTGTCGATTCAACAAAAGTAGATAAACACGGACGAAGAAAAAAAGAAAGAGTGAACAAGGGAACAAGAGAAATTCTTGGGTGGACTCCACACAACCTATGGTGGAGACTGGAGAGAGGAAAGCAACTGCTATTGCTATAGCAATCAGTGTTATCTGATCGTCCGATTAATCGCGATTAATTGTCCTGATCAATCCCCTGAATCCGATCAGGGACATTCATTCGATCAGAAATCTGATCGTCCGGTTAATCGTCAATCAGGCGCGATTAATCGTCTGATCGGAGCACCTATGATCATTTTTAGAACAAGTCTTAGGGTTTAGCACATGTGAAGATGTGCTACTACTGCTGGTTGCTTTATACAATGATTGCTTTATACTACGGCAAGTAATTGACCATCCTGCCATCAATTACGCACTGTGATTGCTTTATACTGTGCACTATATAGAATATAGGTTCTGGTATACATAGTATCGATCAGGTCGATTCATCAAGGCTGATCGACCATGAATCAAGGCTGATCGACGATGAATTGACCTGATCGGTCCCTTGGCGATCAGGATCGATCAGCAATTAGATAACACTAGAAAATTGGTGCGCCGTTAGCGCACCATCCATATAGCAAACCATATTTATACTACACGTACTATTTATTGTTATTCGTAAAAGTGTAACATTTTAAAGAGATCTTTTAGCAGTTTTTAAATTTTATGAAAACATTATATTTGTAAATATTTAAATTACAGAGGAAAAAAAGAATGATGTCAAATATATGTTGGTTGATGGTCAATTTGATTATTATTAATAAGATAAGGCTAAAAGGCGAAGTTTTATATGAAAATCGTTTGGGACTTTAATAATTAGAGGTTTCTTATAATTGCCCTAACAGTTGGATTGTTTTTTTAACTGGTTATGAAAGAAATGGAAAATATTTTGTTCTTTTCCTTCTTCCCATAATTTTATTTTCTTTCGGCCTAATTATAACCTTTTAAATTCTCTCTATTTCTTTTACTTTAGGATTATTAAATCCATTATTTTGATGGTTAAAAATCTTATCATTTGTATATCTACCGCGCTCTCTCTTTTTTTTTCTCAATATTTGCTTATCTTCTCAGTAGTCGAAAATATTGTCATGACTACGAGAGGGCAACAAAGTTCACGTGCTATTTGAAGAGCCACATGTGAATGGATAGGGACACGCCTCCATATCTTCTATTGCAAGTAGTACACCATTTAGATGTCATAATTCGTAGCTCCATATGTATAATTCGGAAAACTATAGCTATACCACCTCTCTTTGGGCATTCATAGTGCAAGACCCTCCTATAAAGGACCTCAAAGTATCATGTAGGATGAGGTAACATGTCTCAAATTTGTTTATCCCATAATGCAAAGTAACTCTAGAGATAGCTTTGATTTTTCATGTCGGGCAATCATATTTCTTACTTTAGTCCATATGTTTTTCAAATTTATAGAGTAGTCCAACATTACACTGAATACCCTAAAAATTAGAAACAAATATAAAATCTCACCACCCTATCCTTTCCCAATTCGCCGCTTCCATATCGTAGAAAATTGGCGCACCATCGGCACACCAACTTATAGCTATGATATATTTACTTATTTAGAACAATTATTGTTGTTGTTGTTTAAAGTTTCAAATGCAGTACTTGATAATTTCTTTTCTTTAAAAAAAATCTATACACTTGTAGATTTAGAAGAACCTATTTAATGAATTTTGAAAAGGTTGACGAACGATTAACCTGTAATAATAACCGTATTTATGTAAAGATTTAAGCATTGTAAAAGAATTAATACAGAAAGCAAAATTATGTGTAGTACTTGCCTATTTACTTTCAAACCTTTGTTTTTCTCTTCCATTAGACAGAGTGATTAACACCTATTAATAATTGGTAAGATTAGATGATTAGTGGACTGAAAACTAAAGGATATAGTTTTTGACAAATCTCTCTAAGAGACATTTCTTGTGCTAATCTACCAGTGTCACCTAGTCCCCTCTGTAGTCTCATATACGATACCCCCCACATCTTAAAAATAATATAAGCTAATCATAGGTACAATGGAACATAATTAGAGCAATATTATCAACAAATAGAGTAATATGGTTAATTAGTTTATGCATGGCTAATTCTTCTCTGCCGCATTTAGCTAGCTGTACTTGTCTGGTGTATAATTATAATTCAACCTGAAAACAAATTTTGCTAATGGAAGATTAATTTGTTTAAGCGTATATACATACCTTGAACAAATACTTTGGAAGATGTGTCTTTTGAATTAGTATGATTTACAGAATTTGTCAACCTATAGGAAAATTACGAAATTTATTTAAGGCGTAACTTTTTAGGCAAATGACTCTAATTGTCAGCTTAATACGCAGAGCCATATATAAAAGATTACTCTTTGTATTAAAAGTTAAAACCAGTCTTGAAAAGTTAAAGCATCCAAGGTCTTGGAAATCAATATGTGACTATGTGAGTACTGAAATAGTTTGTGCGTGTAGAGAATTTTACCTTTTTGACTGCCTATACTTAATACACGTGAAGGACCATGTGATACCTTAATTTTTCTAGAGACTTCGGATGGGTTACATCTCTAACTTCTTCACAAGGGTCAGGCAAAGGTGATTTATTGACTCCAGAGTTTTCCTAACAGTTCAGTGGACAGGAGAATGCAGTTTAAATATGCATAGGGGAGGCCACGTGGCACAATTTCAGAGTAGCCTTACAAAAATTTGTAGAGTGCCACGTGGCCCAATGGGAAGCTGGATCCTGCACCCTGAAATCGTTATTTAAGATTGATAGCAACAGAATGAAACAATCTTTTGATGTAATATACAATGGCCCTAACTTTTGTTTGTCAGCTCAAATTTTCTATACTTTAAAGGAATTTTACCATACCACAAATTTTGCAGACTGACAGAAATTTTACTAATCGTCTTTGATGAAAACCTGAGCTTCCCAAACTGATTGGAACAGCATCCTAGAATGATTTATAATTCCAAAGAGCAAACACTACATATGCAAAATATTAGGCATATTTAGATACAACTTCCATTGGAGAAATCTTAAATAAATGTTATGGAATGACACTACAACACGATTTCAGGTGGTCACTTAATGGCATCTTCCTTACAAGTAGTTCTAGCAAACTCCAACATAGTTATTTGTCTATCATAAAGACAGAGATCACTCTGTTTCACAAGACATGCCCAGTTTATTGGGAAAAAAACTGTGTCACAATAATTGTTCACCGGACTGATCCATAGTGTAGCCACTTTATTCTGTTCTATATTTACCCATTCTTTTAAATATATGAAGGAGAAGCTTGGGTAGGAAAGCATACAGTGAAAGGACTGATACTGCAAAATTGAAGGACCATTGTTTTCAGGAGATGGAACAGGAACTAAAGTATTAGCTGCTGGATGAGATATTGGTGGTGCAAATCAAGGCAGATACATTACTTATGCCATTAGAAAAGTAGAACGTGGAAGGGCCTGAGAGCATGTACGGAATAGTAATCCAAATGGTCCTTTTTTGAAAGATTCCAAATGACTTTTAGCATTTGACCTTAGTCATCCAAATCTGGCCAACACACTAATAACACAGTAGTTCCAGTTCACTTATAGGGATTAATTTGTATGTGTTCTCTATTATTAGTGTAGCGTATATCCCCAAAACACTACAGTCAGCGTATACCTGAAAACAGGGACTTTTATTACCACATCCACCAGTGAAAGCTCATTCGGCTCGAGGAAATCCAAACACTTGCAGTACAGAGAACCTTCCTACTCTATGACATAAAAAAGTGAACTAGTCAGCACCTTACGAATGGGAAGATAATAACACAAATTGATGACAATAAAAGAATAGGAGCAAAGCATTCTTGAGAAAGAACACAGGAATAGCGTGAGATGAACAGTATTCTTCATTTGCATAAGCATTATTAGAAAATTTTACCAGGTCTCCACAGCACAGCTTCACCTTTGTTCAACATATGGGTCTCTGCATGGTTGGAGAAAACGATAATACTAAGTTGTTGGGCACATGTAAACATTTCATAAAATGGTGATAACAACACTTAACAAAACCAACAGCTTTTTAGTCAGAAAAAGGCATTGGACCCTACCATGCGAAACTGGAGGATTCCTCGGTGTTCCTCACGACATTCGAGTAAAAAACAACCAACTTTGCTTGACCCCAACTCTCTGCAGGGAAGGGAACAAAATCTTATCGCATTGTACACTCAGGAATAGTTGATAGGAGTATAACCAAAAACAAAAAAAAAAAGTTGCAACAAGGCAGTCGCACTGACAGGGGCGGACCTAGCTGGGACATGAGGGTTCGGTTGAACCCCAAAATTCTCTATTGGGAACAGATTAAACTGTTACTATTGTTATTGCAAGGGCTAACGCAAAAAGTGCAAAGAGAAAAGCTGCTTCCAGATCTAGAAGAAAAGCTAGGGCTAACGCGAATTCGAAAAAAACAGCGCGGGTAGAGCGAGATGAGAAAGAGCATGGCCATGGATGCTCACCGGCGAGCGAGGATGCGGAGGACGCAGCAGACGCCGGCCGGCTGGCGCCGCCGCTGGCGAGATCGACGCGACGCAGGCGAGGCGAGGCGAGGTCGGCACCGGCGCAAGAGGAGGAGGAGTCGCACGAAGCGAACCAAGATCGTGTGGCGGAACGGAGCGGCCCTGGTCGCATCGGGCGGGTTCGCCTCGGCCCACGGCAACAAAATTGGCCCACAAATAACCTCGCTGGCCCACGGGCCCACCGATCGCTTCTGGGTCATGCGGAAGGAAAAGCGGGGCCGACACTATAGGTGGAGAGAAAAGAAAAGGAAACAATGGTTTCGTTGATAGCACCGAAAGTAAAAAAAAAAAAAAATTGAGACGCGGGAGAGTGGACACGAAGGACCTGTGGTCGCGCAGGACGGATGAGCGGCACCGTTTTCGCGACACGGAAGTGCGGCACCACCTCGCACCCGCAGCTAGGGAGAGCGGCAGCGTGGTAGCGAGCAGGACCGTGCCGCATCGAAACGGTCCCGCGGCATGAAAGAACGGAACCAATATGGTCCCGCGTAGCCATTGCACGGCACCGAGGCGGTCTCGCGTCGTTGTTTCACGGCACCGAGGTAGTCCGGCGTTGCTGTTGCGTGGCACCGCGTCGGTCTCGAGGATGATGGAGACAACAAGACTATCAGTGATGAGATGGCAAGGCAGTTGGTAACGAGAGAGAGGGGGGCAGTGGTGGTCGGGAGTGGATCAGGAGAGAGAGGGGAGTTGTGGCTATAGATGGATCGAGAGAGAGAGAGAGAGAGAGGAGGAGGAGGAGAGCCTTATCCTCTCCTCCTCGTGGGTGTGGGCCCATCTCGTCATCTAAAAAGTACTACTCTTGCTCCCACTCGGTCGGCTTGGCCTAGCTTGATTTTTATGGAGTCGGTTTTTCTAAAACCGGCAACTATAATATACTATAGGTACCAGTTTTTAATTAATCGATACATATAGTATATTAAAGGTGTTAGTTTTTTAAATACCAGCACATATAGTATTAGTGCCGGTTTTACTCTAAGATCAGCCTCTATAGTCGTTTGAAGGTATCGGATCTATATTTTTTCATCCCTTGAGGTGGAAAATCACTATGGGTGCTGGTTTTAGTATTTTCCGACAGCTGTAGTGTGCGGTGTCCTCCAGCTTGGCCTCTCACTTCTCCCGCGGTCACTGGCACAAGTAGAGGGGAAGGGAAATGCCTCCTTCCATGGTCACGGCGCCCGGCTCTGCTCAGTGTTTTGAGATTCGGAATTAAATTACAGCGGTGTGGTTTGGGGAGGGATACCATACTGCATATATACAGAACATGATTAAGTAGTAGTAAAAGAACTATAATAAGGCTTCGTTCGGGAGGAGAGGTTGAACCCCTCCTTTCCGGCATGCAAAATAAAACACGCATTATTGAATAATTAATTAAGTACTAACTAATTTTTTTAAATGGATTAATATGATTTTTTAAAACAACTTTCGTATAATTTTATTTTAAAAAAAAGCACACCGTTTAGCAGTTTGAAAAGCGTGCAGGGAGAAAACGAGAGAGGTGACTTGGGAAAACTGGGGGAAGAACAAGGCCTAAGAGGAGTGGGAAAAAAAGGGGACGGGAGATTGGGAAGGGTGCGGATCGATTGAAAGCTGTGAGGCACGTTGTTTTTTCTAGAAATTTATTTTTCCATTTGAAATATTTCGCAATTTTGAAATTTTCAGTGTCCTGGCCCCGGTAGATTTATGTAAACCGAAATAGTAAACTGCAAGGTTGCACTAGTATTCATACTGAGAACAAATCAAGGTTCGCTTTATCGCGCGGTAATCGCGGTTACCGCGGGGGGATTGGTTATTGGTGGTTAGGGTTTAAGGAATTTTAAACAAATTTAAAATTTCTGAAGAAGTAAAAAAAGAAAAAAATAATGGATGTAGTTCTTGAATAGTATTTGCATATGGTGAAGAAAATTTTTGGAAAAGAGTAAGATAAATTCATATTTGAGG